>JBBPBO010000003.1:989302-1054382 GCA_037974295.1 Cicer cuneatum | reverse complement strand
ATTAGAATAATAGATATGATAGAAAAATACTTACAATGAAGAGTAATATATTAACCTATAGGATTAGTTACACTTTTTAGTCCTCATATTTAGCCTATATGTGAGTTTTGTCTCTACTATCAAATATTCATCATCTATTAATTTTGAAAACAAAATTAAGTTGTTTTGAATATTAAATTTAATTTAACTTCAACTATTAAAACTAACTCAATATGAAATATTTTACATTTCTCTCTTTAAATCCTAATTCCATAGGTTATCACGTTTTTTAATCAATTTTTACAAATAATTGAATTTTATAACACTTTCGTATCTGGAACTAAATTCCACCGCGTCTATTTTTTTTTAATAGAAATAAAAAAATTCAAGAATTTTATAAAAAAAAAGTTAAAAGAACAACACCATCTTACATTAATTTTTAAAATGTAGGAATTAATATTGCACAAAACATTATTAAATGACCCTTTAAGAGGAAAATTGATTTTTGTTTTTACAACATAAATAAATTTCATTGAAATGTTAAATAAGAATATCACACTCAAATTGATCATATATTGAAACATTTTTTTTTTAATATTTTGAGATTAACAAAAAATTCAAAAGTATGATAACCATACACATAAATAATTCATAAATCAATAATAAATTATCTAATCTAAACTCTAATCTTAACAAATAAATTAATTTCTTTTAAATATGATCAACAACAAAAAAATATACATATTAATGGATAACATTAAAGAGAAAAATAGATTAATTACAACATTCAAGTGCTTGTAGACCAACCGATTTAAATCATAAAATTCCAAAAATACAAATTTCAATTTTTATTTTTTAATAAAAAAAATACTATGATTAATATATGAAATGAATGTAAGAATTTCGAATGTAGTCCTTTTTAAGAGTGGACCCATTTTAAATGCAGGCTGGTATCATATTCATAGTGATAGCCAGAGGGTGCTTTTGACTTCTGACTGCAAACTCTGGCGTCTGTCACCACCTACTAAGAATTGAATGGAAAAGAAACTGCATGACAATAAAAATCTAAAGAATGTCCCTAAAAAATTTCTGATTATAATTTTTATATTTAAACAAAGAAAGAAGGAAAAAAAAAATGTCTGCAAAGTGCAAACTGTTACCATGTTGTCAGCACTCTGCAACAACTAATTATTTTATTATAATAAAATAATAGTAATATTGGAGTTATATAATATTGAAGGGTTTTGAATCGAAGAAAGGTTTTGGTAATTTTTAAAGAATTGAATTGAATCACCAATTTTATGACAACTTTTTCCCCTTATATATTTGATTTTTCAACATAGTCTTAAAAAAGAGTAATAATTTAATATTGAATTTTGTATAAAAAAAATAGTTTCAAGTTCAACTATCATCTTTAATACTATATACTAATAAATTAATTATTAATATATTTTTTACGAAAGTTAATAATTAATATTTTAATATTGATTGTTAAAAATAATATATTAATTAATTAATGTTCTCTTTAAATCTTAATTCAATCTATAAAATATCAAAAATTATTAATTTTAATACCATATCTCGAATTTAAAAAAAACTTTACGATTGTATTGTATATAAATTTTTAGTAGTATTTATAATTTTATTTAATTTTTTTTAAAGCATTTGTTAACTATTGTATTCAGATAATTCATCTGTAAAGAAAAGAAATTAATACACCAACCATAATTCTCCACGTCACATCATGCATTGAATTTTCACCTACTACAGTATTATGTATACTTAAAAAAAAGGGCAAAAATTTGTAGGTGTAGATTGCTGGTTGGTGTTTAATTTTATATGTTGTGTTGTGCATACGTAGTAGTAGTAGTAGTGCTTAACGTGTTACAAAACCATCTCCATAGTTATTTGTTGAATTTTCATCATTCTTATGATTTTGTCTTTCTATCTCTAAATATATTATTGGAGCATTATCTGATACAACAAGTTCACATGCATCATGCTACGTTTTCGGTACTGGGTCTTTTTTTTTGACTAAAATAAATAATATTTAATTAAATTATAGAATATCTTAATGCAAGACAAATTCAAAATTGAAAAAAACAAAAATGTTAGAATTTATAAATAAACTCACAATACTCAAGTTAATAGTGTAAAACGACAACATATTATAAAATAAGATATACAAATATGAGGACCTTCAAATGTTTGGAATACAAATGTTTTTGAATTTGTAATGTTGATGACACAAAAATCATTGATTGAAATCGGTAAGCGATCAAAGCTACTTTGTCAATTTGAATAAAAACGAACACGACACTAATATGAGAAAACCAAAAAGCGCCGCACTTAAATAACAAAATTACAAAAAAAAAAATACGAATGAAAAACTAAATTCGTGTTGAAGTCACTTATTTAAATAAAGTGAAATAAAAATAATTTGGAGGAGTAATTATAGACAAAAAATAGTCTAAAACCACTTTTTTTTATTAGAGGACGAAAAATCCTAAGATTTAAAATTTGGAGAGACGGTTGATATTGTTGTTTAGTATTACGTCTTATATTTGATTTTTTTTAAAGATAAAAATAAGCTGATAAAAAAATACCAACGTACTATAATTTAAGGCTTTCACTAGATCGTATCTTCGTAATGCGATCATATAAGGAAAATATCAAAAGAGAATAGTTGATTGTATCCTTTAAATGCGGTCTTTTACGATAGCATTGTTTGAAGATCCCTTTTTAGAAATGAAAATGTTTTATATATGGAAATGGCTATTGAAATGTGTTCATTAAAATGCTTTGGCACACATCCATATGAAGGTGCAAACACGAGAAAGGGGGTTGAGTTGTTTTTGACTAACTTGATTACTTTTTGGTTTTAAAACAAAACTAGTTATGTATGAATTAAAACAGAGTTAGCAGCGGATATAAAGTAAATAAAAACTCAGAATTTCATACTGGTTCACCGTTAATTAGGCTACGTCTAGTCCCTTCATTTTGAAGAATTTCACTAATTCAAAAACCTTAAATTACAAAGTACCATTGACCCTCCAAGCCAGTCTTCTCAAAAAGTCTAACAACCCTAGACTTTTGAGGAAAAGAACCTTGAATCTAATTGCTAAGTAATCTGCTACTCCTTTTGACTCCCTCAGATTGTAGACTCTACTTCAACAACTTAGATGTAACACAAGGGAAAGAAAAACTTAGAGTACTTGCTTCTGGAAAACGGATACTCACAATTGACCTCACTGAAAACTCAAGTACTTTGCTTTTGGAAGTGTATGACTCTCAAGTATTTTCGATTAATCTGTTTTGAGAATATTTTGCTCCGCTTCTGTTTTGAGCATGCTTTTAGCTAGATTCTGTTTCTCGAGTCTTTTGCTCCAATTCTTTTTTGAGCATTTTTCTCAAATTCTGTTTTAAGCATATTTTTAGCTAGATTATGTTTCTCGAGTCTTTTGCTTCAATTCTGTTTTGAACATTTTTCTCTAACATATTCCTCTGATGATCATCCTCTGGTGACGTCATCCTTTGATTTCTGTTTCTGGTGACGTCATCTTCTGGTGACATCATCATCTGATTTATGCTTCTGGTGACATCCTCTGGTGACGTCATCCTCTTATTTCTGCTTCTGGTGACGTCATCTCCTGGTGACATCATTCTCTGATTTCTGCTTATGGTATCATCATCCTCTGATATATTCTTCTTTGATAATATCCTCTGATATCCTCTGAAGGTGTATCCTTTGATGCATTCAGGATGCATCCTCTAGTACCTTCTAGATGCATTATCTGGCCTAATCTTCTGGTGACATTTCTATCATCTGGTTGCTTCCTCTGGATGTATCTTCTGGTGGTGTCATCTTCTGCCTCTGGTGACATTTTATATAATAATTCTAAGTACAAAATAAGATTACATGGAGTGCTTTTGTAAACATCAAAATCCTAAGTACTTAGAACCAACTTGGTTCCAACACCATAAACAATGTTGTTTCTCATGTTTTTATTGATGTTTTAATTTATAATTCCTATTTTATTTATATCTTCATAGTAAAGGGGAATTCATTAAGCAACTAAATTTGTTGCGATACAATGAGCAACACAAGGAGGACAGTTTAAATAGTGTCAACAAAATTTAAAACAACTTTAGCTAAATTCTGGATATAGACATTTGCAGTGATCCTGACATGGGAGAATAAACAAGTAGAAAAGAAAGACACAATCTTGTGACAATCCTTAATAATTAGACCAATGTTAAAGTTATAAGCAGATGAATTGAGCAACACACAATTAGTGTTCAACGAGTTCCCTTCATCAATGATACAATGAAAGCCTAAGTCCAAAGCAAATTGAATGGCGAAACGGAACCCTAAAGCTTATGATACATTTGAGTCTGGGAAGCTAGAGATTTTCCAAGAAGCATAAGCCAAAACAACACCATCAACATCTCTAATGACAACCCCAATTCCTCACATGTTCTTAATATGACCCATATCATCTATATTGAGCTTATAGGAATCTCGAGGAGAGCAAGACATAGCAATTGGTGAAATAGGATGATGATTGGGAGTATCTACCGTATGGGTATTTAACATCAACTTGTGTTCTTCAATAACCTTCCATGAGTTATGGGTGAGTTCTTGGACACCTGTTTTTTTACCTTCATAACATAGTTTGTTATAGGAAAACGAAATACCATAGCAAAAAAACAGGATTAGTTCAATTATATAAGAGGGAGAATTAGAGATAATATTTTCAAGCCATTTAGTAAGAGCCAAACCAAACTCATAGAGGGGAGTGAAACCAAACCTGGTAAGCCTACAAGCACTCTCCAAATACATGATCCATATCCTCCTCGTTCTCTTTACATCTTAGGCATAAAGAGTCAGTCAAAATGCCTCTTTTCATAAGGTTCATTTTAACAGGAAATCTATTGTGTAGAATTGTCCAAGCCAGATTAACATGTTTAGGAAGAGTATAGAGATTCCACAATTTCAACCAAACAAATGAGTTTGCATTTGGCATAGAAGTTTGAGAAGATTCTATATCCTCCCAATGTTTGATACGATGGTAGGCACTTTTAATTGAGAACATACCCCTCTTGTTCGGGCCCCACACCAGTTGGTCTATTTGACAAGATAAAGAGAAGTTGGAGAATTTGTCCTATTTCAAAAGATAGAAAAGTTTCATTCACAAGGTGCGAGTTCCATATTCCTATATCATGCAGAATTAGCTAGGACACCCAAATCACTCCAAGGAGGTTTCGGATCCAGCTTTTGTAACTATTTTGAAGAGGTAACCAATTTTCCTCCCAAATATTAATAAAATGACCAATAGCCACTCTCTAGATGCATACTTGATTAATGACTCAAAAAGCTTCATGAATGTTTTTCCAATTTTCATGTATAGTTAGGATGACACCCCAAACGAGCTTTAAGGATATTCCCCTGAGGAAAGTAGCGAGCTTTCAAACATTTACTCAACAAAGACACAAGCTCAGACATAATGCACCAACCTTGTTTAGCAAGAATAGGCAAGTTAAAAGCTTTGAAAGTGCAAAAACCAATTCCTACTTTGCTTTTTGATTGACAACACTTCTTCCAGCTAATCCAATGGATATTTTTTCTTTTCCCTTGACTGTAGTCCCACCAAAATTGTTTGACCATCGCTTCAATGTGGTCACAAAGGCCATGAAGCAAAAGGAAGCAACTCATGATGTACGTTGATATGGATTGCGCCACTAATTTGATGAGCACTTCTTTATTTGCAAAAGATATATATTTTTCCTTCCATCCTTTTAACTTCTTCAAACACACGACCCTAAACAAAATCAAACCCCTATTATTTAGATCTTCTTATGTTATTGATTTTGAAGTGAAATAATCATTTAGGAAAAAAAACATTGTGCTCTTTCAATTTCTAGTACTCTTTCAATTTCTAGTACAAACAACACAACAAAAAGATAACAGAGTGTATATATATACACAAGGTGATTATAATGTATATTATTATATTTTTGCAAAATGTGTTCTTTTTAACAAATATTTTGCAAAATGTTTAATCATCGAAAAGAAAAAAAAAAGAAAAATACAAATGAATATGTAATATGAATTTACATTGTCAATCAATCATAACTGTTAAATCATTAATAATGTTTGACTTTTGTTATATCTACTTATAATAAACACAACCACCTGATTAGTCATAGTTTGTCAATTGTGTAAAACTTTTTACACTATCAGTGCATGAAAATAATTTTTTTTTAAAAAATAAGAAACTTATTTTACAAAATCTAAAAAAATAAACTTTTTTCAAACTTTGGAGATTATATATATATATATATTACCTTCGTAATTCTATTCGAGATGGACCAAACACTAAATGTGACACCTCTCTCAACCAAAATACTAACTTTCATTAAGTTGTGAGAGTCTAACCTTATCTACTAGGTTTAACCCTCTCCGTCTAGATTTTTTATGTTATCAAAGGACATGCATAAACTACAATGAAAAATGTAATTTATAGTCAAAAAGAGAGAGAGAAAAATAATATTTAATGATTAAAAAAAAACTATGATACAATATATTTTTTAAGATGACACTATATAATATGGGAAAAAAGGGCATACACCAATAGTATAATTTTTTTTACACTGTCATCTAATTACAATAATGTATTTCTTCAAATTATCTAATTTTACTCACTTAAATAATATGATATGGCAAAACAAAAAATCATTAGTCTTCCTTATTAAAGAGTTTTACACTGATAATACATGTCTATTTTGATTTTTTTTTTTTAATTGTCTTGATTTAACCAAACCAAACTAACATAGTTCTCATTGGATTGGTTTCGTTTTTTCTTTTTACTCATGAATTGGTTTAGTTTAGATTTAGTGAAAAAAATATTTTAAAAATTGAATCAAACTAGTTATATGCACAATTTTATTTATTTTTCTTCTAAAAATTGATTCAAACCAACTAGTTAACCATTAATACACTCACATTTTCATTGTCTTGATAGACAAAGATTCATTATTTTTTGTTCTTGCTCAACATATCTTCTTGAGTTAAATAAGTTTTTAATTTTAATAAAACTTAATTTTTTTTTTGTAGTCCTCTATAAAAAAAATGCATTTTTTTAGTCTTTTACAAAATTTTGTTGTAAAGAAGTTTAGTTTCTACCAAAAAAAATATGTTTATTTGTCCTTTAATTTTTAAATTTTTAAGAAATTTTTGCAAGTTCATTTAAAACGTTATAAAAAGTTTCTCTCTAAAAATTTAGAATTTTTTAACTTATAAATTGAATATGATTTTTTTAAATGTCATAAACCCAAGATAAAAGTAACGAAAATATAGACATAGAAATTGAATTTTGAGTTCGAACTTGAGACAAAACATCCAACATAAAAATATCGACATTTGTCAATTGAGCTAGAGTTTATAAATTTGTGGATGAACTTTTTACAATATTATAAACATTTTAATAAAAAAACTCAATAAAAAATATATATGAACATTCTAACAAGGACCAAATATAGTTTTGCATAATAATTTTGTAAGAATTAAAAAATATTTTTTTTTTGAAGAAACTAAAAATAAAATTTAAATATTTATAGAACTACAAACATACTTAATCCTAACTTCTTTTATTATTTTTTGGCATACAAACTTCTTTTATTATATACAGAATAATTACGACAAAATTAGCAATTACCTAATGTAGTAAGGTATATAAGAAACAAGATCCTAATAATTTAATGTCATTAATAATTTTTTTTCTTCTGATTATGATTTTTGATATTGGCACGTAATAACATTTTTGTTACTATATCATTTCCTTTCTAGATAAAAAATACATATCTATACAAACGCTTCTAAACTTAAATAGAAAGCTGCTAAAGAGAGATTCTATAGTAATAAACAAATAAAATATGATGGCTGATTATATTTTCTCCTTTACTTTTTTTCCATAAAAAATTATACAACAAAAAATCAGTTATCATATTGTGATCATATAACATGAATTTGCGTGTATAAAAAGTAAAATTTAAAATTATTTTTTAGAACTAAATTTAAATTATCGATTTTCATTAATAATAATTTTAATTAATTTCTTACCTTTTAAATTTATTCTCTAAAATGAATGAATCTGGCTTTAGAATAGTAAATAATAATCCAATTTTTTCATATCCAAATATGTGGAGCGGGAATACCTTAGTTTATAAATAATTTTTTTTGATATAAAAATCTCAATACTTAATTACTTTCCATTTTTCCTCTAATTACGATTTGCATTATTAACTCATGATTCTCTCACATTAAACCCCCTTTTTTTTCGTCTTCTCTTGTATCTGAGTGATGTTATAGAAAACCATGAAAACATCTAGTAAGCCTTTTCACAACTATGGCAAAAGAGAAACATGTCCCAACCTATTGATCAATGGATTGCCTTATGTTTTTACCTCTTTATTGTTAGGCTCCATTCTTAGTTTTTTCTTCCTTTATTCTCCAAATTTGATCCTTGTCCCTAAACAAGGTCATGCCATCATTGAAAATCCCTCCCAAAAACAAGAACATCAACATGCTAATACATCAACACTTCCACAATGGAAATCACATGAGGGTATGTATATATGTTCCAAAATGGTCACATCTATATTTTTCAACCTTTATATTTGTTGGTTTGATTTTTTAGTCTCGAATTTCTTTTGATATGTTTGTAACAATTGATTCAACACAATTTGTATACTTTTTGTTGAGATTCATTGAATTATGTTATTGAACCAACCCAAATTGTAATTTGACCCCATATAATTTTGAGTTCAAAATATTAAGAGAAAAAAATGGGAGGTATGTGGTGGAAGCGATTTGATGGGGCCACTAGACCAGGGTCATAGAGTTCATTTTATTAATGATTGAAATATTTTTTTTTTTAAATGTGGGTCATATAAATCAAACCAGGTAAATCTGTGTATTTTTATGAATTTTCGAATAATATATGTTTAATTTTATTTTATTTATTTATTTATTTTCAGAGAAGAAAACATGTGACTTGTTTAAGGGTCATTGGATTAGAAGTCTAAGAGATTCATCTTATTACACAAATTCAAGTTGCACAACTATTCCAGATAGTAAAAATTGTTTCAAGCATGGAAGAATGGACAATGATTTTCTCAATTGGAAATGGAAACCTGATGAATGTGATCTTCCATTGTTTGACCCAAGAATTTTCCTTCAAATGGTTCGTGGCAAGAAATTGGCTTTCATTGGTGATTCTGTGGCTAGGAACCATATGGATTCCCTACTATGTCTCTTGTCACAGGTTAGTGTTCTTTTTACACTTGGCACATTCACATAACACAAATACTTTTTGTTTTTGACTTTTTGGTGTGTTGAAAATTCTTTGCTTGAATAATAAGAGGAATGTGATTCTTGTTAACCAAATTCAAGGAAGAGGAAAAAAAAGGGTTGAATTTGATACCACATGATGTCATAGCACTTTCTTAGTTGCAATTCAGTTTCACATTTTGTCCCTAGTTGTAATTTGCTACTTTTATTAATATTTGTGGATTGTAAAGCTTTCAACAACAAAAATAAAATGATATTTTATTGATTCTAAGTTAAATAATTTTTGGTTGGAGATCAAAGTCTTTTAAAGTTGACCTTACAATCATTTGTAAAAAAGACTTGATCTACCCAAATTGTAGTTTAGTTCTCCACATTTTGTTCCTTTGAAAAAGGAAAAAAAAATAAAATTAAAATCACTCTTCTCAAATGAGAGTAAAATGAGGAAGAGAGCAGGGATAGTTGATCAATTTGGTGATTATTTTCAATTTTTTTGGGGTGAAATTTTCAAATTTAATTATTTTTTTTACAAGGCCAAATTTAATTACTTGTCATTGTCAAATTTCATTTCTTCTATTTTTAATTTTAAAGGTTTAAATATAACCTTTTATAGTGACATAACTTATTGGGTCTCACATTATTTTGCAGTATGAGAATAAATATCAAAGAATAATTCTATAAATTATTTTCCCTTATTTAGATAATTTTCTCAAATTACCTGAATTACCTCAAAAAAGTAGAGATGAAAAGTGAATTTGATTTGATAATTTTACTTATTATATGATAAAATCAATTGAAATATGTTGTTATTCATTGAGCATTTATTTTATATTTTTAATATTATATTTTGACATTTTTTTTAAAATATGGGGAAGGGAATATGAATGAACCTCCAATTTTACCATCTTCATTATATAATAATTGAGAGATGATTAATTCACACCTTAAAAAACCTATGCCTATAAAACTATTATTTTATTAGTATTATTTTCTAGATTATTGTTATATTAAATTCGATAGGTAAATTATCCCATGTTTAGGTTTCATGATTAGGCTCTGATTTTGTTTGTTTTATACTATAATGTTAAGTCAATCTTCATATCAGTACCATGATATTAATTAATCATTGACATTCCATAAATTTTGATCTCATCATTTTTCCCCTCATGAATTGTTTTACCTTGTACTTGGTGAGAATGAAATGAATTATTCATTTCTATTTTCAATTCTCAATTTTCATGTAATAGTCTAAGATAATTCTCTTTAAATTCAATCATTCTAGGATTATTGATATTTTTAAGCCACTCATGAAACAAAATCTTAGCTTAATTTTATGCTCAAAATTTTTACTTCATGTCATAATTTTTGAATTTTTGCAGGAGGAAACTCCACAAGATATATACAAAGATTCAGAAGATAGGTACAGAAAATTTTATTTTCCTAAGTATGATTTCAATCTCATTATGGTATGGAGCAGATTCCTTGTACAAGGTGAAGAAAGAATGGTAAATGGAACAGGCACAAGCATTTTTGATTTGCAATTAGATGAAGTAGATGAAGATTGGGCTAATGTGTTACATGAATTGGACTATGCTATAATTTCAGCTGCACATTGGTTTTTCAGATTAATGTATTTACATGAAGGTGGAAAATTAGTAGGGTGTATTTATTGCAATGAACCAAATGTAAAAAATTATGACATAGATATTGCATTAAGTTTAGTATTTAAAACATCATTAAAACACATTAATAGTTGCAAGGAATGTGAAAAGGGGAAACTTTTGACAATTTTGAGGACTTTTGCACCGGCCCATTTTGAGAATGGTGTGTGGAATACTGGAGGGCATTGTAATAGGACAGGTCCTAAAAATGAAGGGGATGTTGATTTTGGTGCATTTGAATGGAAATTAAGGAATGCTCAAATGGAAGAATTTGAGAATGCAAAAAGTGAAGGGAAAACAAGGTTTAAGGTTGTTGATGTAACAAGGGCTATGATGATGAGACCAGATGGACATCCAGGTGAACATTGGGGTAATAAATGGATGAAAGGATATAACGATTGTACTCATTGGTGTTTGCCGGGTGCTATTGATGTTTGGAGTGAGTTGTTATTGGCTACTCTTCAAAGAGACGGTTAAGGGATTATGAGTTGTTGTGGGATTAGAGGCTCAAACTTTATCACATACAAAAAGATGATAAATACATTTATATTTATTTTTTAAAATAGCAAATGTTAATGTTGTTATTTTGTAAAAGGGAAGTTGAATCCATCAACTATACATTCATTTTTTTATCCGTACACGAGAACAATTTTACGTTGTGGTTATAGTTGTTAGGATTATTTGTTTTCTCATTGTCCACAATATTGCTTTTTTTTTTTTTTTTACTTTGCCTTATTTTTTTAGTCTAAGATGACATAATTATTACAAGAAATTCACAACAGTTACCAGTTATTGGATTTAAATCCGAACATGATGTGCAATATAACAATATCGACATTTGTCAACTGAGTTAGGACTTTGTCTTTAATTCTATTATTATTATTATTATTATTATTATTATTATTATTATTATTTATGCTTAATTACAGTTTTAATCATCGTATTTTCATTAATTCGTGAAATCGGTGCATTTTTAAAATCGGTTTTAGTACCCATCTAATATTTTTACTTAAAAAATAGTAATGTGATATATTTTAAATGATGTGGTATATAATCTTAGAACCATTTAGATTCATTAATTATTTATACATTATTAATAAAATTACAAAAATAAATAATGTCATTAGTTTAAACTCAAGTTTTTAAAGGGCTTTGTTGCACTTTCATTGTTATTAATCATTCAAAATCATTGTATCATATAGGGATGTACAAAGGACGGTTAGGTTGGGTTTGATGTGTCCCTTACCCCGTCCTAATATTTGATCGGGTTAAATTTTAGACCTTAACTTGTCCCTTGACCCGATCAAATCCGATGAGTAGCGGGTTCATTAAGAACGAGACAAAATAAAGAACTTTTAAATATAAAGAAATTTATAATAAGTCACGTGTGGTTATCACTTGTTAATTCCAATTTATTAACGAGTAGTAACTCATAATATTATTTTAGTAACTATAAATTACTAAGTTAATGATCCGATCGATAATTTTTTTAGACATAGTGAATCAATAATAACATAAAATAACCGTTTGTGCTTAAAGTAATTTGGGATGAGACGGATAACCAGAGGGATAACCTGAACCCGATCCTTTTTTTTACCTTATCCTTGTTTTTTTTGGACCGGGTCAGATCCATCTCACTACTTAAGGGCCAAGACGGATTTGTGGGACCGATCGGGTCTTGTATACCCCTAGGATCAAATATCATTTAAAATATGTCCCATCAACATTTTTTAGCTAAAAACTCCAAAAAAAAGAGTCAAAATTGTTGAATTTTAAAATAGGAGGGCCAATTTTGGGATTTGGTGAAAATATGGAGACCAAAACTACAATTAAGCCTATAGTATAATAAATATGCACAGTCAATATAATCGATTTCACATGATAGTCAACATGAAAGTTGATTGTGTTATTATATTATGATAATGATTATAATCCTGAGATAAGATGATGAAATCAATAGTTCTTTTTATATTACATAGGTTGGTCATAAATATAGATCTATGGACAATGAAGCACTAACACAAACACTAAAAATGACACAGACTTATTGACACTCATAATAATTTAAAAAAATGAAAGTAGTTAAATATAACCACATATATTGATATTGTAAAATGACATGTATGAACAGATATCAAATATCTAATAAGTCTCCACTTTGAAGTTTCAATGCTAGGTACACGAGTCTTACCTAAGCAACTTTCATTTATTTAAGTGATTCTAACAGCAAATACAACATACATAAAATATGATTAGGATCCTCTCATGTTGAAATCAACATGAGGAAATAATGTGTGAGATCTTGACCATTAAAACATAAAGTGGAGAGGGTTTTTGGAATTTGAAAAAAATGGAGAAATGTTGATTAAGAGTGGAGATTTGAAACACGAGAAAACATTTGAGAAAAAAACTTGAGAGGATCCTTTTTCCAAAAAATACACACTATTACATTACAATAAGCCCCAGGAAAATAGGTAATAACAAGCAAAACACGTAAGAAGATAGGTATTATGAACATTTGGGGTTACTTTGAGTAAGCTACTTGGGTTGTATTTGTCCATAAATTTCAGATTCCTTTGACTCTATTTTACTACAAGATTTTCTCATGATGTCTGTTGTCTTTAATTCTGTCATAATGTATGTTGAGGGTACGACTCCAAAGCAAGAACCAGTTCAACTGCAATTATATGATATGGTTGAGGTGGAAATTTGCAAATAAAGTTCCTTACCGCAAAGCTAAATTATTACATACCATAGATTTTTGTGCTTCTTTTCAGGGCAATAACATTTTGTTTGGGATGAATTTTTCCCACCTTCAAACACATACACATCTAGAAAGAAAACAATTTTTGTCCCGTCTAGGCATATTTTTCAGAAGAGTTATGCTATATAGTAGGAACAAAATAAACACGAGTGCTATTCTTGTATTTCTAGAATTATATGTTCATAACAATCGGCATTATGCTTTTCAGAAATCATGTGCAATTTTTAAGAAACGTAGAGGTCAGTAAAGTTGCTCCCTTTTGTTTTCCCTTCTCAAATTGTAATGGGTGTTTTGATACTGAAATTTAAACTTAACCCCAGAAAACAGAAATCCAATAAATATTCATTCAGAATATGGGTTTGTTCTTGAATGGCAGTACTTCATACATGTGAATCGGTGTGATGTGTCTGGCCGGTCTTGATCTTTCAAAAAATAAAGTACCAATTTTAATTTTTATTATATAATTTAAAATACCAACTTTAAATTTAAACTGTTCGATCATAATTGAATGATCACTAATGTCCCAAAAGCATGAATGCTTGGTCCCCGAATGCATGTAGCCAGATCCGAATATGTGATATATACATAACCTGGCCCATCACGACCGTTAAACAGGACCTACTTTATAGGATCTACTTGGAGTCATTATTTAAATGTAGCCACATCAACATTCAAGTAACATTAGTAAGTGGATTACATTGGCTGAAAATGTCAATCACATATATGCAATATCAGTCATTGGTATTCTTATATATAAGGAACGACTCTCATTTTTGAAGAGCCACGACTTCAGTTAAAAGACCACAAATTAAACGCCACAAGGGACCAGAACACTCCGATGACAAGATCTGAGATAAAGATAGAGTTAAAAATACAGCATAGAGAGTGTGTTGTTAACACTTTTCATAAAAACATTTTGGCAGATAATTCGTTCTCACCTATTTAGCAGTTTTACCACAAACCAGTCAATAACAAAAACCAAACATTGAGTAAAATAGTATGGCCCTGCTATGTTAGATGATTGAGAAGCAATGGTAAATTGTTGCTGAAGTACAAAAATTGATCCTTTACAACCAACACCGCATTGTAAACGGTGAACATGCACCTTATATTTTCATTGTAATGTAGCTTAAGCTAAGTATATTGACAAAGAAGTGATGTGAATAAGTATCCTTATCAATCACTAGTAGTTCTATATGCTACTATCTATCAATAAACATAGAGGCACACTTTGAATTCACAGTTGATCAACATGTCCAAAAACCCCCTATAGATATAACAATTTGACAGCAAGTAGAAAGAAATGCATAAACTTTTTCATCAAATTTCAAAATGTTGTTTTCCTTAATGAATCAGTAACAAGGTAAAGTAGTCAACATGTTTCAGATTGAAATGTTTTACAGGAATACCAATGCAATACCATTTTAAATTGGCTAGGAAGACTAGAATAAACAAAACGGCAACAAAAGATATGTTGACTATGCTATTAGATTCATGTGTCACAACCATTTTCTTCTCCTTGTTATACACCATTAGCAAATCAAAGTCCATTACCATGTTTTCTAATAACTGACAAACACAACAGAACTGACGTGCATAAGCACTAATACTGATTTACAGACAGATATCCCTTGCATTGCATCACAGAAGTGTCAAATACCTAAAAGGAACTCATATCACTAATATCTAGGCTAGGATTGCAAAACAGTAACAAGAATTAAACAAAACACAATGCATTACCACAGCTGAAATGTTTATATAGTAGGAGATAGATACTTGAAAGTTGAAAACTACAAGAAGGCAGCAAAGACGGCTTCAACAGCAAGTAGGCAACAAAGGATCAACAGTCAAAATAACAACAGCTATCATATTTAGAGACAGTTTCGATAAAAATCTCAAAAAGCACTTATGTAAAGAAAAAAAAAAACTTCAAAAGAATCTTGCAGTATCTAAACACCTATTTCAATGAAGACTTTTTCATAAGGGAATAAACATAAACTAATCCAAACTATGCCTAGAAAGAGAATAGTTTCCCAACCTCACAAAAAGCAATCACATGATAAGACTATCACCATCAGAAATTTAGAACCAAGGTTTCAAATTGCAGTTATGAATACTCTTAACTATTAGAAAAATACGAAAAAATACATTCACAATTGCAGTTATCAACGACAATTTAAAAATGTTATTAGGGGTGCATTTGGATTGACTTATGAACAACTTATTTGTATTGATCTACTAGTAGAAACACTTGATAGGGTGTTTGAGAGAATTTATTAAACAAACTTATGCTATGTCCATAATTTGTTTTCAGATAATTTCGATAAGCTCTCCAGGAAAGCTTAAAAGTTATAATAACAACTTATAATTTACAAGAAGATAACTTGACCATAGTTTCTTTCAACCATAGAAATAGCTTATATATAAGCACTTAAAATGATAAACACTTATATCCTATAACCTCTTAACTAAGTTATTCATTCAAACACGCCCTAGAGCCATTTTACATGAAAAGAAGTTGAATAACTTGTAAAAGAGCCATACAATGCACTTCTACACACAACATTGCCTTATAAGCCAACCTCCAACCTATGACACAGACGATACGACACTGACACATAAATGAATAATAATTTAAGAAAACGAAAGTGATAAATCTAACCACATGAATTGGTGTCGGCCATTGGCAAGTGTGTCATACACGAGTCGTTCAATCTGAAGCATCGGTGCTACATAGCCCCAAACTTTCCAAAACTAATCATCATCATAATTCATAAACAATTCCACCAAAAAAAGTTCTAACTTAAGAATAACTCAATTAGCATCATCAACAAAAAAAAGAAGATAATTAATTAATTCTTATTACAACAAACTAACATAACATACATATAAATTAAGCTACTAATAAAAATAGTCAAATAAAAAAAAAAATCAAGGCTCTATAACATTATTGTTACCAAGCACGAAGGAGAAAATCTCACGAACAGGAGAGAATTGAACAAGAGCAACATCAACAGCATAACCTGTAACCGGCAATTTAAGTTCTCTAAGTAACGAAAAAGCTTCAGACATTCTCACTTTAGGAACATGAGGAGCAACCGAACAAACCGGTATCCAGTTACCGGAGGAAAATTCAATCGGAACTTCAATTCCTTCATTAGCGATAGCATCAACGAGACTGGAATGAAAATTGAGGAGAGAGATAGAAGGAGTAGGAGAGAGAAAGAGAAGATTATTATCATTAGTAAAAGAAGAGATTGAAGAGAAAGAGAGAGAGAAAGGTTCGAATTTAGAAGAAATAGATTTGAGAAGTGAATCGAGTTTAGAAGGTTCTAGAAGGTAAGGTGTTGAGAAGAGTGTGATGTGTGGTCGTGATCCGATTTCGATTAACTCAGTACTGATTTGTCTACGAGCGAGAACGTTCCATGCTTTAAGAACTTGATTTTCTAGTGCTGGATCGAAGTAAAGTTCGATTGCGTAACCTTCGTCTGAAGAAGGAGATGAAGACATTGATTGGAATTCAACAACAACTCTATTTCACTTTTTTTAGATCTGAGAATGGGGTTTCTGACTTGTTAGGGAAATTAAAATACTTTAGGATGTGCTACTGCTATTCTTAAAACTCATTTTTCATTCATGATATTTTATTATGATAAATAATATAAAAGATTTTATGTATTTTTTGACCGAAACACTTTATATTTTTTTTTTAAATTATTAATGTCAACATTATTCTGAGCACAGGAAGTGGATTTGTTTAGTGGGCTCAATATTTATGGGCTTATTAACATTTTTGTGAGAAAGTTTCTTCTGCTCTTTATTTTTTCAATGTCAACGTTCTTTTCTCCGAAAAAATTATAATAAAAAATAAGATTAATAAAAATTTTAATTCGATCATGTTTTTTTTACATATTTTGAGTAAATATTAAAAGTGGATGAACAATCACTTTACTCAAAAGTCTTCTGTTATTTTTGTTTGAATCGACCAATTTAAATAAAATTTATCTATATTGACAAATTCAGACATTTTTAAAGTGCTAACAACATTAACTATAATAATCTTTCTTCTATTTTGTGAAATTAATATAGGCCACTCACTTTAAAAATGAGATCCATATAGAGTTCATGAATAATATAGTGAATATTAGTGTTGAAAAGAGAATGTCACTAGCATTTTTCTATTTTTAAAAGTTTTTTATAGATCTCGTAAATTTTGATTGACTAATTTTGATGTTTATTTAACTAGACAAGCTTTATTTTTTTTAATCTCCATGATGACCAATTCGTACACATGCTCACAGTTGATTATGAGTTACAATGATATGATACATTTGTTTATTTTATTGTTATATTCACAAAAATAATTTATTTATTTAAAAATTTAACTTTATTGTTCCTTCAATTACCACGTATTTTTGCAGTTTTAGTCTCAACCCATAATTTTTGCCACATAATTGTGATTTTTAGTCTAAAAATGGTATTTTCTATTTTAATTTATAATATGGACAATAAATCACCATTTTGGGAGAAAAAAATCACAATCTCTAAAACTAAAAAATCTAGATTGTGATCAAAACTACAATAAATCTGATAATTGAGAACTAAAAAGTTTAATTTTAAAATAAAAAAATTATTTTTACGAGTGTGATAAAATAAAAAAACAAAAATACAATTAGGCTTAAAATAAATAACAATAAAATGTTCAAATGAATGGAATGGGCTTCGCACATAGTGATAGCCGCAAAAACTAAAACAAAATAAACAAATAAATGAACCAAAACAATAGTAAAAAAAGAAAAGAAAAATTAGAAGCATCACGACTTTTTTCCTTCTTCTTTCTCTTTTTATTTTGAAGTTTTATGTTATGGTTTAGAAGAAAAATGGGTCTGATAAGATTTTGATCTGTTTAAATTATTCATACAACTACGTTTTTTTTCCACTTATGAAGGGAGAGAAAAACTGACATTGTAATTTAAGATATTTTTTTATTGCAATGTAATTAAGATATTTATAGAATATATTGATTGGTTTATACTAAAAAAAAAAAAGAAAAGAATATATTGATTAGAAAATAAAAAAATATGCAAAGACAATAAGTTTAGAACATGTTACCACATCCAAAGATGAAAATATGTTGCTTCTGTTTCTTTTTTCTTCCAACAAGTAGATGTCTTTCCTCTTTTTTTTTCTTTCTTTTTTCAACGTGTCTCTCCTCTTTTCGAACTAATAATATTCAAACTCCTCCCATGTTGGGCTTTAAATAGCCTATTTTAAGTTTGTACAAATTTACAAAAGCCATTGCAAATTTGTGATATATTTTATGAGGAGAAAACTTTTCATTTTAAAATTTATTTATAACTCTATTTATAGAGTGAAATTGTGATTTAAAAATATATAATATCTTGAAAATACAGAAAAAACTAACAAAATCTTAAAATAGTACTTTAAACTGAATTTTAAAAATAGATCATATCTTAAAAATAAATTATTTTATAATTTAATTCACGTATATTATCAATCAATTATAACCGTTATTAATGTTTAACTTTTTAAATCTTAAATAAATTTAAATCTAAAACTTAAATTTATAATATTTAAAAAATATTTAAATATTTTATTCTTAACACAATAGTCTATAACAAAATATAAAATAAATAAATTAGAAAAATTAAATTATAGTGAAAAAATTAGATCAAATTTATTAATTTGTGTTATACCATCATTAAAAATTGAATATGTTGATTTGTCTTATTGGATGCATTTTCAGATTTTTTCGTAAAAAAATCTATTTTTTTAAAACAAAAATAATTTTTTATTGTCTGTTTCAGATTTTTTGAAAAATTATTTTGTTAAAAAATTATTTTTTGGCTAAAAATGAAATGCTAAAAATATTGGCTCCTCATATTTGGTTATGCGATAGATGAAATAGAAAGATGTCACAAATTTTAAAAGAAGTAACTTAACTCACTAATGAGAGAAAATGATGTAATTATCTTACTCTTTTTGAAAAATCCAAAATTGCTCTCCATCAATTTTTACTAGATTTTCATATTATATATATATGAATAGCACAAACACACAAATTTTTTAGACGACTTTTATATGAATATTTCAAACCTTTGTTATAACATGTTACTTTTTTTAATTCAATTTATGGTCAATTTTTTCTATTGCATAATATTCTCCGTTATTTTAAGTATTTTATATAAAATATTTTGTAGTAGCAAGACGTTCAAGGTATTTAAATTGGGAAAAAAAAGTATGAAGTTTATTATAAAGTTTAATTTCGTTGTTAGTATTAGTTTTGAAAAATGGAGGGAGGAAGAGTAGATAAAAGGAAGAGGTAAAGAGATATAACATAGAGAAAGAGAAAGATCAATCTATTTAGAAAAATCATGTCTTGTACAGTAATTTTGTAGTTTAAAAAATTATTTTTATAAAATTGTATACAAATAAATTAAAAATCATTTAAAAAAAATTATTTTTATGATAGTAAACAAATAAAAATTAACAAATTATTTTTAAATAAATTTTTACAAAATAATCTCTGTGTAAATTAAAATCTCTACGTTATAATTAACTTGTGAGATTCAATTCAAAATTGAACCTGCATTTGTATTGTAAAGATAATGCGTGTGTATCTCTTCTCCGAATTCGAATCACATAATGATTCACGCTTTCCCTTATAAGATTGATATGGATTAAGAGGAGATACAAGATGCCAAAATATGCAGGCCACTTTTTGGTGAAATTATTCAATCTCTATAACTGCCAAAATAATGGCTTTCTCAGCATCTTTGTTACAAAGAAGAGGTTGCAATAAATTATTTTTTATTTTTTTATAAGATTAAATAAGTTTACAGTACCAATAAAATCTCATTACTTTTTTATTTTTTAATCTTTACAAAAAGTTTAGTTAACTTTAAGATCATAAAACTTTTTAATTTTCATTTTTGATTTTAAATAAATTTTTGTGTATTCTTTAAATTTTTGAATAATTTTTTACATTAATATTTAAAATATGTTTAACAATTTCCTTAAAAAATTTTATATTTTTTTTTAATTAAGGACATTTAAAAATGAATTTTTAAATTTTTTTGAACTTAAAAATTCATATTTAATTTATCGTCGTATTAATTTTAAAAATTTTTGTGGAAAAATTTCTTAATTTTAAAGACATTTAGATGATAATAATAAAAATTTTAATTTATACACATTGTCACTATAAATAGTTTTTACACTTATAATAAAGTACAAAGGTTAGATTATTAATAATGTTAAATTTTTATAAAAGAGTTAAGGTCCGTTTTGATCCCTGAGAAATTTTGAGAGACCCAATTTAGTCATTGAGAAAACTAAAAACACTTTTTAGTCCTTGAGAAAAATAAATCAAACCAAATTAGTCCTTATGTGAACCACAGTTATAAAATTGGATTTTTTTACTCGTTTGTCCGATGACTCATCAATTAGATAATAATTAAAGATAGACAATTAAGTCACCGACAATAATTAAATGAACAATTTAATCCTGATGACAAAATTTATTTAATCATAATATAATTTAAAAAACAACGCTAATAACATCCAAATTAAACCATAACGACATCCAAAGTGATCCAAAATATAATATATAATATATAAAAAAAAAAGTACCAGCATGTACCAAAATCAATATCTTTGTACCAACATATACCAAAACAAAATATACAAAAAAGTGCTCAAAACAAAAAATACATGTGAATCATAATTGATAGTTGAAATGACACATATATGTAGATGATGGTATCTTGATTCCATGATTAGTTGCTTTATTGACTCTATTCATCTTGGCAGGTCTCTGTTTTGCAGATCCTTTCCAGGTCTTTTCATAATATCCAATTTCTCCGCATTTTGGACAAGCTATTTTGTACCTCTTTTTAATTTTGCGTTGTTGACTTGTTAGGCATATCTTTTAATTTTCCTCCTACGCTTCTTTAGTCTTCCAATCGACTTTTTTAGCTTTGGTGGGGTGCCAGTGATAACCCAATATTCTTAGCTGTTGTCGCTGTCTAAATTTTGAGTGTTTCTCGAATTCAATGGAGTCGCCACCAAAATTTATTTTAAAATAGGGAAAATATTGAGAAACCCTTAAAAATAGAGAAAAAAAATGGTCTTTGCAACCCAATTTTGAGTTCGGGAGTCGATTATGCGTAGGAAAGGTATTAGCACCCTACGACATCCGTTAAAATACGGTTACCTATAATTAATTGTGCAAAATTAATATTAACTTAAATATATTTGTTTTTACTTATTATTAAATATGAGACTCAATTTGTTTTTAATATGATTTTTGAAATAAATGTATGCTTAAAAAGAGAGGAAAAAAGAAAGTTTTTTATTAATGTGCTTGACAAGAGTGTGATCTTGCTCCTACGTATCTCCCGGTGCAATGGAGAAATCAAAACTATGTAGTGTTTGGATAGAAAATGCGGATGTGTTGATTGTTTTAAAATAAATCGTGTTTAATTATTAAAAAAGTTATTCTTGACGACAATAAAAAGGAGTTTGTTTGATTTGAATAATTATTTTAAAATGTGAGTTTTAAGACGATCAAGTTGTACAACTCGTGTATCAAAACTCAAGGAGTAAAACAAAAAAAGATGTCACATCTAATTTAGTTCTGTTAAGAATATTTTATATTATTTTCGATTATAAATAGAGTTTCAAAACCACTAAGTAGTACGACTTGTGTCTTGACAACTCAAATATTACAAAAATGTCACATCTAATTAATCAAATTTTAAAAAAATGATATTAAATTAATTTCTTTATAAAAATGAGTTTTAGAATTATCAAATTGTACAACATGTGTTCTAACAACTCATAGATTAAAAATATGTCACATCTAATTAACTGGATTTGAAAAATTGATTTTTAATTAATTTATTTATAAAAATGAG
Organism: Cicer cuneatum; assembly: GCA_037974295.1. Lineage (NCBI taxonomy): Eukaryota > Viridiplantae > Streptophyta > Magnoliopsida > Fabales > Fabaceae > Cicer > Cicer cuneatum. The sequence continues at coordinate 1,031,690 of JBBPBO010000003.1, read as the reverse complement.
TTTTAGCACTATCAAATTGCACAATCTGTGTCTTGACAAGTCATAGATTAAAAGATGATACATCTAATTAGCCTTTAATAAAAAATTTCGTTGTGTTTTTAGAAGATTTAATATTTATTATAAAATTAATTAAATTTAATATATAAAAAATGAGATGTATTTAAAAAAGTAAAATTTAAAAAAAAAAAGGATGCTAAAGATATAAAGCTATAAAGAACAAATGATCGTAAAATCCAAAACTAATTTTTATATATAATGATAAAAAAAAAAAAATAACACAACAGAAACAAAAAGGATATTAAATATATATATTTACATATATAACTGACTTAATTTTCAAAAGGGGAAGGTGTTGGAACTAAGTTGGTTCTAAGTACTTAGGATTTTGATGGTTACAAAAGCACTCAATGTAATCTTATTTTGTACCTTGAATTATTAAATTAAATACAATCAGAATATGAAGAAATCAGAAGCAGAAGATCAAAGGAAAATGAATTCTGGAATTTCCAGAAGATATTCCAGGATGTCAAAACATCACCAGAAGATATCTTTGCTGGCCCAGAACAGAAGGAAGAAAAATCAGAAGGAAACATGGATCATAACAGAGGAAAGCTTGCCAGAAGGAGAGTTGCTCCAGACCAAGAGGAATCAAATATCAAATTTATTCCAGAAGTTATTCTGACCAGAAGATGGCCTGACAGTGAAATATTAAACTGCCCAGACTTGTTCCAGACTCAACCATAAGCTATGTTTAACGGTCCAGAACAAGAGAATCAATCCAGATATGACCCAGACCATAAGATAGCATGATTCAGGGCATGAAACTAAGTCCAGACCAGAAGAAATGAATTCCAGAATCAATCCAGACCTGGTCCAAAATCAAAGGTAAAATGTCCAGACTGAAATATTTATTGTCCAGATTTAATTTCAATTTAATCCATACCAAAGTCCAGAATTAGTCCAGATCAGAGGGAAGATTTCCAGATCAGTGGTTCATAATTAATTATTTGGTCCAGTGATGGTCCAGATCAGAAGATCAGACCATGGCCCAATGTTGGCCGAAATCAGAGGGTCAAGATGTGTGGACCAGCAATGGCCGAGATCAGAGGATTACAGCATATCAAGTGCAAGTCCAGGATGGCCGAAATGAGAAGATCAGAGGGTTAGGAAGTGTGGTCCAGGGATGGCCGAATTCAGAGGATCACAAGATATCAATTAGTTTGGTCCAGATGTGGACTAGCGCAGAAAAATCTGATGGTTCAGATTTAATCAGGAGGATTAACGGTAGAGATTTTAGTTTATTTTGATCAAAGTATTAAAAAGATTTGTTACAAAAATAAAGTGGAGTATTGTGGAATTCAGGAGCTGTGGCGGGAAGCAACTAAAGATTTAATTGACCAGTTATTTTTGAAAGAAATCTAAGGCTTAAAAAAGATATGTTTTTTATTTAAATGAAGCCCAATTGGTCAAGTTATTTTTACAGAGAATCCCGCAAGATTCAACTCGAATTTAAGCATTGGAAGAGGCCCTATTCTGCATCTATAAAAGGAGGCTCAAGACAGAATACTCATAATCGAAAATCACAAAAGAGTCATACACTTCCAAAAGCAAACACCCAAATTTTCATAGAAGTCAATTGTGAGTTTCAGCTTTCAAGAAGCAAGTACTCTTGTTATTTTCGTTCCACTGTGTCAAATCTAAGTTGTTGAAGTAGAGTCTACAAGCTGAGGGAGTCAGTAGGGGTAGCAGGTTACTTGGCAATTAGATTCATAGTGTTGTGTGTTAAATCTAAGTTGTTGAAGTAGAGTCTACAATCTGAGGGAGTCAGAAGGGGTAGCAGGTTACTTGGCAATTAAATTTACAGTGCTGTGATTTCTTCTACAATCTGGGATTGTCAGATTGGCTGAAGACAGGAGCTGCATTCCTAAAAGAAGTCTAGGATTGTTAGACTGTTTGAGAAGACTGACTTGGAGGGTCAGTATAAAGGTCGTAATTCAAGGTTTGAATTAGTGAAATCCTTCAAGGTGAAGAGACTGGACGTAGCCTCGTTAGGTGAACCAGTATAAAAACTGTGAGTTTTATTTTTACTTTTTATCCGCTGCTAACTCTGTTTTTAATTATACATCAAGTTTTGTTTTGAAAGTATCAAAACAGGAAAAGTATTCAAGTTAAGTCAAACACAATTCAACCCCCCTTCTCGTGTTTGCACCTTCAGAAGGCAAACAAAATGGCCGCTAGGGAATCAGCGAAAAACAAAGGAGAAAAAACGCAGCGCATAAAGAAGAAAGGGGAAACAGGAGAAGAAGAAAGAAAAAAAAGTAACCGAGAGGGAGAAGAAGACCGAGAGGGAGAAGCAGATCGAGAAGGAGAGGAGAGTATAAGAGGTCGAGCACGGAGGGACCAAAAAAGTACGGTCGGCATTCCGGCGACGACGACGTCGGAGGTTTGAGTTCTCAGTCTTATCTTTTTTATTCTTCTCTTCATAACTTATCTTTGTTTATACTCTCACAGATCAGAGCATAATTTTTTGTATAACAACAAAAAGTTTCATTTTTTTCATTCATAACTCATTTTATATATTACATTTGGATAACAAATACAATGATTATAGAGTAAAGATAAAAGAAATACCTTAATCCTTATTTTGTTTGCTTTTCCCTCCTAATACTATGCTTGTTTTCTTCTTCTTATATTTAACTATTTTTGTTGGTATCAGATTTTCTTTTTCTTTTTGTTGTTAATGGATTTTTTTCTCAATTTATAGAGTAAAATGACGAATTTTTGTGTCCATGAGATAATATTCAGTCACAGTTTTTATATTGTTTTTGCAACAAAAAAAACAACATTTGCTAAGTATAGAAACATGTAACTCATCTTTCTGATTGAGTATAAAAGTAGTGAAGATAATAAATTTTTAACACAAAAGAAAAAAAGAAAGATGTAAGCTGAAAAAACAGGAGGGGCAGTAGAGTTCAATTTTCGTTTTCTATTTTAGAGAATATGTAACTCATCTTTTTGTTTGAGTGTAGAATTAATGAAAATAATAACCTTTTTAAGACAAAGGAAAAAAACTGAAATAAGGGAATGAACTATAAAGCTGTAAAGCACAATCTTTGTCTTTATTTTATTATGTTTTTTGTTTATAAAATATTTATTAAATCAAACAAAAAGAAAAATATTTATACCTTTTTTTAATTTTTTATAATATTCTTTGTTTATTCAATTGATTAATTTCTTAATGCTGATAAAAACATGTTTTTGTCACTGATTAGCCATTATATTTGAATCAATGAGTAAACAAGAAATGACAATATTAACTTTTAATTAATTGCATAGGTGTTGAATGGAAAACAAGAAAAAGTGAGCAAAACAGGGTTCAAAGAGGTTCTCTCATACATTCTATTGGGTATGGCAAGAGATTCAGGTATGTGTCTTCAAAATATTTAAAATTTGACGTGTTCCATTTGCATTTGGAGAACTTAATTTATAATTGATTCCCTTGACTCTTGATAATATACAGGCTCTTATTGATGCTAATATATTTGCAAATATATTTGGTCCTTTGGTCCACTTGCTTTAAAATGCTGAGTTTGATATCAAGAAAGAAGCTGCCTGAGCCATCTCGAATGCTACATCGGGTGGTTCTCATGAACAGTTAAAGTAAGGAGAATTATACCTATTTGCAGTGTTCCCCAAGGATTTTGTTAGTTTTATAGCATTTTTGTTTCAAGATGTGGTAAATTATTTTTACCTGGTAAGTCAAAGGTGTATTAAGCCCTTGTGTGATATTCTCATATGTCCTGATCCTAGGATTGTGACAGTTTGTATGGAGGGGCTTGAAAACATTTTGAAGGTAGGTGAAGTTGATAAAAATGTTAACAACATTGATGGTGCAAACTTGTATGCCCTAATGATTGACGATGGTGAGGGGTTGGAGAAAATTGAGAACCGCCAGAGTCATGACAACACTGAGATTTATGAAAAGGCTGTGAAAATTCTCAAGACATATTGGTTGGAGGATGAGGATGAGACTATGCCTCTAGAGATGAGACTATTTCTATATTGTTAATTTATCCTTTATACTTTTTTCTATGTTAATTCGAATTGATTGAAGTTGAATTCTAATGATTGTTTTGCTCATTAGTTTATCCATATAGATCTTGATGATGTTTTCTTGCTTGTTACTACTTGCTTATTGCCTTTTGAGTAAAAAATAAACATATTACTTTATTATATATTTTTTGGAATTATTTTTAACTAGACAAAATTGAGGTATTACAGCTGTTGACATGCTGAATGTAGTGCACATAAGTAGAATTCAGTGCATCCATTATTGGCCACTTATGCACATGATTCTCAGGCCTCTCATTCAAATATGATATTGTTGCAATGACATGTTCACAAGGCATGCTTGTCAGCTGCCACAACTAACAAGTGTGAGTACATAATTTCATGTTGACTCTAACTAATGACTTCTGTCCGTGAACCTCAAATTGGCCCTCTTCACCTGTCGAGGTAGGTGTCCACTTATTGCTCTCTACCTTCAATTTGTCAATTTGTTTTTTTTTTGAACCAGTGGTAGTATCCCCTTGCATATGGCTAAGACCCTTTTATGGGATGACATCCTCTTTATCAAATAGCACCTCGACTCTTCTAAACATTGTTAAAATAGGTTTCTCTTTATACTTGACAATCTTGTTGTTCCAGATTCACACATGTTATTGGTGATGTTATCCAACTTAGGATAATGACTATAATAGGCCTTCGCCCATGTTGTAGGGTCAATGTTGTTTAAGTAACTTTGTGCTAGTTCATTTAGTGTTTTCGATCTCTCCATGTGTGCTTTAAACTTTGATTCAGAAATGCTTTTTGAACATTGCCACACAATTCCTTGTCCTTCCCTTCCTTGATGAAATTCTTCCGAATATGCAACACACAATATCAATGTCGAGCATGTGGCATAACTTCCTTCAATGCAAGTAATAACCCCTAGACATCACAATGATATTATGTTAAATATTCTCCATAAGTCTTTTACAAAAAATAACTAGTTAAAACACCATACACATGCATTTTCATACAACACCAATTTACCTTATGTTTATTTGATATGAAGTTCCACCCATATCTCATATGGTCTCCTATATCACTTTCTAATAGAGTTAAAAACCGCTTCCAATTCTCTTTTTTCTCAACATCTACCACAACATATGCAATAACATAAAATTGATTATTTGCATCTTGACCAACCACTGATAAGAGTTGTCCCCCATAATATCTTTTCAAAAAACATCGATTAAGCCCTATGAAAGGCCTACACCAACTTTGTAATCTATCTTGCATGCATCCAAACAAATATACAATCTTCCAAACAACTGAGGGGATCCCACCATGGGCGATACATTCATCTTTGTAGTTGATTCAGGGTTGCTTCTCAACAACTCACCCAAGTATTCCCAATTCCTTCCATATTGCTCATTTTTACAACCTTCTACTTCTTTTGTTGGTTTTTTTCAATGACCTTGACAATTTGTTATCATTTAGATGCACACCAAAGGCCTTTCTCATTATGTCAAATGCTCGTGTCTTTTTAAGGTCAGGTTGTTTCATCAAAGTTTGCTTCAATTTCTTTGCACCCTACCCTATATTAGCTGATTTGTTCTTAAACACTCTGCAACATATATGTTCTGACACAAATGTCTTTATATGATACGTGTTAGACATACTATTCAATGAACAATGTGCAACCCATGGGTAATCATCAACTTTGCAAACAACCTTAACACATTCCTTATTATTCTTATTCCACTTAAATTGTCTTTCAAGGGCAATGTTGTAGTCCTTAACAACGTGCTTAAAATCAATCAATCTAGTAAATTTCATCCCAAGTTCTAGAGTAACTTCACCAAACATAGAAGTTGGGTTAAACAAGGGGAACACATGCATTGAAACAAATGACAAAGACGGCGGAAGTCACACATTCAGAATCACAGACCACTATAGAATCACAATAGTTTCTATCTTAGACTTGTGATTTCTCTAGATGAAATAGCACTAGGGTTTTCAAGGGACATTTTTTTTTTGCAACAAAATTTTATTTTAACATTTTCCAAATATTTCACATGTAGGTAGGGATTTTGAAACCTAGATCACAGAAGTTTCCAACTCAGCACAATATATTTAATTAAAAAAATTGAGTGAATGACTACATTGTCCCGATTTATTTTCTTAAAGACTAAAATGTGTTTTTAATTTTTTTAGAGACTTAACTGAGTCTTTCAAAATTTCTCAAAGACTAAAATAAGTCATTAGTCTTTATAAAAAACTATTTATAAAATCACCTACATGATCATAATTTGTCGACTACGTAAATTTTTTTACTGCATACAAATTGAACTCATAAAACAAAACTAGTGAAAGTCCATCTTAACAAATTACAACATAGGATTATATTTTTTAGATGACAACATAGGATTGTTTCCGAAGACCCAAATACAACACATTTACATGAATACATACACAAAAACCAATGTGTATGTATAAACACAAATACAACAGATTTATTTAAGATGACCCAAATAAAAACATAAACACATAAATTAATTAATTAGGAACACGAAAGTAAATTGGAATAGGATTGTGTTTGTTTGGAGGTGAGTCCCAAACAGAGAAAGCACTAGAAGAGTTTAACCACTTGTTTGTTATTTCTGGATGGTGACGATCAATCACATCTTTTAAGGTTTCAGTTGTGTTCACCCATTCCAACCCCTCTTTAGTGTATGTCTCCTCATTGAAGTTGCTAGTGAAAAATCTATCAGCTTCTAGCCTCCTACAAAGTTCAATCAAATCTATTATTTCTATTTCTTTTCCAAAATAACTTCAACAATGTCCAAGTATATTACACTCTTTGGCCAAAAAGCCCAATATATTCTTTTAAAATTAATATAGAACTAAAGTTTAATAATAATAAAAAAATAGATCAATAAGTTTTATTTCCTAAACAATAATATAAAAAAAAATAAGTATTTCTTCTGCCTTACAATAAATATTATTTAAAGTTTTTGCGCATATATTAAAAAATATAATAATTAAAAGAAAAAAGAAGTCATTTTACCAAACTACTGATTTTCATTATTGATAGATTTTTTACTATTATCAATGCAAAATATAATAATATTTTGGGAGGTGTGTATGTAATAATCATTGAAGGAATATAGGAAGAAACTAATTAAAGTTGCATTAAAAATTGTAAACGAAGTTTATTTTAAGACAATTTTCTTTGCTAAAATAACATTTATTGTGAGATAGATGAAGAATTATTTATACAATTGTTTTTATTTTTATTTTATCATGTCATAATATAAGTTTAATAACTATGAATGAGAATATTATTATTTTTTGCAAAAATACTCAATTATATCTCACTATAATACATTAATATAATTAATTATATATATTCATATGGAGAGATATGATAAGATATTTGTATAATTTTTTCACTACTATGTGTGTGCTATAAATGCTTCTAATATTTTAAAGTTATGAACTTCAATAACATAAAATTGTAATTGTGTTTACCTAGATGCCATGAGAAGGAATATTGTAAAAGCTGTCTCACTAATTGCAAAACCCTTTATCTTTTTCTCTGCCATGAGACCTACTAGGACATCAAGCTCCTCAACATCATCACCATATACCTCTTCCAATACTTTAATTACTTCCTTATCATCAGTCAAATCTTCCCATTTAGAGATAGGTATCATAAGTAATCCTCTTCTGAATTGGTTATATCTGGCTACATTCCTCTCTCTATCTCTATAAACTGCATCAATTTTATATGAAGTTAATACAATGTCAATTCCAAGTCACTTACCCATAAAGTGAGACATGGTTTTAAAATTAATTTACTTTATGGTCCTTTTATTTTTATTTAATTGTGAAAGTGGTTCCTTTATTTTAAAATTAAATAGTTTTGATCTTGTTTTCAAATTTTTCAATTAAAAAATTATAATAAAACATATTTTGAACGACATGACATATAATGCGATGATGTTGAATGATTAATATCTATGAAATTGTAATAAAAGTTCCAGTTTCAACTTTTGAAATTATTTATTTTTGTAATTTAATTAATATAATATAAATATTTAATGCACGTAGATGGTTCTAGACTACGAAACTATATATCATATAATTTAAAATATGTTCAATTACTATTTTTTTTATAATTAAAAATACAAAGAAGCGCAAAAGATCAAAACTATTAAATTTTAAAACAAAAGACGAATATAACGAATTAGTAAAAATAAATATCAAAATTGCAATCAAACTAAAATAAAATTAAAATGAGAGGGCTCATTTATCTTACTTTCAAGAGCAGCTAAGTCCACATGATCAGATCTTTCTGTTCCATTAATGTTATGTGGTACTAAGTCTCTGAGCCATGAAGGATAGTTCCAAAGTTCTAGTGCCCCAGAAGCTTGGTGACCCATTGATACTAATTGCCTTGCAACTCCTATTTCTGTCAAAGTCTTTTCTCCTTGTAGTCCAATTAAATCATTCATAGGAATCCTATATATATATACCAAAAGATTAACTTTCTAAGCTTTGGGAAGTTAAAATAAATTTTTTAATCAATAAGTATATCTATTTTGTTAATCAAATTATAATCTAATTATTTCTCATAAAAAAAAAAAATCAAAGAAAGTATGAGATTGAATAGTGTTGACATCACATCATTTTTTACTCTCTCCAACACTCCACGTAATTTTGTAAAATCAATGTGATTTTCACCAAATATACTGTGAGTTTCATTTCATATTCAGGGAAACCTATATGCAAAGTGGTAAAATTCACATTCATTGATCATAAAATTAGTGTTAGAAAGTGAGATGGTTATCTTTATAATAATAAATAAATAAATAAATAAATAAATAATAAAGTTAAATAAATTTTTAATTTCTATAAATATATTAAATTTTATTTTTAATTCCTCTAATTTTTTATATCAAATAATAGTCTCTCAAATGTTTTTATATTTACAACTTTTGTCTTTACTTTTAAATCAATTTATATATATCATTTAAATTTTTGAATGAGTTTTTGCAGTGTTAAAATTTATTGTCATACTCTTTAACTAATGGTGGAGATTTATTTTGTCCTGGAGATGCAGATATGTCTCTCAAATGCAAGGTATCAGGTAGGAGTGAGTGCATTCTATAGACACTAACAAATTCCTCAGTCAAAGAATATGGAACACCATGATTTTCTGGTTTCTTCATGCCCACAAATCCACTCAAGATTGAATTTCCAACGTGCCCAAATGTGTCCTTGAATTTCTTTCCCAATAATCCATACCTAAAATCAAATTGAGAATAAAAAAATAAATTAACTGCTATGTACTTTTGATGTAAAAAAATATTCATAAAGATGATTTTAAAATTAATTTTAATAAAAATCAAACATTTATCGTAATCTAACAATTATGATTTACTAAGATTGATTTTAACGCAAATATTTTTAGCATCGAATTTAAATAAAATTGAATATTTTATAGCACCATGATATAAATATATGGGTTGTTTTAGCACAAATATTTTTTTGTTCAAAATAATATTTGGTACTAAATTTAAAATTTTCATAAAAAAAAAAAGTGTGAAAACCATTACTAGTTTTTGTTCTTACCAATTGGCACGCATGCCTGCAAGTAAAGTGTCAGTTTTAAGGAGCTCCACAGTCCAATCTATAGTGTGAATCTTTGCAATCACAGCTGAAGTCACCAATCTAGCATAGCGATAAAGATCTTCATCTTTCAAATCTGGATGATGCTTCTAAAAAAAGTACAATATTAAAAATATATTAATTTTCTTTTACTATATATATGGCCTTTTTCTTTGTTTACAAGATTAAAAAAATACATGCCCATAAGTGTTATTGTTGCCTCAGTGAGGGGAGTTGGAAAGATTATTTATGTTGGGTTAAGAACGGTCAAAAAACAACTACACAAATTAGTTATATACCATATATTAATCTAAAATTTTAATACAATAGATATAAGGGTTGAAAGCTCTTTCATCTATATACCAGAAATACCGCTTGAATATTTTTTATACAAAGAGTCGGTCAAACCTTATCAACCGTCAGCTCTAATACTATTATTGGTCATGAGGGGAGCTTAACAAATATTTCACGTTAAACTAAACACAATGACACAATTGAGTTTAACATAACATTTATATATGAGTCGTTTATATATCGCTCAACTTTTACTTTTTAACCAATATAGAACTTCTAAATAACACTTGATACCCACACCAATTTTTATGTTTATATCTAGAAAATAAAAAACTAATTATGTAAATACAACTCATAAGGTAAAAGACCACAAAGACATTTATTATAAAGAAGCGCTGATTCAAACTTAGAATACCCATTTTCTTTATATTTGAAGTTTGTGAATTATGTTATTAAACTCTTTAAAAATAAAAATAAAAATTAACCAATCCTAATTAATAATATTGGTTAATCTTAATTTTTTTTATGTATTAAAAAAATAATTTAATTGATATATATTTAAGGTGTAAAGTATTTTAAAATCATGCGGAAAAAAAAATCAATCAATCATAATTATTAGAATGTATATTGAAAACAATTGATTTTAATCAAAGGACCATTTAAAAAGTTTTAAATTGACAATTTGTCAAAATCAAAAGTAAACTCATTAAATATTTACGAAAATAAAATAAATTATTAGAGGTCCCCAAAGGAATAACTAAGTACTAACCACTAACATTTCTATATACTAACTACTAACATTCGAATATTCAACTATAAAAAAATGACTAATTACCGAGAAAAAAGTAATTAACTAAATGTGTGTATATATATATACCTTGAGAGTATCACAAACAGCATTGTGTTCTTGAACAAAAAGGGTCTGCAAAGTTGTGACACCAGCCCAACTATTCCGAATGTCACCTGAAATTGTTGTTCCATCTTCGTTATGGAGAAGGTTACCTTGCTTTGATATTTTGAGCTTCCCATCTTTGAAAGATCTCACTTTGTTCAAAACTTCTTCATTGCTTCCATATATGACACTTCCATCCCTTTTTTATTGCATACATTCATCTTATGTGTAAGTTAAATAGAAGGTTATGAATTAAGACTTACTACATTTGTGTGTGTGTGTATATATAAAAGCATCTTTAATACTTTTTCACATAGAATTTGTATTGAATAGTTAAACTTAATTAAGTGGTTCAAATTTCGATTCTAGCTAACACAACAAAGATTCCCCTCTCCTAACATACTAACCACAGTAACAAAAATAATAATAATAAAAATAAAATAAATGTCTTAAACATTTGCCTTGCCTCAAAAAGAAAAATCTATTACGTGTTAACTTTGTCTTTAATTTAACTTTTTATTAAGTAATAAGCAGGAATAAGTTCAAATTCAAACTCTCGAGAATTTCAAATTTAAGATTTTAATTTGAAAACATATTAAATATTAATATAGTTGATTATCTATTAAAGTTGATAATCACTTAAATGCATAAAGTTAATGATTAATTATCCTCCGTTTTAAAATAATTGTCACATTTATAAAAAATATTTGTCTTAAAATAATTGTTATTTTTTATTTTCAATACAATTTTAATTATTTTATTCAAATTATATTTTTTAATTAATATTGTATACATCACTTTTAAATTATTATTTTTCACTTTACATTTACGTCATTGAAAATAAATCAATAGTTGATTGAGCAGTTTGGTAAAATCACGTTTTTTATTTATTTATTTATCATCTTTTTTAATATGTACAAAATAGTCAATTGCAATGATTATTTTAAGACGAATAAAGTATTTCTTTTTTTAAAAAAATTAATAATTATCTCTTAGGAAGAATGAAATCTCATTTTATCTTAAACGTAAACTTTTTAAAAAATATTTAAATCTCAATATTCTCATCCTAACATTCACGATTGCAAATGTTATTTAAAGTTTTTCTTCCGATAAATTTCAAAATTATTCTCTCACCCTAAATTTTTCTTAATAAAGAATCTAACAAATGTAATTGATTAATTGTTACAGTGAGCCTATATAGAAATATTTAATATTCTTACCACCAAGGTGTACGGATGTTTTTTCCTCCAATCTTGATCTCGTAGAAGCCAGTGGGAATTTCCTTTGTTTTGTAGAACTTGAAAGACTTTAATGGACATTGGCTTGCAACTTCTCGTGGTGCAGTGAGTTCAATCTATATATTTTATTTATTTTGTCAAAACATATTAAACTTTTATAAAAAAATAAATTTATTTGTAATCTTAAGTTGATGTATATATGTTTGGTATCATAAAAAATTACGTTGAACCACTCAATTTACAAAAACTATAATTAATTTGTACTTTTTCAAAATTATGACAATTTAATGTGATTATGGTAAATCAATGGTAATATGCACGAAATATATACCCACTTGATCGGTGTCTTCCAAATGATCTATCCAATCATGTATCATAAATTGAATCCAAGACGCAGCTATCACATTGAATTGCTTTCCAGTGTCCTTGAATGTTCTTCTCTCTAGAAGTTTTGTGGCCACTACCATTGGATCTGGTTTCAATAACTGCACAAACACATATTTAGGTTTTGTTTGGTTAAGATTCTAAAAAAATTGTTTTTGATATTCTAGTTATGTTTGTGTGCATTTTAAAAAAAAAAAATAATAATATTTTGGTTAAAAATTAATTCGAATTTTTTTCTTTGATATACTATCTAAAAATTGAATTACTGACAAAAATTAGATATAAAAAAATTGAAATAAGACTACTAAGTTAAAAATCCAATTTCATTTTTTTTTCTAAGTAATTTAACATTTTTTTTCATATGCGTAAATTTTATTCTCTTAAAAAGTTAATGATGTAACTCTTTTTATTTTATTCCTTTGATTTTTAGTAATTTAAATTCAGATTCTCTTAAATAATTTGTTTTTAACTAAAATTTATTAACCACTTAAATTTAATTAATTGCGCTAATTTTGAGTTTGTATACCTTTTTCTTTTGATCCACAGGTAGAACATTTCTACCAAAGAAAGATCCTTGGCTTCCAGCACCATCATTAAAAGGGTCATTGTATCTTCCATCAGCTGTTCTATAAGGAAAATCAATAGGGTTGGACCTAACCCCTATAGGTGTTGTTCCAACATTGAAGAGGTTGTATTGTTGGTGAAGATGGCGTCTAATGGCCAAGTAAATTAGCCCTATGAAAACAGGTAAACGATGCCATAATCCCAACTTGTCCATGGAGTGTACAATCTATAGATACCATTCAAAAAAAGAAAGTTATGAGTGGTCACCATGAGCATAATAAAGTAGGAATTTGATTCACGCAATAAGAATATTAGTAGCGGATCAAGATCAAATAGTCTAATTTTTTTGTTTTTGTTTTAAGTGGTTCGGTCATAATAAAAATATGTAATTTTTAGATCATCTGATTTTTGATCAAACAACTGTCAATGTTAAAATGTGAATACGAAATTCTCTTAATTATAGAAAATTTGAATTCTTAAGAGTTAGAGTGAAATTAAGAAAAACATAATTTACAGCTGTTAAATAAAGATAAAATTATACATATTTTGATTTAATAGTGCCTAAAGTAGTCTTAAAATGCAATTTAAATTTCGAATATTGTGATTTTCTCTTGAAAAAAAGTGACCATCAAGTATTAAATTTCACAACAATAAATCTATGTTATTTCTAAAGGAAGAAAGATACTAAAGGAAGAAAGATAATAGAGTTTTTTTTTAAGCAATAAAAAAATATTTTATTGATGAAAAAAAAGAGAAAAATAACAAAGAAAAAAGGAAAACAAGAAGTTATTGAAAGATAATATAGTTGAATTTGATGAAGAAGGGTATTTTTACAAGGAAGAGAAAAGCATCTATGATGGACATTTTAGAAACAGCTTCATGAAAGTCTTCATGGATGACATGTTGCTTAATTCTTGTAACAAGAAGTTGAATGGGATCTGTTACTATAGACCACATGGTTTTGCTTGATACAAGACTATGATTTAATTTGATGAAATGTGTTTGTGATCATTCAAGGAAAACTATAGGTATTTATATATAAAAGTCAAGAGGGAGAGGGTGGCCATTTTCTTATTCAATTAAAGCAAGTGTAATTGAAAATGATCACTGTAAATTGAATAATTCAACCGAAGCATTTAATTTATATGTATCGAATGTATAAAAATTTTATATTTTTAGTTAATCACAAATATCAAATCAATAATTATTTTTATTTTAATTATCTCTAAAATTATTAACATAATTAATTATAATAGATTGACATTCTAAAAAAAAATTACACCGATAATTCATAGAAATTAATTTAAAAATTAATCCTTAGAAATCCGAGGGCACGAGGATAACGATGATATTATTTTAATAAGCATGGTATATTTTTTTAATATTCGATGAATTTTTTAATAAAAATGTTGCTTCTTTCCAAATAATATGTTCGCCAATGCATGTGTTGTTTATTTCAACTGGCACGGCGTGGCGAGGAGTTGGACCAGTTTTGTTAAAAGTATTATAGGATTTTGTTTTATTACCTAGATAGTTCCTCCCAAAGGAGCATTAGTTTCAAGGAGAAATAATGACTAACTTTTGTAGAAAAATAAATAAATAAAGTAAAATCTGATAAATAATTGTTTGAGTTAAGAATTAGATTCTGAATTCTTTAAATAAAATTATTTTTAATTGAAATTTTAACCAATTAAATTCGATTATTTGGTTATTAAAAATGTAATCTATTTAAACAATTTCAATAAAAAAAATGAAAATATAAAAATTAAATTAAATGAGAGTATTTTAGAGATATTAATTTTAAATAAAAAATATATATTTATATTTCATTCTAAAAAACACGTGTTGATTTAATTTATATTTTATTTTAGAATATTAAATTTGCTAGCAGTAAATGTATATATGAACAAAACTGACAAGGATTTCGATATATTCTATGAATACAACCAAACAAACAAAAAAGACAATGAACAATTTTGAAAATGTTAATATTCCTATTTTTTTTTCTTCAAAAGACTGATTCATTTAATAATTTCACATGTATTAAGAAAAAATATAATAATAATTTTTTAAATGGATCTTTATTAAATTTTTGTGCATATATTATTTGAATATATATACAAAATGGATGATATTGAATTACAAATTAATGATATTATGAGTCCATCTTTAAGATTTTTAAAAAATAATTTTAATAGTATTTTAATTTTTTGTTATAATATTTTTAAAAAATAATTTTAAAAATAAAAGTTTAAAATAAAAAATTAGGTTAAATAGTTTATCTTGAAATATGATTTTAAGCATCAGATATGAAAAAATGATTAAAATGAAAAGTTATTTTGAAAAACTTTTCATAAAAATTATTTTTTTAAAATATATATTTTTAAAAAAAATGTAATTTTATAATGTTACAATCTTTAATAATAAATATCTAAGTTATTGAATGCTAAAATTATTTTTTTAATCAATAATTACAAATGAGTCTAAAACATAAAGTCAAAAATTCTTTTTAAAAATTTTAAACAAACAGACCCGATATAGTATTAGAATTTCCATTGCAAAATGTAATTTGTATTATTAATCATTGTTTTTAAAACAAGGTTTTCAGAAATAGATCACTACTAGGGAATGATACATATCAAAGAAATCAAACACATGGCCAAGTGGGTTAGCCAAGTGGGTTCGAGGTGTTTGAAAATTAATAAATAGTCAAATGGAGAGTTATGGGTTCAAACTCGAGACATAACGTTTAAATTAAGTATGACAAATGACTAAGTATGATAAATAAGTAATATTACATTTAATAATTTAAAATATAAATTAATGCTTATTATCTCTATTATGTTTAATATTATTAATCTTTAATTACATTTTATTATTTAGATTTTATTTTTCTATAACTATTTTATTCTTATGAAATAACTATTATTTAAAAATATTAAATAAAACTACCTATTTTACTTAAGGAGTGTAAAAGTAATGTTGTCTTCTTTCCTTTTTAATTGTTGCATTGCATAATTTTTTTTCTTCTATTTATTTGTCATTTTCAAAGTTTGATATAAAATTAATTATTATTATATTAATAATATTCTTAGCTATTTATTGTTGAGAAGGAAATAGATGAATTGAGAAAACAATTTATCAAAGGTATTATAAGAAGAAAAAAAACCCACCATCACAATATTTATAAAAAAAAAATCCTTAAAGACCTTATTTTTTGTTTTCAATTCAATTTTAATTTATTTTTTCAATTGTAGTTTAATTAATATTATTGTATCACTTTGTTTTTATGATAATTAGAATACCGACGCAGTTAAGAAGGATAATTTATAAAATGATTGTTCTCTATTCATTTATGATATGTTTTTAATCCGTGTGAATAGATAAAAAACTGACAATTATTTAAAGATAGAGAAAATAAACAGTTCTATAAAAAAATATTTATTTGTTATATTGTTGTGTGTAAAAAGTGTTAAAATAACAAATAAAAAGGAATTTGAGAGTATTTATTTATTTTTTGCTTAATTACATATACAAAAAAAGGTAACAATAGTACTCCCTTCATAATAAAACATATGCAAAAAATGATAACAAAAAAATTGATGTATTAAAGTTTGATACATCAACTTTTTTTTTAATTATAATTTTTGTTTATATTTTATTTATACTGTCGAGATTAAAAATTAGTCGAGAAATCAACTAACTGTTTTCAACTATATTTTCTTTTTAATATTAAATACAATATATTTGCAGTTAAGCTACTAAAAAAAATGCATAAAGTAAATAAAATAAATGAACTAATAAAATGATAGATACCACACAACAAACAATTGTTTAATTGACTGAGTCTTTCCAAAAATATTATAAGTATTATTATTTATAGAAAAAAATTAATTCTATTAGCCATAAACCTTTGCCTACATAAATGTAATTTTGTTCCAATATTATGCATTGCGTGATAACTTCCGTTTGTATGAATTTATGACGACCCACGACCAACCCGTCTTTGTGGAGTTTTATAAACTCAATAAAGATTACCATCATGATTTGCCATTTGCTAATATAGTTGATTTCTTAAATTTTCAATTTCAGCCACCTCACTTTTCTTTATTCTTTGTTAACTCAAACACGCACCCCTTCTACTCTAAAAGTGGTGAATTAAGACATGTTTGAAACACTTTTGTATTTTAGTTTTTAAAAATTGTTTTATAAATTTAATTTTAAAAATTATTTTAAAGAATAAAATTAAAGAAAAAAATTTGTTTGAGATACTTGTTTTAAAAACAGTTTTAGAGATGAGAAAAAAAGAAAACTTATTTTGTAATCTAAATTTTTGAAATAGTTTTTGACTAGAGAATTTAAAAAATTGAAAATTGAGAAATTATTTATCTGTTTTGTTTTTTTAGTTTTAAAAAGTATAATATTAAAAATAGTTTTACAAAACAGTTTTTAAAAACAAGTAATCCAAACAAATTTTTAAATTATAAAAAACTAAAATAGAGTTTTTAGGAGGAGAATCAAACAAGCCCTTAGTCTTTTAAAATTGTAGGTTTTGAAATACTTTAAATTCGAATACTAATAAAAATTTAAAATTGTTCTTAAAAATTAAAAGTAATTAATCATGAGTCTTTTTAAATTTGGTTAATTTGGTTCTCTTAGATTGTTTTGAATAGATTTATATGATTAATCTTTGAAATTATAACTGTCAGAACAAATCGAATTATGGTATTTAATTAAATTTTAAAATGATCATTAAAATTAAAAATCATTAAGCATACCATACGAGTTCTTTTGGAATGATCGATTTGGTCTCTCTAATTGGTTTGGATGGACTTATATGATTAAAGATTTTCTCGTCAAAAAAAATAATATGATCAAAATTTTTTTGGTTTTAAAAATCTTCTTTAAATTTTGTTAGTTTGAAAAATTAAATTGGACATTCACTCTTTCTTAAAATTAAACTGATGTCATCTAATTTCAAAATATTTTTACATATGTTCATGGAGTGCAAAATAGTTCTGTATAAAATGGGTTCCTATAAAACACCTAGAGAAGATACCATCTTGGCTATGTTTTTTCAATAATGTTGGCATATTATTGTCGACTCTTAGTTTCCTTAGGTTAATCAAGTTTGGGTTAATCCTTCATTAATAACATGCCTTTGTTGAATGATATTATTTCTCCTTACCAGTCAAGCTTTATTGTAGGGCACAATATCCACCAAAACATTATTATTACGCAGGAAATGATTCACTTCATGTCAACCTTTTTTTGTTTTTATGTCTATTAAGGTAGATTTGGAAAAAGCTTATGACCGTCTTAACTGTAACTTTATTAAGAATTGTTTGGAGGAGTGTAAGTTTCCTCCCAAGCTCATTTAGGTGATCCATCATTGCATTACGTCTCCCACCTATAAAGTCATGTGGAACAACGAGAAGACGAAAACCTTTAATCCCTTTAAGGGTATTAGACAAGGGGATATTCTTTCGTCCTATCCTTTTGTCATTTGCATGGAGATATTTTCCCATATTATTGTAGATCAGGTTGAAGATGAGTACTTGAAACCAATGCATACATGTAGGCATGTATGGTCTCAAAATCTCTCATCTCCTTTATGTTGATGATCTTCTTCTTGTGGAGCTTCGAGCTGGCTTGGAAAAATCGTGTTTCGCATCTCATTGTGGAGAGTGATTCTAAAGTCCTTGTAGATATGGTTACAGACAATTGCAAGTTTAATGAGAATGTCCCCATCTTGATGCAACACATTCGCAAGCTTTTGAATCATGATTGGCAAGTCCAGAGTTTTCCATACTTGGAGGGAAGGAAACAGATATGCAGACTGGCTCGCTTTCTTTAGCTTTTCTTTAAATTTGTCTACTTGTTTTATTGTGGAAAACCCCCTCGTGATCTTTACATAATTATTTTTGACAATATTTTTGAGACTTGCATGCCTCAGAATGTTTGACTAGTATTGTAATTTTTTTCTTATTGAACTTCGCCCTTTCCTTGTACCAAAAATAAATAAATTAATGCTTAGATTGAAAATTAATAGAAAACATAGAATAATTTATTTAATTGTGTTTAGACGTGTCCCACACTTTTACGTTTAAAAGATGTAATGCTATAACAATTTAATTTGTGTCGTTCTTATCTTAATTTTATATAAATGATTTGACTCATAATGTTAGCCAGTCAAATAGTCCATATGTGAAGTTTATTTAATTACATTTAGGTCTGTTTAATGGATAAGATAAGAGACATGATAGAAATAAGTTATTATATAATGTCTAAATTTAGTGTTTGATAAACCAACAAGATATGATAAGTTAATTTAGAATTCTAATATATCATGTCTCTCTAGTTGAAATTTATATCATGAATATGAGCTGACTTAGAAACATAGAATAAGAAGAGTAGTTTAATCAATTATCCTTATAAAATATAATTGAAAATATAAATATAAAAACAATTTATAAAATATAATCTAAAATATAAAAATGTAAATCTAATCCAATAGAAAAATAATTAATAGAATTTGATATTAAGCTTAAAAATGAAATATTAATAATTAATTTAAAAAATGTTTATGATTTTACACAAAAGTAGTTTTGTCTTTTTATATAATTTAATAAATTAGTATTTACAATTATAAAAATATGAAAGTTAATTGAAATTTTAAAATAAATATAATTTGTTTACAAGGTATTCTTACCATTTACAAATAATATATATCATATCTTTGTTTACATTCTAACAAATAAAATATAATTATTTGGTTACTCATGATTTTGTTTTTAAAAATTAAATTGTTTATTTAGTAGTGTCAATGAATAGTTTTAATATAAAATTATTTCATTACTTATTTAATTTTTTTGTTAATTTATAATATTTAAAATATAATAAGTTAATTTTAAAAAACTAATATGTAATTGTTCACAATGATAATTTTGTTATTTAAATATAATATATATTATATCATATCATGATGAGACATGTATCAAATACACGACAAAATAAAATGTTATCATATTGGTTACCACGTATTTATAAAAAACATAATATGATAATGTTTATTCTGTCACTGTCATATCTTATATTTATCCAACTTTATATTATATTATATTATTTTCTATGATGCGTATCAAATGGACTCTTAGAGTATTTGTTTATTTCACAAGTGCCATAAAAATACTTTTTAGATCAACCTTATCACAATTACTTTCATTTGCCTGTTTGTATCCATCGATCTGTAGATTCGAAATCAATAAATAGTAAATGTTATCTTTGCTTTCTACAGAATAGCAGTAGCACTGTACTAGTTGGAATAAACAACATGTATTCAATTGGCAACTCGTGATGAATTTAATTTGTAGAGTTCGAGGAGCAAGATTCAATTTCCCCCTCCCAAAAAATTACCATTTTTATCGTACAGTACTATAACTAAGCAAAAATAAATGTACTCTCCTATTCCTTTTTATTTTATTATTTTAAAGATAACTCATAAATGTTACTTTAAATTTTTTTACACACAAAAACTATCATGGTAACAAGTGCCGATATTGTACTAATAAAGTGACAAATGCTGATATTATTAATATTGTGTTAATAATTTGTCAAATATTGATATTGTTAGATTGATCTTGTCTCGGGTCCAACTCACACTTGTGTGAGTAAATTATTATAGAATTTACCATCTTTTTTAAAATAAATAAAAAATAGGCTAAATAGTACTCGTGATCTCTTAACTTAATTTCAGTTAATGTTTTAGTCTTTTATCTTATTTTTTTTCCGATTTGGTCCTTTATTTTAATTTTATGTGACAATTTGATCTTTTATGTTTTAAAATGTCAACAATATTATCCTTTTTTTACAATAAATTAAAAAATTCATCAAAATTTTCAACCAAAACTCATAAAATTAATTATATTCTTTAATATAATACAAATTTTATCAATTTCGTAACTCAAATTTACAAATAAACTTATATTTTCATTTTTTATTTGATGTTGTTAGAGATGAAATTTTAAAAATCAAATAAAGAATAAAAATATGAGTTTATTTGAATATTTGAGTTACGAATTTGATGAAATTTGTATTATATTAAAGAATATAATTAATTTTATGGGTTTTGGTTGAAAATTTTGATGAATTTTTTGAATTTTTGTAAAAAAAAAGGATAATATTGTTAACATTTTAAAACATAAAAGATTAAATTGTCACTTAAAATTAAAATAAATGACCAAATCGGAAAAAAAAAAGATAAAGGACTAAAACGTTAACTGAAATTAAGTTAAGGGACCACGAGTGCTATTTAGCCTAAAAAATAATATGAAAGTATAATTGCACTACATGTTAAGCTTACAAGCGTTATAGTTGTTATTGAAATAACTTACAATAATGAGTTGCGATTTCTTTGAATTGAATCTCATTTATAATTGACAAATCTGTCTCTTAAAAATACTAATCTTGTTCCTTGGCCTATTAGAAATAAATGACTTAATTGTCTTAATATGATTAAGAGAATAAATTTTATTATGTTTCATATTTTTAGAGCAGGTAATCAATGTACAGAAAAATTTCTTAATTTGGGATTCACATTGTTAACAGTCATTAGGAACAAGATTGGTCTTTCAAAATATAGATTTTGTTGATGTCTATAGATGTTTAACACACTTTTTTTTTATCTTTTACAATGGTTTTATTCTTATGGATTTTTGTGGTAAGGTTTTTAATGAGGAAATTGTTTATATATCTAAGGATTGTTTTATTGGGTTTTAGTATTGTCCTCCCAAGTATCTTGTATTTTCTTTTTATTTTTACTTTTGATAATATTTTAGAGTGCTACAAATGTATCTGATTATCTTTGAGTGTCAACATAGTTGAGATGTCAAGTTAATCAAGTGATGTCTTTACACTTTATTCTTGCTTAAAAAAGTATTGTAAATGACTTTTTTTTTTGTTGTTGATAAAACAAATATGACACATTTATCATGAGAGGGATGGAGTAATATGTTCCAAATTTTTTTGCACGAGAACTGTTCCGAAAAGTGTCTTCAATATTCGTTAATGTTTTAATAAACTTTTAAGTAGGTATGTGGTGGACCATCTGTAAAAGTGGTTTATCGTAGCCTTCACCTGTAATACAAGTACACTCATCAAACTTTAAAAGTCTTATTAAATGTTTTCCATGAGAGTACATCATCGGGGGACCACTCTTGGGGGACCGATTGTCGAACTATTTTCAAACTTTGAAAAATGGAAACCTAGTAAGGCACAAATTTAACATTTTTTCGTGCTTCGTCTTTGATTTTCTTCGTTTGAGCGCGATGTTTTTGTTTGTAGTTTAAGTGCAATGATGTTTGGTTTCTCGACATGTTCTAGTGTTCGTTTGATTTAGATTAATAGATAAATTTCCATTGAGTGCACATGTTTTCCAATATGATATGTTATTATTATCTTAGAGTGTCAACATAGTTGAGACGTCACATTTGTTGTTGATAACAAATATGATGCATTTATGATGAAAGAGATGGAGTAATATGTTCCAAAAAGTTTCTAAGATGATTGTTCTGAAAATTGTCATCAATATTCTTGTGGACCACCTATAAAGGTGGTTCATTTTAGCCTTCACATAAAATAAGAACATTCACCAAACTTTAAAAGTCTTATTAAATATTTTCTATTAGGGTCAATTCATCAAGGGACCACTCTTGGTGGACCAACTATTGAACTATTTTCAAATTCTTTGAAAAGTGAAAACCTAGATGCCTTAATCTTGTTGTTGTAATTGTTCTTCCTCCATTGAATAGAGGTGGTTTAAGCTATTTTTGTAAATCAACCCTTATAAATTATTTTGTTCTCTATATTTATCTAAATAAATCATTAATTTCCCCACATATTTAGTTTGTTTTTTTTCGTGTTTCGTCTATGATTTTTGTGAAAGCGAGATGTTTTTGTTTGTTGTTGTTGTGCAACCTTGTTTGGTTTTCTAACATTTTGTAGTATTTGTTTGATTTAGATTGATAGATTGGCATCCATCAAGTGTATAGACTTTCTCATATTTATAGATATATTGTCATTTTATATAATTAATATAAGTGCTCTGAGTTTCATTGAGATTTAATCTTTGCTTTTTTAGTAAATTTAAATTATATTGTTTTTAATCAAAGTAATTTCTATTAAATTAAATGAATAAATATCGCTTTTTATAATAATAATAATAATAAATAAATAAATAAATAAATAAAAAAGAGCGAAGCAATCACCTTATCTCATTACGAACATTTGATTTAGGTGGTGCACATGTTTTTTTTTTAAATAATCATATTGATTTTAATTACAAAATAAGTTTTATTTATTTTGTAAATACATATGAGTTGGTAAAAGAGTGTTCAGATATTTAATATGTTGGGATGCAAGTTAGAATATGCAATACTCTACTTCTTTATATTTAGAGTGTGTGAGTTTCATTGTTATCTTCTTTAAAACAAAAATAACTATTAGTAGTATTATTTATTAAAATATTATTCTCTCGGTTCTTTTTTAATTGTCATTTTTTGACTTTTATACACATATGAAGATATTCAATCAAATTTATTTATTTTGATGTCATTGTTTATCTTTTTCTTTTAATATCTTTAATTATTTATTATTTCATTTCATATATTTATATTTCTGTAATAAATAATTAATAATATTATTGATAAATTATTAATTAATGTTGCATTGAATTTTAAAAATGATAATTAAATAAAAACAAAAACAAAATTCTGCTGACAATTAAAAAGGAACGAAAGAATAAGAATATATTTATAAAATATAAAAAAATAACACTTCAATGATAATATCAGGAGACAGATGAATATTGTAAATAAAATATATGAGATGGATAGAGTAATAATTAAAATACAACTTGTTATAAAGACATCAATATTAATCTACTACAGTCACGTACGTAACGAAGACATCAATATTCCTTGAATCAAGATAATTTCAAACTTGGTACATATTTTGTATTCAAAAAATGAAACTTGCACTTTTATGAAGTGTTTGATCTTGCTCCAAGAATCATTGATTTCCAAGACTAATTGATCCCAACTATATTTTAAAAATTCATTTTTGTCATTTTTCTTCAATTATTATATAAAAAAAGTTTCATGGACACAAAGACAGATAGAGGGGTGGACATGCACGTGCCCCTCTCTCTTCACAATTATTATTTAACTATTATGTATTCACTATTATAAACAAATTAGTATACATATATTAAAATATGTGAAATACAACTCTTAAATGCTCTATCTGTATATAAATAAGAAATACCTTTTTTTTTTTTAAATTACATCCCTTTATAAGACTTTTTTGAATATTGGTTAATTATTTATTTGTACTAAAAATAAAAGAAAATGTTCAATAATTTATTTTATATTTTGACCTCTCAAATAATATGTTTCTCGTGCATCAAAACCCAATTTTCTTTACATTTACAATACTTAGTTAATCACAAGCAAAATTACAGTTAATTAAATTAAATAGATAATTATAGTTAATCATACATTTGAATTAAACATAATATTAATTGTAAATTGAATTAGTCACATTTTTTAATGTGATTAAACGTGCGTTATAGGTGTAGGAAACGATGGTTGTTTAAAAACCATAACTATTGTTATATTGTGCGTTTAAAAAGAAAGAAAATTCAAATTAATTAAAAATCCAAAAATAAGAATAAATGTATTAGTTTATCTTTTATACAAATTAATTGCCAAATATTTTTTAGGACACCAATTTTATTTTATTTTATTATAATTAAAAATGTGCATGGCAATGTTTAAAATCAAATCATTTCTTTTTTAGAATAAGCAACAACAAAAATTTGTTCACATAATTATACTCCTTCTTGTCACTATTATAAACAAAAAATAATTACTTTTACGGGTATTAAGAAATATAGTCTTGTGCAATTAATTTTATAGATTTCATATAAAACACAAATTAAATTTACTAAATTGTCTCTTTTTAATGTCAAACATTCAACTATCAACATTAAATATTTTGAATTAAATGAATGATGTATTAGGAATAATAACATGACAAACAAAGTTCAAAAGTAGTTAACTTTTACTTATAAGAGTGACATAGATTTTAGACTTGTTATATTTATATTAGGGACCAGAGGAAGTACCTCTCTTTAAACTTAATATTAAAACATGAAAAGAAACTACATTAAGGGATGGGAATAGGCCATGTTAGGCCGATAGGGGTCTACGTCAGACCAGACCAAACTTTTTTCTTAAACAGATAAGACCAAAGCTTTTAAAAAAAAACATATTTAGTTAAAAATGGTCAAGCTACAGGCTATATAATAAACTATTTAATCCTATTTAAATAAATATAAATAATATTTTTTTACTACTAAATTATTACATTAAATTTTGATATTTTTGTTATATATTTAACTTTTAGTAATTTACGCATATTAACTTCATTTAGTTTTTGACATATTTAAATATATTATTATAAAATATAATTTAAGTAGGATATATAAAGTCATATTCTTTACAATTTGATGTTAAATATCAAAATAGAACTTAATTTTATTGACATATTAACTCGTTAATCTATTTAAAGATATGTTTGATTAGTTATTCAACAATGTTAAAATGAAATAGGCTTTTAAGTAGGCTAACAGGTCATACCAGACTTCTATCAAGGCCAGTCTTAGGCCTAAAAAGTAAGCTTATGACATGCCACAAGTCAAGATTATGCCTTGAATTTTTTGACAGGTCAGATTCAGGCCTAACAAAGTCTAGCTCGACCCACCCTATTCTCATTCCTAATTAGGGATTCTTTATCTTAATTTAAAATTTTAAACATGTCATTTATATTGATGTTACATTAAAAATTGCCATTTATTTTTCTAAACAACAACAACTTGAATCTTTAGTGATTCTTAATTTGAATTATTGAATGAATAAAATTGAAAATTTATGAATAACCTCGTTCAAGGACAAAAAACACACACATACATACATATATATATATATTTTTTTTTTTTGAAAATGAGTAAAAGAGGTATTCAAACCAATACAACAAAGATAAAAAGGAAAACAAATAATAAATTAAAGAAGTACAGTACGGGGAAAGCAAACCTAGAGAGTCGAAGGCATGCTGAGACATCAAGATAATCAATGGTTACAAACTGCACTAAAGTGGCTAACGGGTCAAACATAAGGACGAATGTGATTCCCATAAATAAAAAGTACATGATGACCCTAATAATTTGGGCAAGAACCACTTCCAAGAAGTAAATTGATCCTGATTCACCACCTGCTGCACACAATGAGGCTTAGCAGAGAAGATATCATTGTTCCTTGATTTCCAAATAAGCCATACTATCGAGTGTCACACCAAAGCTAGTCTTCGTTGACTCTAAAGTGGAATGAATAGTCAAAACAAAGGGAGTTTGAATTGTGTCCCTTTTAAAATTTAGTTTTTGTACTTTAATTGATATTTTACTCAAGATTACACTTGGTAATCAAAAGTTGATTAGTAATCTCTTAACTGACTAGAACATTCTCAACAGTTTATATGAAGTTAAGAAGTTGTATACAAATAATAATAATGCAATGTGATTTATGCGTGCAAATAATTAAAGATAAGAAATAGAAATATCACACAAAAAAAGTATACTGGTTCAGCCTGCTAAGACAAACTCTCATTTTTAAAGTTTTGATGAAAATAAACAAAGGTTAATTAAAGATTGTTAATTATGATTCTAAATGTATTGTTAATTTAACCTGTGCTTTTGAGTGTGTCAATTCAAAGATAGGTTTCAAAAGAATCAAAGAAAACGGCATAAACAAAGGCAGCGAACATTCTTCACATATTCTGGAAAACGGAGAATGTTCGTCAGGCTGTGATAGCATAAAGACCAAACTTTCTCCATCACTTAATTGAAGTTATTGTCTCTGGTATTTACATCAGTATTAAGAGTACATGACAAGGAACATATGTGATCAATTACAATCAAAAGAAACCATTCGAATCACAAAGAAAAAATGCCATGAATCAAGCTGCCCAAGCAGAAACTGAACTCTATCCAGTTCTGTTGTCAAGACTGATAAACAATCTTGACAATGTACAATGCATCAAGACAACTTCTAGTATGTTCAAAAATCAGTCCAGATAGATTATCAATCTCCAGGAAATCCAAAAACTAAAGATCCAGATTGATCATCAATCTCCAGCAACTACACTACAGTTTTCTGCATCAACATTTTGTGATCATTTTCAATCTGTTTTAAATGATCCAAAGCTTCAGTTCAAGCCATCAATATTATCACTTATCAGAAGCATTAAAGGATCATTAATTACTCAAGAAAATTTGATTCAAAATGCAACACACAGCTCAGTCTAAACAGAAAATAAAATAGTCAAAAGTTGGATTATTTTTATTCAAAAATAATGCCTCTGGTTAAGCCTGACAAGGGCACTACCAACAGCTCTATTGACCTCCATTTAATGCTCTCAAGCCTATAAAAGGAAGGCCACAACTCAAGGAAAACACAGAAGTTCAAGTGCTAACAAGTCTCTCAAAATCATTCACATTTACATACTTGAAATTCTCCAAATCACTTACAAGAATCAGTTTGGTTAAATTCGTTTTATTCTGATACATTTATACTGAGTTCTTTGTAAAGAATCGAATCTCAAACAAGAGTTCAGACATCTCAGATTCTAACAAAACTATCTCTTCATTATGGTAAAACTCAAACTATAAGAGTTAAGTATAGTTTGGGGTTGATTAATCTCTTTCCGGGTGGAATTAGATTATGTTTTGTAAACAAAGATCAAGGTTGATCTAGGCTAGGTGCTATAAAACCAAGAAGGTTCTTGTTTTAAACACTTAGTGGAAAATCTCACAATTGTGAGGACTGGACGTAGCCCAAGTTGGGTGAACCAGGATACATCTGTGTGTGGTATTTCTTATCCTTAATCTCTTTATTAAGTTTGATTGTTTTTCAAGATTAAAATACAAAACTGTTTTTCTGTTTTACAAACTAATCTGAACGTTCTCCGTTTTCTGATAAAACCAAGAACGTTCTCCTTTTTTGCTTCCTTAACCAAGAACTTTCTTGAGTTCAAAACTGAAGTTTTTTAGGAAATTTTAAAAAGGGAGATTTACAATTCAAACCCCTCTTCATTGTAAATCAATTTTGCTACTTCACAGCCAACTCGGGCTAGTACAATCTCCACAACCGTAAGATTTTTACTATGTTCTTCAAAACCATAACGTTCTCCTTTACACTTTTTCTCTTAATCAGTTACAGTCTTCACCTTTCAACCTAGAAAGGATTTTTACATTTAACTTTCAATCTAGAAAGCATTTTTATTAACACACCTAATCTAACATAACAGATAGACTTGAGTTAATTTCAATGTTTATGATAAAAAAATGTTAGGGATCTAATGAATCTCAACTCTTTGTTTGAGATATAAAAAAACAAACTCAGTAAATTATTATCCACATATATAGTGAAGAGAGTTAGAGTTTGCTAGAAGAGTTTTTTGACTTGTGATTACTTGAACAAGTGTTGATAGATTGCAAATTGAACTCTTGCCTTAATTTTCCAATTAACCTTCAATTTATAGATGATAAGAGGCTTTGAATGTTCAGTTTAAAATATATTCATTAGACATACTTCCCAAGGTGCAAACAATCTTCTAAATCAAACTCTTTTAAGTGTATGTAATTATGTCTAGAATGTTCTTGATTAACCCATAACGTTCTAAACTTGCTGGAGAATGGAGAAAAACTAGAATGTTGGGTGGTCTACCATATGACAGTTGGAATAGTTCCCTGAACTAAGATAGTTGCAATAAGTCTTGCCAAACAATACTTTGTCATGTACTTTTTTGCTATGTATTTGCACTCAGCTAATCAATTTGGATATCTAAATTGTGGAATCAATTTGCATGTGTTTTTTTGCAAGTGGACATTCACTATTTGACTTCTTGAGGCTTGATTAATTTTGGGTGGCTCATGTGAAAATTATATCAATCTAGAACAGGCTTTTAGTGATCCAAAAAATGATTCATTTGTCTCTTGTCTTTTATTTAAGACAACCAGAATGTTCTGCAATCACTTTGTCACCAATCTGGGTATCATTATGTAGAATATTATGCATATTTGTTTTTGCATGTATTCCTTTAAATATTGACTTTTAATTGCTCATTAAATGTAGGAAAGCCTGTGTGTGAAATGCCAGCTGATTTAGTGCATGTTGCCCTTCCAAAAAGATTCTTATTGTCAATTGTTCTTTAATAGAACAACCAGAACATTATGGTGAATCTTCTACAAAGTTGATTCTTGTCATTTTACTGACCTGATATGACTATTTATGAGTTCAATGAACTTGTTTATCATGAGAACCTTATTTCATGACAATTGAGAATGTTGTCTTTTATATGACATGATAAATCTTTTGTTGAAGCAAAACTACCTACAATTTCTCTTGGTATTACCCATGAACGTATTCGACACTTTCTTCGTGAAGATGTTATCTTGAAGATGCAATACTCATTCTCTTGAATAATTGATATAATATATGATATATTCCATTTGATATTCTTTCATAAAGATGTTCTTTGACTTATTTATTCATTTTGACCATTCTCCTTATTCTTTGGTTTAGAATGTTTTGAACGCTTGTTGCATTTGATTTGTTTGATTTTCATGTGTAACACCATAAGTTAATTGTCTAGAATATAACTTGAGCGTTATGATAATTGGACAAACGAGATGATTAATACAAATTCTGACATAGAGTCGTGAAAATATATTAATACACATACCAATCATTCAAAGGAAACAACAAAATAATATGGAGTACATAACACATCCATGGTTCAAAAAAATCTCCTAGAAATTTTTAACCTAATTATAGCATAACTTTTATACTTCACTTCTCCAAATTTTGCTCTAAGTCTTTTTATCTGTAAAACATTTAAATAACGTGGAATGAGATTACATCTCAGTGGGTCCCAAAATATGAAACCAAAACAATTAACATTCTAATTCAAAGATATATTTAGCTTCTGAGTTTTTCTTCCTTTGTAGTTACTTTCGAGTTATCCTTTCTATATACAGTTTTGACTATTTCTAAATCTTTAAGTCATTAGACGTGAGTAATCAAATGACTTAATTCTACCTAACAAGCATGTCATAAAGACTACATTAGTTTTACTAATGTCCTCGTCTTGTTAGTAACTTTATTTGGTAAGTTTGGACATAATTACGTCCGTAAGTGGTGCCCCACTTACCCTCACTTACCCCTCGCTTCCGTCGTATACACATGGAAAATTCATTTAGCTAGAATGAATCCTATACTTCTCACATTAATCAAACTTCTAATAATTATATATACAAATACACACACATATATATAAAATATCACCTATTACTTATAATATAATCTATTAATAAAATATATATATTAAGGACAACAATACACATTGTCAGAAAAACAGGACAACACTCTAGTCTAACTTGTAACCCATTTTTAAGCATCAATACTCAATCAAACATCACAAATTTTGTACTCAATTTAAGGTAATTGAGTCTAGTTTCCATAAAACTAACAATAATTCAAAACTAATGTCTAGAGAAAATGTTATAACCAAAACATTACACATATATCCTACAAATTTTAAGTTAAAAACATGACAACAATTCTAGTCTAACTTGTAACCCATTTTTAAGCATCAATTCTCAATTAAACACTACAAAGTTTGTTTTAAAATTGAAGGTAATTGAGTCTAGTTTCCAAAAAACTAACAATAATTCAAAACTAATGTCTATAGAAAACATTATGACCAAAAGATCACACATATGTCTTACGAATTTTTAGTTAAAAACAGGACAGCAATTTTAGTCTAACTTGTAACCCATTTTTAAGCATCAATTCTCAATTAAACACTACAAAGTTTGTTTTAAAATTGAAGGTAATTGAGTCTAGTTTCCAGAAAACTAATAATCATTCAAAAATAATGTCTATAGAAAAAGTTATGACCAAAAGATCACACATATGTCATGCGAATTTTAAGTTAAAAACAGGACAGCAACTCTAGTCTAACTTGTAACTCATTTTTAAATATCAATACTCAATCAAACATTACAAAGTTTGTTTGAAAATTGAAGGTAATTGAGTCTAGTTTCCAGAAAACTAACAATCATTCAAAACTAATGTCTATAGAAAAAGTTATGACCAAAAGATCACACATATATTATGCGAATTTTAAATTAAAAACACTCATTCAATCACACTAATTTCCAAATGTATCTTTGCAACCACTAATGTTACAATTTATGAATAAATCAAGTAATGCATACATCAACACAACATCAACATGTCAATTTGCTCAAACTAATTTGTCACAATAATGAAATTAAGTCCTTAATTTTAAACACATCAAAAGAGCATAATTGCATGTCATCAAGAAAACTCAAGTTTACAACAACCTAGTCTCAATTTCAGTCATAACTTTACATGCATAAGCTATTTTTACCTATCTATTTCAAAATCCTTAAATCTAACCTAATAAAAATTTATTTTCTCATTTAAAACCCTTAACCTCAAATCCCTAAGATATGGTAACCCTTATCTCATACATGCATGAATGAAAATAGAAAAGAAAAGGGAAAAGAAAAGGGAACTCACCTCTTGATTTCAAAAAAGGATTGGGAAATGGTGATACTCCATTTTTTTTAACTTGAATTCTAGCAGAATGCTCTCTTCTTGCCACTGTTTATTTTTTTGTTTCTCCTTCTCTTCTCTTCTTCTCTCTCTCACTCTTTCTTCTTCTCCCTCTCTATTTCTTGTTTCTTTTGTTTTTGTTTTTGTTCTTCTCCTCCCTTCTTCTTCTTTCTGTCTCTTATTTTTTCTTTTTTTCTTCTTTTTTTTCTTTCTTTTTTGTAAATTCCTTCTTTTCTTTTCTTTCTTTCTTATTATTATTATTATTATTATTATTATTATTATTATTATTATTATTATTATTATAATTTATAATTGTATACTAATAAGTAAAATATAAAAATTTCTACTAATAATTTATATTAAAGAGGGATGTTACATCATGGGTTCATAGACCTATTTAAAATATTGTCTTCTAATATCTCCATGAAATAATCTTCTGATGGTACTTTGATTCTTTCATGATTGATTATATATTCATGCACTCGTCGACATGAATGACTTCTTGCATGCCCACTTATGTGATTCATGTTCCAAAAAAGTTTTTACCTCAACAGACTCTTGTCGGTATTTCCAAAAGAAAAAAATACCAAAAATAAGCCAAATAAATCTAACAGCATTGCCACAATCCATCCACACCACCTAAAGACTTTGTACCACACCTGCTTTGAGAAATAACATGTAAAAAAAAATGGTTGGCTGACTCTTGAGCCATCCCACATAACACACACATAGATGCCTCTACATCAAGAATGACATGGAGATTAAGTAAGTTCTTTAGGGTTGGGACCTTATCCAAAAGCAACTGCCAAGAGAATGCGACCACCTTAGTTGGCGCAAAGCTTCTCAATAACTTTTTTAAGATTTTCAGGTCATTCTTTGAAAGTCTAGCCACCAACGGCAACTCTGCTGAGAGAGCCTCATAAGTTGATTTAAGAGTTTAATGGCCATTACCATTATGAATCCTGAACCATTGGTCGTCAGCCATAGATATCAAAATGCCTACAAGAAGGTCAAATAAGTCTATCAACAATTGTTGTTCTTAGACGAACAATGCTTTTATCTAGGTAATATCCCAAATCGATGATCCATGGTCCCAACGCTATGTGTTGCAATGGTCCCAACACCACTCGCCTGTTTAGGTTTACAAACATCAAACCAACAAAATTAAGCTATTTTTGTTGTTCCTTTGGAGCCACCCTAGATAAAATATGGTTATGCAATTAAGGATAGAGTTAAGTAAAAAAAATCTCCCTGTAAGGCTAACAAATTTATTTCTCCAAGATCTTAATCTTTTGCGAAGGGAATCAACAAAGGTTCCTACGTACTTAGTTGATGTGGGTTTGCCCTAACTGGTAGGTCCAAATACTTGAATGGCGATGCACTCACTTTACAATTCATAAACCGAAACGCCATTTTTCATAAACTGATCTTCTATATTTACACCTATTAAGTCGCTTTTGTAGAAGTTAAATTTTAAACTCGAGGCATGCTAGCATCCCCTATTAACTTGAAGCATGCTAGTATTCCCCATTAACTTTTACACCTATATTTTGTTTTGAGTGACAAAATATTATCCACACTAGCATCCCCTATTAACAAGGTCCACACTAGCACCCCCTATTAACAAGGTATCATCTAAAATAAAAGTGAATGTCACAAGTAGGGAGATTGAATTGTGACCCTTTTAAAATTTAGTTCATGCACTAATATTATCCTATCAAGTTATCTTTGGAGTAAAGATGGTTAGATGAAAAATAATCCTCCTTTTATTGAGGATGGTTTAAAAAGGAATAACATTAGTTTGAAATATGTGTGATAAGTGTGCTAAAGGAGTGAATAAAACAAATATAAAGAAAGTAGAGTTTAAGAAGATTCACACACAAAACTTATACTAGTTCACCTAATATAAGCTACGCTAGTTCTCACAGCTTTGTGATATTTTTACTAGTGCTCAAAAACTTTTCCTCTGATCTGCACTTTTTCAACTATGTATTTTCTTAGTCTCAACAGACTTACAACATTGTATTTTTACTAGCCTTGGCAGACTTACACAATAACTCAAGTTTATATCAACTTGAGGATATACAAGTGTCAAGTTTACCCCCAATTTAACGAAGTCATATGCCTTTTCAAAATTCCCCGTAATGATCAAGCATTCCTTTCTCGACTTCCTTGCTTGGTCAATTATTTCACTAATTTTTACAACTCCATCAACCAATTGTCTAGCCTTGAAAAAGGCAGATTTTGGGAGATGATGGAACCCATGACCTTAGCCAATTTACTAGAAAGCATATTTGCTATTAACTTATAGAGACACTCTATTAGAGATATAGGACGAAAGTCTCGAAGGCTGAAAGGGGAGTTCAATTTAGGAATCAAAGTGATGAAGTAAGAGAAAAAGCTTCA
Organism: Cicer cuneatum; assembly: GCA_037974295.1. Lineage (NCBI taxonomy): Eukaryota > Viridiplantae > Streptophyta > Magnoliopsida > Fabales > Fabaceae > Cicer > Cicer cuneatum. Next base: position 997,434 of record JBBPBO010000003.1, on the reverse strand, counting down.
AGGGAGCTTAGCATTGACAAAATATTGGTCGAATATAATCTCAACTTCCTTTCAGAAGAGACTCCAGAACTTCTTAATGAAAGAAAAATTAAACCAATCATGCCCCAGACTTTTGTTCCCATCACATCCTGCTACCGCGTTATCAAATTCTTCACTAGAGAAAGAGATGGATAGTCATTCATACCTACCATGGATAGGGGTGTAAATACAACAAATAAACATTTTTTTTACTAAAAGAGACTCTCAAATTAGTAGATAGATTACATCGAAAATAACACAAACTCAACGTAAATACTCATGCATCTAGATTTATAATGTTGTCAATCAAGTCATTGACTAAATTTGTAATCTATGGAAGTCTATCCGACAATCTAAACCAAATGTATATCACAACAATAAGATGAAAAATCAAATAACGTTACACCAAAATAACGAACAAAACAAAACCACACTTAAATGATAAAATAACAAGAAACGAAAAAAAAATTTATCGATGTAAGAACCACTAATTTAAATAAAATAAGAGAGAGAGAGAGACATAGAGAGATTACAAACCAAAAATATATATCTAAATCACCTTTATTTGATGGATGAGGAAAACAAAAGAGACGAGAAGAGAAGGAAGGTTAACAAATAAACATGAATACATACACATATACAATATGAATGTATAAATACAAATGCAACAAGGATGTATTTAAGATCATCCAAATACAAATTCAAATACAAATACAAATACAAAATCAAGTCCAATAACTCTGAAAGGGACAACAATGTTGGTAGAATATTGCAAAATTAAATTTGATTAATTATGACCACGAAGGTAAATTGGAATAGGATTATGTTTGTTTGGGCTTGAGTCCCAAACAGAAAAAGCACTAGAAGAGTTCATCCACTTGTGTGTCATTTCTGGATAGTGACGATCAATTACATCCTTTAAACTCTCAGTTGTGTTAACCCATTTCAACCCCTCTTTAGTATATGTCTTTTCATTGAAATCGGTTGTGAAAAATCTATCACCCTCTAGCCTCCTACAAAGTGTACAAAAGTTCAATCAAATCAATTATCCATACTTCTTTTACTAAACAAATTAACAAAGTCTAAGTATTTTCAACTCTTGGTTGGCCAATATATTCCTTGAGCATTATTATAGAATTAGGAATAATTATACACAACAAATATATTATTATAAAAAAAATATTCAAAAATTCAAAAAATACACAATAGTTAGTATAAAATCAGGAATTAAAAATAAAAACAAAAACAAAATTTTTTAAACATTTAAAATTGATGAAACTTTTTATAAAAAACAAACATAAAACAATAAAATATATTATTGTAATATTACATCTTAAAATATTTACAAAATCTATATGATGAAAAATGATTAGATATTTGTATAATTTTTTAATTGTTAGTGTATAATATTATAAAGGTGTAAACATTAATAAAAAATAAAATAAAATTGTAGTTGTGTTTACCTAGATGCCATGAGAAGGAATATTGTAAAAGCTGTATCACTTATTGCAAAACCCTTTATCTTTTTCTCTGCCATGAGACCTACTAGAACATCAAGCTCCTCAACATCATCACCATATACCTCTTTCAATACTTTAATTACTTCCTTATCATCAGTCAAATCTTCCCATTTAGAGATAGGTATCATAAGTAATCCTCTTCTCAATTGGTTATATCTGGCTACATTCCTCTCTCTATCTCTATAAACTGCATCATTTATTTTATCAAATTACATTGTCAGTCAAGTCACTTAAACATAAATTAAAAAATGTTTAAATAAATTTGTAATCCTATAAATATATTATACTATTCTGATCTAAATATATAAGTAACAGTTAGTTAATAAAATTTGATATGTTTGGTCAAAAATTAAGATTAAATACATCAATTTTATTTAATTTATTTTTGTTTATATATGAAATTGGGTAGAGAATTTCGTTTTAGTATTTTTAAAAAAAATTTCAAACAATAGTCCTTTAAATATTTTCTATCAACAATTTTGGTCTCTACTTTTAAATCAACTCATATATATCAATTAAATTTTTGAATAATTTTTTAAAAAATATTTAGAACATTATAAAAATTTCTTCTATAAATTTTTAGAATTTTAATAAAAGATAAATTAAATATGAATTTTTAAATACTAAAAATTTAAAAAAAAATAATCATATTTAATTTATTATTTGTTGAAAAATTTCAATTTTTTATAAGAGAAATTCTTATAACATTTTAAATATACATGTAAAAAATTATTTAAAAATTCAAATGATACGTATGATTTTAGAAATAAAAACTAAAATTATTAACGGACAATTATTTAAAGAATTTTTTTATAAAAATTAATAATAAAATATAATATTATTTATTATATAAAAAAAAAATTCTTTAACGCATTAAAATCTCAAAGTAGTGGCTCATAAATATATCATACTTTCAAGAGCAGCCAAGTCCACATGATCATATCTTTCTGTTCCATCAACGTTATGTGGTACTAAGTCTCTGAGCACTGATGGGTAGTTCCAAAGTTCTAGTGCCCCAGAAGTTTGGTGACCCATTGATACTAAATTGCTTGCAACTCCTATCTCTGCCAACTTCCTTTCTCCTTGTAGTCCAATCAAATCATACAAAGGAATCCTATAAAATAACAAAAGAGATACTTTATTTTTAAGGTAAGAGAGGTAAAAGACCTATTTTAATATATAATTAGTCCATGTAATTTTCTTTTTTAGTATTTGTATGTTTTTTTTTTTGTCTTTATAAACTTTCTTTTTTGTTTTTTATTTTGTTTTTAATCTTTTAAAAATTAGTTTGTATTGAAACGAGTCTCTACGATATATATATATATATATATATATATATATATATATATATATGATATTTAGTTTTAATTTCTTAATTATTAGAGTTATAAAAAGTTGATAATTTTTTTTACAAATAAAATTTTATAAAAAATAAAAACTTATTTTAATAAAAAATAATTTATAGAGGGATTAAAAACAACAAAATAATATAATTATATGGACTAAAAACTTATTTACCCATACTAATAATAATAAAAATAAAAATAAAAATAAAAGTATAATAAGTTATGACGGTGTTAAAATTTGTTGTCATACTCTTTAACTAATCGTGGAGATTTATTAGGTCCTGGAGATGCAGATATGTCTCTCAATTGTAGGGTATCAGGTAGGAGTGGATGCATTCTATAGACACTAACAAATTCCTCAGTTAAAGAGTATGGAACACCATGATTTTCTGGCTTCTTCATGCCAACGTATCCACTCAAGATTGAACTTCCAAGATGCCCAAATGTGTCCTTGAATTTCTTTCCCAATAATCCATACCTAAAATCATATTGAATTTGTTAGCACCATGATATAAATTAATGCCATGAACATAAACAAATTATATTGGTATGATATAAATTAATGCCATGAACATAAACAAAATTTTCACACACAAAAGAAAGTGTGAAAGTCACTAACAATTATTTTTTCTTACCAATTGGCTCGCATGCCTACAAGCAAAGTGTCTGTTTTAAGGAGTTCTACAGTCCAATCTATGGTGTGAATCTTTGCAATCACAGCTGAAGTCACCAATCTAGCATAGCGATAAACCTCTTCATCTTTCAAATCTGGGTGATGTTTCTAATAAATAAAAGTACAATATTAAAAATATATTAATTTTCCTTTCTTGTATATATACTACTGTGCACTGTCCATTTTCTTGATAAAAATTTCAAGAATTACTTCCTTTGATCTTAGATGTACAAATAGTTCTTGTGTAGTCACCATTACGAATTTAAATCATGTAGATGTATACAAATATATAAATCATTTAACTTTTTTAATAATAATAATAATTATTATTATTATTTATTTTTTCCTCTCTAAATTTTCCATTTGTGTGTTTAAATAATTTAAATTTGTGGGTTTGACCCCACAAACCTTGTTCTAAATTTATAAAATAAAACTAAACACTCTTAATTAAGAATATTAATTAATTAATCTTGTTAATTGTTAATGTATTATGGTTCGGCCCAAACCATAAATACTTTTTAAAAGGCCCAAACCATAATTCATGGAAACTTGTTTTACAAAAATGTTTTTTTTTTTTAAGTGTGTTCATTTTATTTTGATAAAAGACTTTTAAAGTGAATCATTTTCACAAAGAGCAGATGAAATGCTAATTGATGAATATATATTTTTAAAAACAATGAAAACTATTTTTTTAATATTTTTATTATTTATGCAAAAATAGGTAAAATTATTTTATCACTTTCTTAACAAATATAAAATTAAAACATATGTTTTAAGAAATGAAAATATAAAATTTGTTGCAATCCTGTATTTGGAATGATTTTTATCATGATTAGTATAATTTTTTCTTTTTTTTTTCTGTTAATTTTCTCTTAAATTGTTAATGATGTTTTCTCTATTGTACTGCACTTTTGTTTTATCATGTTGAATTTTTCAAGTAAGGTTTTAACAAAGTGTTGTCTATCTTTGTTTTCTTTTCTTTATTTACATTTTTTATTTAATAAACTTATTATAATAGTGCAAATGATATATAATAGTTTTAGAATGTCAACATAGTTAAAATGTCAATTAATGTCATGTGATATTTTTGTACTCTAATCTCTTATTATAAAATTAGCACCGATTAAAAAAAAAAAGGTCATAAGTTATTAGAGAGGAAAGAGTAATTAATTAAATGTATATAATAGTATAGTATTAACTCATACCTTGAGAGTATCACAAACAGCATTGTGTTCTCGAATAAAAAGGGATTGCAAAGTTGAGACACCAGCCCAACTATTACGAACATCACCTGAAATTGCTACTCCATCTTCATTATGGAGAAGGGTATCATCCTCTAATGATATTTTGAGCTTCCCATCAATGGAAGTCCTCACTTCACTTAAAACTTCTTGATTGTTTCCATATATCACACTTCCATCCCTTTTTATTATACACATACATTCATGTCATGTGTAAGTCCAATTAGTTAAGGTCTTAAATTGAGACTATAAATTAATTAATTTAGTTTAATTACTTAACAAAGTTAATTCATATATATAATCGGTATAAATTGAGACTGTAAATTTTTTTTACATTATCAGTTAATCATAACTGTTAAAAATATTCTTACCACCAAGGTGTACGGATGTTTGCTGCTCCGGTCTTGATATCATCAAGGCCAGTGGGAATCTCCTTTGTCTTTAAGAACTTGAAAGATTTTAGTGGGCATTGACTTGCAACTTCTTCTTCTTCATCAGGTGCACTGAGTTGAACCTATATAAATTTTACAATATAATTATTTTTTATCAATTATAATATAATTTATTTTGTCAAAACATATTACACATTTAAAAAATCTTGATTTATAAATTTATTTGTAATTTTATTTTAATGTTCTTATATATTTGTTATTACATTAAATTTATTAAAATTAAAATGAACTTCCGTCATTTTATAAAAACTATAATTAATAATTCTTTAATTAAATTCAGGACAGTTTTACTATAATTATGACAAATTTACAAGAGTATAAAAGATGCATGAAATCTATTTGCACCTGTTTAGTGTCCTCCAAATGATCTATCCAATCATGTATCATAAATTGAATCCAAGATGCAGCTATCACATTGAATTGCTTCCCATTGCCCTTGAAAGCTTTCCTCTTTAGAAGTTTTGTGACCACCACCATTGGATCTGGCTTCAACAACTGCACAAACACAATGTTTAATTATATATTAATGTAAAACTTTATAATATCAATTTATCACAACCATTAAATTACTAAAAATATTTAATTTTTACTCATAAATATTTCTAAAATCACATTTATAGAAATTTTTGCACTTATGCACGAATAATAAACTCTATGTGTATCTTCATTTAAATATATATATATATATATATATATATATATCATCAATAAAATAAAAAAGGAGCTAACCAAATTGCCTCATTAATTAATTGACTGAGTAAGTATAAATCTTTTCTTTAATTTCTTTCTTGATAGTTAACTATAAAAAAAATTGAATTACTTACCCAAAAAAATTAGTTATAAAATTAAGAATAAAATTAATCTCTAATATCTAACATTTAGTAACAAATTAAAAATCAATTTTAATTTTTTCTTCTCTAATTATTTTTAAGTACTAATTAAACTTTTTCTCACATATCTAATATATTTTTTTTTGCTAGATGAAATGGTAAATAAACTCGTATATAATTACGAGGTCTCAAACTTAAACTCTAAATATAATATTCAATCTAATAATATTGACATTTGTAAATTGATTTATGTATTACGAATCTATATATCTAAATTTTATTCTCTAAAAATGAAAATGTATGTGTAAAAAATGTATTTTGAATTTGTACCTTATCCTTTTGATCCACGGGATGAACATTTCTACCAAAGAAAGTCCCTTGGCTTCCAGCATCATCATTAAAAGGGTCATTATATTTTCCATCAGCTGTTCTATATGGATGGTCCTGATGGTTGGATGACCTAAACAGTTTAGGTTTTGTTCCAACATTTAAGAGGTTGTACTTTTGGTGAAGATGACGCCTAATGACTAAGTATATTAGCCCTATGAAAACAGGTAAACGATGCCACAAGTCATGCTTATCAACGGTGTGTACAATCTGTGTATGTCATAAAATAAACCAAAAAAAAAAAAATTAATATAATAATCATGTATTAATTGAGTGCTAATGACTAATGATGAGCATATATAATAAAGTAAAAAATCAGTTTTCAAAAAAAAATTATATATAGATTCACTTAGTTTCAGTGAATCGACATAATCTGAATACATATAAATTTGAATTGTCAACTTTATTAAATTTAAATTTTTCATAGAGCCTATATTAATTTGGATCAAAATTATATATTTTTCACTAAAAATAAGATTTCAATCGTTGGATGAAGATAAAATCGATAGTATTTTAATTTCATGACTAAATTAGTCTTGAAATACAAATTAAAGTATGACATGTGAGATTTGCGACTATGTAACTATAAAGATCTAATTTCACAAGAATAATTGTGTATGTATGATTTTCTAAAAAGAAATATGTATGTATGATATTATTAAAGGAAAAAGGATAATATATAGTTGAATTTGAGGAAGAAGGGTATTTGTACAAGGAAGAGAAAAGCATGTAAGGTGGTCATTTTGTTCACTGCTTCATGGAAGTCTTTAAGGATAAATCTTGAAAAAAGTCTTTTAATGAGACCCATTACTATAAGACCAAATGGTTTTTCTTGATGCAAAGACAACTTTTGTTGAAATGTGTGTGTGTTTCATATCATTTAGAGAAAAACTATAGGGTATTTATAAACTAAGAGTAAGGCCAATTTTCTTGTTCTAATTAATATTAAAAAAAAAATTCATTCTAGAGTAATTGAAAATGATTAGAAAATTTTGGTAATCCGTGTTAATACATCGTCATATTTTTTAAAAAAAAAACAACCACGGGGATAACGGTGGCATTTTTATATTAATGGGTTTTGTTTATTTTTAATATTTTTCTTGACTTCTATTAAAAAAAATGTTGCTTCTTCCAAATAACATGTTAGCATATGTTAGCATGATTTATTTGAATAGTGTTGTTTATTGCAACTACTGCTCCTGTACACAAATCAAGATGTACATATGAACCAACAAACAAATAAACAATTTCATTCTATTGGTTTCAATTGTATGAATGCAATTACCTCACTGCTTATAATATTATATACAAGATTTGAAAATGAAATTAGAATTCTTCACTTTTCTATAATTAAAAATACGTGATTCTAATTACTAAATTATTTAAAATAAAATTTTGATTCTTTGAATTTAAACTCGTCCATATAAAAATCGCAAAAATTGATTAAAAAGACCAAAAAGCATACAAAATTAAATATTTTTAGATGTATTTGAATCTATTTTTATATAAACTATTTAGATTAGATCAATTTTTAGATTTTTTTTAAGCTGAATTAAACTACATATATAAATTTTAATATTTACTTATTTTTATTTTTCTTATTATACTAATTGATTTAATTTAATCTATTTATTTTTTCTATTTCATACTTTTTAAACATAATCG
>JBBPBO010000003.1:941252-988882 GCA_037974295.1 Cicer cuneatum | reverse complement strand
TTTTTTATTATTAGTATTAATAGAATATTATTTTTTAGTATATTATATATATATATATATATATATTTTACATCAAATCTATTAAGTTATTGTGATTTTTTATTATTAGTATTAATAGAATATTTTATAATTGTAATTTGGATCATCAATCGAAAAATATCCAATTAAATATATCTAATAGAATCAAATCATATCAGATTTTCTAAATAAATCATGCAAATCAAACTGCAATAATTTTAATCTTAATTTAAATTAGATAAATTTTTATGTTAAAATTGATTCCTCTGACACCTCTAATTAATACAACCAAACAAATGATAAATTTTGAAATTATTAATTACTTCTTTTTACATATCAAAGAGTTCAATAATAAATGGCCATGTATGGATTTCAAGGGTTGAAAAATCAATAACGCGATTCTAGTCGATAAACTATCTTTCTTTGAACTAATTTTTTTGTTGAACCATTATTAATTTGAGTAAATGTTTAATTAGTCAACTATATATGAAATTCAACTAGGCATGTTATTATAATTTTTTTCATAAAAGAATGACTTCTTTTGACTTAAATAAAAAAATGACTCGAGTCACAAAAAAAAATATAATAAAAGAATGACTCCAGCAAGCAATCTTAAAGTCATTTAAGATGATGAATATCGAGTCAAAGTTGTAATTATTTACAACAAAATAATTTTGCAAATGATAGTTAAATTATACAATTACACAATAAATTTTTATTAAGTATTTTTTTTTAAACTAATGTTGATATCCTTGATTTCAAAAATAGTGGCACTACAAAAATTATATTAAATAAAAAGAAAAAGGAAAGAGCTTAGGAAACTATATCAAAACTCAATTATACAGACGAGAAAATAATAATCAAATTAAAGCAAATTATCTATATTACTTACAAAATAACTTGCATCCAATTCTAGAAAGAGAGAGGGTTGAACAGAATTTTAATTTTTAAAACAATTTTAAAAACATTTTGAGTATAAAGAAAAAACATATTTTGAATCGTAATGGATTCACGTACAAATGCAGACTGAAATTTGTGTTCGAAAATTAGATAATATTGAAATCAACTAATATAGGAATTGTGACAATTTATACAAGAAATATATAATTAATTGAAGGATTTAAAAGCTTTTAAACTTCAATTAAATTTATGAAGATCTCTAAAACACTTAATGAAATCACAAAACAAAAAATATGTCACCGAACACACGAATATGAATGAAATCAATTAATAAAGTAAACACATTGATATCAAATCACACAATTATTCAAAAAAAAAAAACAAACAAACTTTTCTTTTTCTTTGCTTCGACACGCCTTGAACAGTTATTAGACACAACTTATATTCATCTGCGATAATAATTTTTTAGAAAATAAGTTAGAACAAAACAACTTTAAATACAATAATTAATGATAATAATTGTTGAAACATAACGTGTGAATTTAAAGATTGTTGAAGTCTCACATTGGAAAACTCTCATTTTGAATAGTTTTAATCACTATATAAATATTCTCAAAATTTTGTTGAAGTCTCACATTGGTTAGAAAATATATGTGAGTTTACTTCCATCACTATATAAAGAGTATCAATTTATTGTGAAAAGCACACCAAAGTTGGATACATTTTCCAACTTTTTCTTTTCTCCCTCTTATATTTTGCTCGATTGTTACCGAGCCACTTCTCCCTTTTCTTTATGTCCCTTCGATATTTTAAAGTGGTTGTTATACTGTAGTCCTTTTCGATATTTTAAAGTGATTGTTATACCGTAGTCCCTTCGATATTTTAAGCGGTATTGTACCATAGTTCCTTTGATATTTTAAAGCGGTTGTTATGTTGTAGTTTCGTCGAGTTTTGAGTGGTCCTAATACCACTATCCTTTTCGAACGGTTTTATACCGTAGTCCCTTCGATTTTTGAGTAGTCGTAATATCACTATCCTTTTAGAGTGGTTTTTATGTTGCAGTCTTTTAGAGTGATTTTTATGTCGCAATCCTTTAGAGTGTAGTTATTTTGATTTATTTGTTACCATATTACGAGGCTTTAACCTCCTTATTGAGAGTAACTTTAACCGTCATATTGAGAATGACTTTAATAGCCATATTGAGGGTGTAATTCTAGAACGATTTTTTACAGTATAGTGGAACTCTGATACAGTGAATCTGGGCTATTTTATCCTGGGGACGTCATGGTTGATAGTCTGCCTTGCACAATTTGGGCAGTGCCGCGAAACGTCTTAAAGAGAGCGACCTAGTCCGCGACTCAACTCAGTAATATCTTCGGTGACACAAATTGTGATTTTTAAACAGTTTTTTCAAACTCAAAATACAACAATTTAAAGACGTTTTTTCTGCCATATCAACCAAATACATTACTAGATATGTTTCTTTGAGGCAAACAGAAAATGATAAGAAAGTTGGAGAATTAACATATGGGAGGGTAATGATTACCTTTATAAGAATGATTATATTCTTAATAGACTTGCTAGTAATCTGTATGAATACTACAGTTCCAGCAATAGTGCTAGACAAGTATGAGATGCTATTAAGAAGGGGAAGTTGGAGCTAAAAAGTTTGTTGTAGCCTGAAATGCTATAAAGAAAAAATATGATACCGAGGAACTTCGAGTTAAAAAATGTGTTGTAGCCGTTATATCATATTACTGATGACAAATACGTGGAGAAATTCAGAAGATAGCTCAAGAGATCATCTTAAGGTATGACTTTAGATGAATTTCAAATTGATTATTATTATCGACAAATTGCTTCTGTTTGGAAGGATTTCAAAAAAATTTAAAACAAAAGAATTTTCTCTAAAGAGTATGATAACTTGTCTCTATAAAACAAAATGTTGTTTATTATTTTTCTAAATTAGGCAGAGTTTACTTATATCCAAGGCATGTTTGAATTTAATTGTTGAAATTAAGAATGTCTTATTCTGTTTACATGTTGTGTGATTTTAATATTTGATATGCTAGACTTTGTCATGTGAACACATGTTATTTCAAACTTAAGTAACTCTGGTTTAATACCAATGTTATCTTTAAATGATTTTGAAAAAAAATGTGATTTTTGTAGTCAAGTTAAAATAACAAAGAGTTCACATAAATTTGTAGTTGGAGAATCTGAGTCTTTAGATTTATTACACTATGATATATGTGAACTTGATGATGCGTTAATAAGAAATGAAAATTGTTATTTTATTACTATTATTGATGATCGTTCTGACTATACTTTTGTATATCTAATGAAAAATAAAAGTAAAGCGTTTGACGTGTTTAGAATCTTTGTAATTGAAATTGAAAATCAATTTAGTAGAAAGATTAAGAGATTTTGTAGTATAGAGGAATAGAGTATGATTCTAGTTTATTTAATCAGTCTTATAAAACTCAAGGAATTATACATGAAACCACAACACCTTATTCACCTGAAATGAATGGTAAAGCTGAAAGAGAGAATAGAACTTTGACTGAACTAGTTGTTGCTATTATGCTTAACTCTGGTGCTGCATCTCATTGGTGGGGGAAATTATTTTGATTGTTTGCTATGTTTTGAATAGAGTTCCAAAATCTAAAAACAAAACATCTCCTTATGAGATAATAAAGAAAAGACAACCAAACTTGTCTTATCTTCGAACATGGGGTTGTTTGGCTTATGTCAGAATCCTCGATCCCAAACGAATTAAACTCGTCAGTAGAGTCTACGAATGTGTATTCATTAGGTATGCAGTACACAGTAAAGCGTATAGGTTTTATGACCTAAATGCGAAAGTGATCATATAGTCAAATGATGCTGACTTCTATGAAAATAAATTCCCTTTCAAATCGAGAAATAGTGGGGGCAGCGAACCAAATCATACTCTCGTGACAAGAAGCACAAAAAGCAACAAACAAGGTGAATTGGAAACTTGAAGAAGTAAGAGAATCAAAGTTGCTAAAGATTATGGACCAGAATATATGGCCTATAATTTAGAAGAGGATCTTGCAAATCTCAAAGAAGCATTGTCATCATTGGATGCAGATCTTTGGCAAGAAGCTATAAACGATGAAATGGATTCTCTAGAATCTAACAAGACCTGGCATATAGTAGACTTGCCTCCTGGTTGCAAACCAATAGGTTGTACATGGATTTTGGAAAAGAAACTAAAACCCGATGGAACTATTGATAAATACAAGGCACGCCTTACAACCAAAGGTTTTAGGCAAAGAGAAAATATAGATTTCTTTGACACTTTTTCTCCAGTCACTAGAATAACATCCATTAGGGTACTCATTTCTCTAGCGGCAATTCATAACTTGGTGATACACTAAATGGATGTTAAAACAACCTTTTTAAATGGTGATACGGAAGAAGAAATCTATATGGAACAACCTGAAGGTTTTGTAATTCATGGACAAGAAAACAAGGTCTGTAAGTTAGAAAAATCTCTAGGTGGTCTTAAACAAGCTCCTAAGCAATGGCATGAAAAGTTTGACAATTTGATTATATCGAATGAGTTTAAAGTGAATGAAAGTGACAAATGTATTTATTACAAATTTGAAAATGGCATTTCCACTATCATATGTCTCTATGTAGACAACTTACTCATATTTGGTTTAAACATTCATGCTATGAAATAATTGTTGAGTAAAAACATTGATATGAAAGACCTCGGAGAAACGAATGTAATCTTAGGAATCAAGATTACTAGGTCGGAAAAGAGAATTTCTTTGGATCAATCTAATTATGTTGAAAAGATCGTAAAGAAATATAAATACTTTGATTATAAACCTGCTTGCACACCATATGATCCAAGTATGAAACTTTTTAAGAACACTGGTGAAGGTGTTAGACAAACTGAATATGCGAGCATCATTGGCAGCCTCAGGTATGCCACTGATTGTACTAGACCCGACATTGCCTACATCGTGGGACTATTATGTAGGTTTACCAGTAGACCTAATATGGAGCATTGGCACGCTATCGAAAGAGTCATGATATACCTAAAAAGGACCATGAATCTAAGATTACATTATCAAAGATTTCCTGCTGTACTTGAAGGATACAATGATGTTGATTGGAATACCTTATCAGATGACTCCAAAGAAACAAGTGGCTATATTTTTAATATAGCCGGCAGGGCTGTATCTTGGAAATCGAAGAAACAGACGATATTGGCTCAGTCCACTATAGAGTCTGAAATGATAGTACTAGCAACTACTAGTGAAGAAGCGAGTTGGTTGAGATGTTTGCTAGCTGAGATCCCTTTATGGTAAAAACCTATGCCAACTGCTTTGATCCCCTACGATAGTACCACGGCTATTGCAAAAATTGAGAATCATTAATACAACGGTAAGAGAGGACAAATACGTCGTAAGCACAATACAGTTAGAGAATTACTTACTAAAGGAGCTGTAATAGTGGATCATGTACGCATTGATGATAATTTAGCAAATCCTTTGACGAAAGGATTGGCTAGAGAGAAAGTCATAAATACATCCAAAAGGATAGGACTATTTCCTATAGATAGATGAGTCACTCATGATGGGAACCTGACCTAAAAGACTGGAGATCCCAAGAATTAGGTTCAATGGGTAATAACAAGTCATAGTTGAAGTAGCTAGAATATCACTAGAAGGGGGGTTGAATAAAGATATTTGTGGTTTTAAAAATTCTTTTGAGTTTTAAAGCTTTATCCTCTTCGAGAGGATGAATATCAGAGGTTGTAAATTTAAAGCGTAGATGTTTAGTTGATTACCAAATGATAAAGAGATAGAGAGAAGATAATGACACATACAAATTTATATTGGTTCACCCAATGAAGGTTACGTCCAGTCCTCACACACTTATGAGATTTCACTAAGTATCAAAAACGATTAACCTCTCACTGAGGTTGGTTACAATTTGTGTATTCTAGAGCTTCACCAAGCTTACAATCTTTTATCTCAAATTTCAACTTCTCTCAAGTGTATCTCACTTGGAAATTACAAGATGATACGATGTAGTTTGGGTTGTTTCTCTTTGTTCACACTTTCTAGAAAGATATTTCAGAGATCTAGTGTAAGATTATAGAAAGTATGATGAGAGGATAAAAATGCTCTTGATAGCCTTAAACTTTTTCTTTTTATGCTTAATTGTGTGAATTGAATGAAGAAGATGAACCTTCATTTTATAGATATAAATAAACTTTTTCTTCAAGAAAGTTTTCCTTTATGACCGATATCTCAAGTTGTAATGGTAATTGAAGTTTGTCTTGAATTGCAAAAATGCCATTGAATCTGTCCTCATTCAGCCTTGTACTTAAGAGGTTAATTTTTACGAAGCTGTCTTGGAGGTTAGACCTTTCTAGAAGCTTGACAACTGAAAAGTGTTTTTTTCCTTTTTTCTTTTCCAAGATATCTAATCTTACTTTACGTGACAAGTGCAACCTTTTGTACTTTGGAACTTTTAGTCATTTCCAATGCAGGAGGACGAAGAGGCACTTTTTTATCTTCTAGTGTTCATCCTCCGGTGTTCATCCTCTGATGCTGATGACTTTGTTTCTTTATGTTATTCGTCCAGAAATTTGTCTTCACTTAATTTTAGAGCTTCTATAAATTAGGACATGACTTGTACTTTTACCTTTTGAGCTTCAAACATATGAGTTAGCAAAATATAGTTGTTAGAGGCTTTCCTAAGTTTCCTTGGACTTGTCTTTATTTGCAAAGCTGTCATTTAGCCTTTATCCTCATGTTAAGTATGTTGAGAGGATGAGTGTTGCAGTCTGTCCTCATATTTGAGTTGTACGAGAATGAAACTTTCATTTGTGTGTGAATTGTGCTTTTTGACTTTTCCTTTTCCCAACAACTGTAGTGTATTGCTTTATCAATCAAGGACATTGTTTTTTGTGCTTATGTACTTTTATTACAGAAATGTCATCCAGCTGTCTTGAGTCTTGTTTGAGCACAGGAGGATGGAAATATAGTTCATCCTCGTATAGGAGGTTCAAACCTCCTTGAAGTTTGGGCCTTAGCTGTCTTTTGTTTTTGCGTTCTCCAGGACATGTCAGATTACATTTTGGTCTTGTTCAGTACAACCTCTATGTACTTTGAAAAGGTAGAACCATTTTCATCATAAGAGGATGAAGAGAGCTGGAAGTCCATCCTCTTACACTTCATTCTTCTATGTTCATCATCTGCCTTTGTTTTCTTCATTTGACTTTATTTTTTCTCTAAACTTTAACACTGATTTAACTTCTCTTTTGACAAGAAATCAATGTTATCGTGATTCTGAAGATTTTTCATAATTGTTGGTTCATCCTCTTTAAGGGTTCATCCTCTAGTCCATCCTCCAGTTTGAAAAACTTATTGGATTGACTCAAATTTTTCCTTTTGAATAGTAACCTGTTTTCTAATATTAATTCACTCAAGAGCACATGTTAGATAAAAAACATAATCATAATCTTTGAAATAATTTTGTTATCATTAAAACATTTGAGAGAGATTTTGTCTCAACAATAGTGATATGAGATGAACATGTTATTATATTTAACAGAAGCATGATTCCTGAAGCGATGGAAGGCTGAGATAATAGAAACTCTTAATGAGATCTATACTCTATGTGGGGGGAGTACCTAGCTACAGGAGTACTCTTGATAGACTCACCTATGTGAATGTGGAAATGAGGTCGTTTCCTATGGAATTTCAAGGCAAAAATTCCTAGAGTGTTCACTATACTGGGATAGACATGTAGGGCTATAAATGCACGGGCTTTTTAGAATACACCCAATGAAAAGGTTGTGTGTGGGTTTGATGTCCGAGATAGAGTTCAAAACTAAGAGTCACTCTTGTTAAATTAGAATCTTACTTGCTATGCAAAGGTTCAAGTCATAGACATCTTTGCTTATGCACAATCTTATAAAAGTGTTTGACGCTATTTTAGAAACATTTTTTTAATTCAAGTGGGGGATTGTTGGAACATAATGTGTGAATTTAAAAATTGTTGAAGTCCCACATTGGAAAACTTTCATTGTGAATAATTTTAATCACTATATAAATATTCTCAAAATTTGTTGAAGCCCCACATTGGTTAGAAAATATATGTGGGTTTGCTTCCATCACTATATAAAAAGTGTCAATTTATTGTGAAAAGCACACCAAAGTTGGATGCATTTCCCAACTTTTTCTTTTCTCCCTCTTATATTATGCTCGATTGTTACCGAGCCACTTCTCCCTTTTCTTTATGTCCCTTCGATATTTTAAAGCGGTTGTTATACAGTAGTCCCTTCGATATTTTAAGCGGTATTGTACCGTAGTCCCTTCGATATTTTAGAGCGGTTGTTATGTCGTAGTTTCTTCGAGTTTTGAGTGGTCCTACTACCACTATCCTTTTAGAGCAGTTTTATACCGTAGTCCCGTCAATTTTTGAGTGGTCGTAATACCGCTATCCTTTTAGAGTGGTTTGTATGATGCAGTCTTTTAGAGTGGTCCTTATTGAGAGTGACTTTAACCGTCATATTGAGAGTGACTTTAGTCATATTGAGAGTGTAATTCTAGAACGGTTTTCTACGGTGCAGTGGAACTCTGATACAGTAAATCTGGGCTGTTTTATCCTGGGGACGTCGTGGTTGATAGTCTGTCTTGCACAATTTGGGCAGTGCCGCAAAACGTCTTAAAGAGAGCGACCTAGTCCGCTACTCAACCCAGTAACATCTTTGATGACACAAATTGTGATTTTTAAACAGTTTTTTCAAACTCAAAATACAACAATAATTAATAAAGACGTTCAAGATTTTAAATTTAATTATACTATTTTTAACTTTTTTTATAAAAAAATTAGATGATCGAAGATGAAAGATTAGTATACTTTGTTTTAGATTTTTTGTAACAAAACAAATTTCTCAATTTACATTCATATATATAAATTTTCACTCTCAGTTTTGACTTAACAACAAATCGAAGAATGAGATGTTGCTTAACATAAAAATGTCACCTATGTGAAGTGTATCTTCATTCAAAACAAAACTAAATCCAATCGATATGAATTGTTGTGGATATATCTAATCATCTGTTTTCTTTGAATTTGTGTAGTCAACCTAATTTCTTATATCATTTTGATTTATAAATTGAATCTTGTATTATTTCGAGGTTCAATTATAATTTATTCACTTATAATTTACATATATCACTCGTTTTTACTTAAAATAACATATTTATATCGATTATTATTTTATGATTCACGAAATAAAACTTTTAGTTCGTTGAATTTTGATTTGATAACCATATTTTTTTAAATATTTCTAACTATTATATTTTCCAAATTTTTAGTTCTACAACTTTGCAACAAAGGTTCATTTTCTGTTGATGGTGACTCCATGCTATCACCAACATCTTCTTCTATTTCTTCTGTTACTTTTCCCCACATAACAACATAAAGGCCAATTGAGATGATTGTAGCTCCAATTATACTGTAGAATACAAAAACCATATACACAAATGAACACTTCAACAACCATATCATTAAATAGAAAAAACATAAATCCAATTAGGTCCATTGAATATTTTGCTACTCTATGCTTCAAGCAAAAATCAAATTAATCATACCTTCCAACATGAAGAGTATCACCAAGGAACATAACACCCAAAGCAACAGAAATAACAATTTGGAGTGGCTTGAATGAAGTTACATAGACAGCTCCCTTTAAGTGTACTGACCAAGCTACAACCATATTGCCTATTAACTTTCCAAATATTCCCTGGAAAAAAATACCGTGGCACTCGTCAATAAACTATAAACTAGCTTATAAAAAGTGTAATATTTTAGGTCAGATTGCAGTAGCATACTCCTTTTGGTCACAAATATAAACAAAAATTAAAATGTATTTAACACAAAATTTAGACGAAATACATTTTGACTTTTGTTTATATTTACGATCAAAAGGAGTAGTTTGCAGTGTAACTTACAGAAGAAGTAATTGAGATGAGTGAGAGATTTAGTCCTATTTTCCAAGCACTTGCACTTGGAACTGATAACAATGCTACAACTATAGATATGATGGTGGCAGTTATGGAGTATAATAAGACTAAAGTTAGTTCATCTGGGAACTCTTTCAAGATATGCACCTGTCAAATGAAATATAGGAATTGAAACTTTTTAGAGCTCAATTTTTTAGCCTCTCATTAATTAACAAGAAACGTAGAAAAACTAGTGGCATATTTTAGATAAGAGTGGTGCTAGCAACACTTTCCGACTTATAATTTGTTATTGAGTGATATTCACGGGCACCGTTGGAAAGAATGAATTGGAGATTGTTGCTAGCTAGGAAGTAATATCACATACACCGACACTTGGACAGTTGGACATGATATTGACACGTAAACATTGATAATAATTTAAAAAATGTAAGTGATTGAATATTACCATGTGTGTCAATATCATGTCAGTATCAGATACTAACACATGTCTGAAGTGTTGTTTCTACATTGGTTGTTAGTATTATTGAAAATAGAATTAAGGAAGTCAATTGTTGCACATCAAAGTAAATACTACGAGGCATGTGAACTTCAAATTAAAAGACGTGTTTGGTTTCGGATAATGTTATTGTATTATCCCGACACATATGGTTATATTCAATCACATTCATTTTTTCTTAACTGATTACTAATGTCTTGTCCGATTTCCGTATGTGTCAACGCTTTATAATATCTCTCAATTTGCATAATACTAATAATAATCCTACCTGTAAAATGTACCACAATGAAACCAGAAAATAATCAATGGTTAGCAGAATCCCAGCAATGGCCCAACTTGAATCCACTGACTTGATAAAGCCAATTGGTTGATGAAATAGTGAGATAAGATGTGTATGTGCATTGATAATAGATGGTCCTTTGTAAAATGTCAACACAAAAGCACCTGCTATGGATATTATGCTTCCAATTACCTTGGCATTACTACTCCTACTCTTTGCTGATAGCTTTTCCATCCTTAATAACGATAGTTACAAGATAAGAACAAATTAAATTAGTGGATAATAGACTAAGTTTAATGTAAAGTATATATATATACATATAGTTTAAGGGTTTGTATGTATTGACTTATTTGAACTTATCTATTGGCACAATCACTAATGAAAATTTTTGGAAGAGCTTATGGAAACAGTTCATGGCATATCCATAAGCTATTTTCAGCTAACTGTCATAAAGTTTCTCGGATAACTTATTAAAACAACTTATAGCTTATCTAAAAATAGTTTGACTTTACTTTACCTTGTGTTGTAAAAATAGCTAATTCATAAGAGTTTATGCTATAAGCTATTGAATAAGTTGTTTATCCAAACAACACTTAAAACTATTTCCTTCTCATTCAGCTTAATTAAACTTTTTTTCTGTTCAAATTTTAATTATTTTTGTGTGTGTTTAGTGATGCAGTGACAAAAATTGATTTTGAATAAATTGTTTTTGTAAAATTGATTCAGACTAAAAGTGAGTTATATTTGGACAAGTTTATGTAAAAGTGAGTTGAATGATAAACTTGAGGCTAAAAATCAATTCTAGAGATAAAAGTTTCAAATTATAACAAAATCATCAATTCTAAAAATAAAATCAATTATACTCGAGAAGAACAATTCTACCACTTCTAAAATCAATTTTGACTCTTCTAAAAGTAAAATCAAACATACTCTTATTCTGTTAAGGGATTTAAATTACCATATAAAAAGAATACTCAAGTGTCACAATAAGCTATTGTTTCTGACAAATGTTAATATAGCATTAGCATAAAGTGTTGTTGTTTCTAAGACATTTCATAGAGCGCAAGAAAATTAAGTAACTTAGTTAAAAAGTGCTATTAAGAATCAACCAGATTAAAATATAATTAGCAAACCTGAATGTGACAGCAAGTATGAAAGTGAAAGCAGGTACAAGATTAGAAATTGCTGAAGCAAGTGTTGGAGAACTATAATTAATAGCTACATATCCTAGAATTTGAGATGAACATCTGCACAAGAAATCATAAGCACAAAATTAATGACCCCTTTGACAAAAACTACCAAACATAGACACTAACTATAACAAAATTATACTTAATATTAACTGTATAAGAATATAATTTAGAATTACGGTGAGCTGTCGAAATCACGATAGTCTTCTAATTTTGTTAAAACTTTAAAGTATAATTTTCATTAAAATTGATGTGAGACGGGTGATTATGTCAAATTTAGTGTCAATTCAAACATATATATTAAGAGACCTTAATAATCAATTTTATTGTACAGTAAAGTATGTTAGGCCATTTTGTAATTACCCTATTGCCCCAAGAAGCACAGATTTGCATATAATTGAGAAACTAATTGGAGGAACCACTCTTGTTCTGCAAAGAAACATGAAAAGAAAAACATGAACAAATAAGTGCTTATGTATAAGGAAACGCTTATAATATAAGTGATTATGTGTAAGCAATTTTTATAGTAAAAAATAAAATAAAATCAATTTTTTTTCATACCAACTATAAACAATTTTCATAAACTATCTTGAAGAAATTATAGAAATAAGCTAAAAATAGTTAATTGACTTGTTACAAGGAGTACCCAAAAGTTTCACAAGTGTTTTTGTTAGTAGATAAGCTCAACTAAACCAATACAAATATATTCTAAACACTAAGTTCTTTACATGTGTCTATCACAAGTTCTTATGTATAAACTAATTTTGTAACAAAAGATAAAATAAACTCAAATTATTTTCATAAAAGCTATAAGCATTTTTTTCTAAGCTATCTTCAAGAACTTACTAAAAACAAACTCAAAACAGCTTATAAACATATCATAGACTATTTTCATAAGCACACTAAAAAAATCTCAAAAAATTTCATAAGTTCACTCAAAAAATCTCAAAAATACTTATATTAGTAGATAAACTAAAATAAACCAATCCAAACATATCCTTAAGTGGAAAACTATAAACATATGAGTTTTTATTATGCAATTGAAAAAAAACAATTATGAACCTTGAGGTGAAAAGAGTGATAGGAAGAAGAACAGAAGTACCAACAGCATAAGCATAAGCAATAAAGACATGATTGTTCATTCCTTGAAGTGTGGCTGCTTTATACAAAGTGAGTAAAGACATATCAATGCATTCATTTCCTATAATCACAACAGCTGGCAAGAAATCCATGTAAAAAGACCATCTTCTTGTCATCTTAATCAACAATCACAAACGTTGTTGATGTTCACAATTTCTTTGAGATGTTTTTTATGATGATGAGGTTTTGATTTTGACCATATTGTTTTAACCAAGATGAAAGTTGAAGATAATATTCTTATATTTGATTTATATTATATTAATATCAACAAGTGGTTATAATATTATTTTTGGTGATGTTATTATTATATAATAAAAAGTTCTCGTAATGGTGTTCACCATATTAGCCATTGAATATTGGGCCCAGAATGAGTATATGATTGCAAAATACAAACAATGCTGAAAATGACAACTTCAATGCCAAGATAATTTAGAATATTAGTTTCTGTTTTTTGTTTGCTTTTCATTGGGCCTTTAGGGCTTCTATATATTGGGCTCATTTGTACCATAAAAACAACAGAGTTATTATCTGATAACTCTATATGCTCAAATACACCTCCAAATTAGAAGATATTTTAAAAAAATCGAGGAGTTTTTAGAAGAAATAAAAGAGAAAAGAAGTCCACTAAAAATAAATAATAATGTCTTTTTGCATTCGGGACACAATGAAAAAAAAATTAATTCGTGTAAATTTTCCTTTTTTTTTGTGCAAATTTTTGTATATATTTTCATGTTGTCAACTAATTATGATTATTATATTATTAAAAATATTTAACTTTATTATAACATCTTAAAATCACACACATGATAATTTCTTATGAACCGATTGTGTACAAAAAACTAACTTAATTATAAGTTCAAAGCAAATAAAGATCTTATCGTAAGCCTAAAAAGGATATTTATATAAAAGGTCTCGTTATTTTATTTTATAAGGTTGTTCATCTATTTCCGTATTTGTTTATCCGTCTTTCAATATATTATCAAAAGTTAAAATTTAATAGTGTATTTTATTCAATTTTACACTATCAAAAATTAAAATCTAATAAAATTCTGAAAAAATAAACAAACATGAAACTAGATAAGTACTCGTATTTATTTTATGTGTTATGATGTGGAAAAAGGACTTAAGAAAATATTAAGGACAAAGACTTTCTTATTTTTCTTATTGGACTCCTTTCTTGTTAATAGAACTAGGAACAATAGGTTTGTAATGTATTGTTATGTTGTTTCCAAATGTTCAAATTGTGAAAGGAATAAATGTTTTTTGACTTAGTAAAAGGAATAATAGAAACAGAAAACTTGTATCTTTTTATAGGCAATTCTATGTCTCCTCAATTCTTTCCAGTTCTCCTAAAATTGGACTCGTAATATTTATACATTTAAATATTGATGATCATTTAATCAAAATCAGATAATTTAATTTTAATTCAATATTTTGAATTATAAAATTTATATTTTTTGGCCCGTTAATTTGATTAAGAATGGACGATCACTGGCACTGGGAGAGCTCTGAGAATGTTCGAGAGGTGTGACCGCACATGGTCTTAAATTTTTAGGGACAACAAATTATATACAACATACTAATTTTTAAGGTTCATGTATCTAATAGAAAATTATATTGTCATATTAAAATAATTTTAAATAAAAAATTGATTTATTGTTTTGTAATATTCTTTCGTGTTATAACCTAAATTGCAATTTTAATCTTGTTGTCTACTATAAAGTTCGAACCCAACTTTCAGACACCAAAAAAAAAAAAATCTAAAGAACAATAAAAGTTCCGACTCACATTGATTAATATGTGGATGAATATTTTTATTAGTGTTTGATGTTACTACTAGATGTTCAAATTGATAGATATACGTGTGGTACGGATAAGGAGTGTTAAGAAACTTTTTGTTAGGGTTTAGAGGTTGTTTACTTTATAAAAACATTTTCTATTTTTATTTTTTAAAATTTGTTTTAATTTCACTCGTTAATAAGAATATAAAGACTTTTGAAGTGAATAATTGTTTAAGTTTTTAAAAACAAGGAAAATGTCAAAAAATCATTTTTATTATTTTTAAAAATAAATATTCATTAACTAACATTTCATCTTATCTCTATGACAATGGCTTATATCAAAGTTATTTCCTCAAAGTAAAATGAACACGTATTTTAAAAAATAAAAATCGAAAATACTTTCAAAGTAAACCACCTCTAATTTTCCTATAATTCTATATCTTTAACTTTTCTTTAACAATATTTTATTTTACTAACTAGTTTTTTACCCATAATTTATATTAAAGATTGTCTGTATTTAATAATTAATAAATATATATATGACTTATAAAAAAATATAAAACATCAAATTCATAATTTACATAAAACACTCAAAATCTCATAAATGGTCTTGCATTAATGTCTCGAATACATCAACTCATGAACTCCCTAATACCTAACCCAAAATCCTCATTTCAATATATCTCTATCCCAAATTCCTCATTTCAATATATCTCTATCTCTAGGTGACACATGCATAGTATAAAAACAACAATTATGCATGATTTAATGAAAAAGCAACTATCTTACAATGAGAAGAAAAAATTAAATATCTAGTAGCATTGCTTTTCACTGTCTAGCCTACAAAGACAATGACATCAATGGTGGTTAGTACTTGCTTAAAGAAATTACCTAACATGTAATGACTTATATAAGAGAGAAACTAAAAAAAGTCTTTGTGGGACCATGTTGCATAATACCCTTAATTAAGCATTCTCCTTCTTTTTTAATGACAATAAAGTAACATCTAAATTTGTAGTAATTCTCTAAAAAGTCTTCCCTCAATTTAATTCCTAAGAATTAATTAACATAAAGAAGCATCAATATAAATGACCCATTCTTGTAAGTAACATCCTAAATAGAAGCATTCAATAAATCTAACAGAGATTTTGATTTTAACACATGGTTAGAGAAAAGCATACTAGTACAAGTTTACATATTTCTTACCAAACTTAATAGAAGGCTCTTATGAGTATTAAAAAAGGCATCTCCTTTTTCTTTTTATTTTCCACCCTCTTTTGACTAATAGTAAGTTAATGAGAATCGCATTAATTAATTAATAATGACATGTTACAATCCTAAATTCGGATTTACAACGACATACGCACGTAACCTATTATTGAAGAAGATCATTAATAAGTCTATATACTCCCTTGGTGTTTAATTATAAGCATTTCTTTTTATATTTTTTTTATATTTATTAAGAGAAGTAGAAAGTAAATTTAATGTGTCGATGTTGTTTTGTACATAAATGTAATTAAGTAATCTTTTATCTTTTAAGATAAAATAATATAATTAATAAGGAATATGTTTGAAAAAATAACAATAAATGCATCTAGTAAATTGAAAGAGAGTTTATAATTATGAACAATTTTTTTAATAAGTGTTTATAATTTGGGACAAATGGAGTAATTCAAAAGCTTTTATTTAGTCTCTACATGTAAGATTTTCTTGTAAAACTTTTTTGTCTTATAAGATCATTTACAAATTATAAGATGCATTAATTAATTTTTTTACAAAAATACCTCTAATTAAATGACATAATTAAAAGATCATTTAGTGCTTTCACTTAATAATTTAAGGATAACTTTTGGGGGAAAAAATGTAGTGTGTTGACACATTTAATTAGAAAACTATTTTTTTTAAACGAAGTAATAATTTTTTTAAAGAAATCATTCTTTACATTTTTAGAAATAATAAAAATATCAAAAAAAAATTATATATATATATATATATATTTTCTTTATAACAATAATTTACTTTAAAAAAATCTTATCAAAATAAAATGGACAAAGACGTTTTAAAATATAAAACATTATCACAAATTAAACGGAGCCTAATGTTATAAGAATTTATTTTAAAAACATTCAAATAAATAAAATCATGTACCAAAAAATATGATATTTTAAAAGTGAGTTCAAAATAATAGCCGAATTATTTTGGATGATAAAAGTTGAAACATTTTTAATATGTAAAAAAAAATGATTTTTTGGATATCACACTCATAATTTATTTTATTCACTACAAAAGCTAGGGTTCTCTTGTTGTCTTGCTTCCAAACTAATGTGCTCCAATTATCTTAAATTTTGGATTGAAAACAATCTCAACCAAAAAAGACATATAATTGATTTTATTATAATTATTTTTTTAGTGGAATTAATTTTCTTTGAAAGCAATTCTATTTTCAAATTGTAATTTAAATTTCAGTCTCTAAACATGATTTTTAATCTTATATTTATTATTCAATTAACATTTATATAAATGCATATAAATGATTCTTTTATGAAACTATTGTAATTATAGTTTTGACACTAATTCGGTGTTTATATAGAGTTTATATCTCTACAAACTTCGATCAATGGACCGGTTATGAGACTAATATATACTTACATGCTTAGATTGCAATTTAAAACTCTTCCTCCGTCCTAAAAAATATTCTGCAAGAATCAAATAGGGGTCATCCCCCACAACGCAGTCACTTAGGAGCACTTAACCGGTGAATATATAAATAGAAATTATTTTATATTTAATTCACTTTTAAACTCTATTTGATATTTTGATAGACTTTAAACATTGATTCTTTTAGAAGTTTGAAGTTGTAGTTTAGACATAAGGACTTGGAAAAAGGTAAATGCACTATAATTTCAACGATGTTTTTAATTTAAATTAACTTACAAAATAAATTTATTTAAAATAAATTTTATTGGTTTATGTTTGAGAGTATTTGATTCTATTTTTCGATTAATCAAAATTGATTTTAGAGATGTAAAATTAACTTTGAGATGTTTGATATTTCTAAAGTAGAATTGATTTAGATCTTCATAATCGATTCCACTCACTTTAACCCGATATATTTAAACATAACTTAATATATATTTCGTTCAACTTTTGGAGAAACAATAATTGTTTCAAGAAGTGTATAATTGATTTTGACATATTTATGTGTCATTGAGTATAATTGATAATAACTTATTTTATAACTTTTAAGTCTAAATAATTTTTACACTAAAATTTATCTTCAACTCACTTTTACATGATATATATTTAAAGATAAATTATTTTACATTAAAATAACTTTAAACTAAAATCAAATTTATAAAATCAATTTATTCAAAAATCTATCTAAATTATCACTATCACGTAATCAAACACACAATTTAAAATCAATTTTTATAGCTGTATTACCCAACACTCATCAAAATAATTTTTCATTTTTTTACACCTCAGGACCAAAATAAACATGACTAATAAAAACAAATACACATTGAGAAAGAAACATTGTTTGTTGTTATTCACTCTCTCTTCAAAGCGAGTGGCATAAAAATTGTTTGTTGTTTTGTTTTTGTCATCCCTTACCTTACCTTACCTTAACCTCTCACTTTGGGAACTGTTTCCTTCCCACTTTCACAGATTTTGGATTCTTTCCTTCTAACCACAAAGATAAGAAATTTGGCAATTTTGGATCCATTCATCCATCACACACAAACACAAACATAAAACCAAACAGAATAAGTTTCACTTTTCACTTTTCTCTTTCAACTCAACTTCACCACACATACCTTCTCTTCTTCTTCTTCATTCAAAGTTCAAAACTTTAACAACATGAGAAGAAAAATACCCCAAATGGTCAAATACCCATTAATCATTTAGGTGAGTTCATTTCAAGAAATTTTCTCAAAAACCCAAAAAAGAAATAAGAAAAAAATTGTTGTTTTTTTTTTTTTTTAAAAAAATTTCCACTTCCATCACTATTTTTTTATTTTTTTTTTATTTGAAGTGATATATTTGAACCAATAGATATGTTAGATTGAAACATCTTAGTACTGTACTTTGTTTTTATTTATCTGAAATTTTAAGGTCATTAAAAAAGCTTAGATTTTCATAGTACTTTTGTTGTTGTAACATAAGAAAATGTGACTTAGGATCTTGTTTGGTTGGAAGAGAATATTTTTATTTTTTGTGATTTTTGTTAGATGTCAGAAACTATGTATCCTAAATTGTTATTTGAACATACCCATTTGAGAATGGCTTTGATTAATCATCAAATCTATCAAAAAGATGCAAACTTTATGAATTATCCACCACCAACACTACCATTATCACCACAAGTTTTATCTTCATCTTCATCAAGTTCTTCAACAACAACAACAACAACATCTTCATCTTCTGGTACTAGAATTAGTCCAGCTGTTCTTTTCATCATTGTGGTTCTTGCAGTTCTTTTTTTCATATCTGGTTTACTTCACTTGCTTGTTAGATTTCTCATAAAGAATCCATCTTCTTCAGCTTCTAATCAATCTAATAGACACCCTAATGAAATTTCAACTTCTGATGCACTTCAAAGACAGCTTCAACAGCTTTTCCATCTTCATGATTCTGGTTTGGATCAAGCATTCATTGATGCACTTCCTGTTTTTCATTTTAAGGAGATTGTTGGTTTGAAAAAAGACCCTTTTGATTGTGCTGTTTGTTTGTGTGAATTTTCTGAGAAAGATAAGCTTAGATTGTTACCTATGTGTAGTCATGCTTTTCATATTAGTTGTATAGATACTTGGCTACTTTCAAACTCAACTTGTCCTCTTTGTAGAGGAACACTTCACACTCCTGGATTTTCTATTGAAAATCCGATTTTTGATTTTGACGATATGAGGGAAGATGATGGTTGTCCTTGTAATGGAGAAAGTGGATTTATTAATAGACAAAAAGAAATTGTTGTTGAAGAAGTTGTAGATAAAGGGGTTTTTCATGTTCGACTTGGTAAATTCAAGAAGATGAATGTGGAAGCTGGTAGAGATAACGAAGAAGTAGGTGAAACGAGTAGTAGTAATTTGGATGCTAGAAGATGTTTTTCGATGGGAAGTTACCAATACGTGGTCGGAAATTCGGATTTAAGGGTTGCTTTAAACCATGAAAGTAAAAATCTTCACCATCATCATGATACAAGGCTCAACAAAGGAGTAGAAAATGGTGAGAGTGTTTGTGTGGAGGAAGATTTGGAAGCAAAGAAGATTAGTAATGTTAGTAAAGGTGAAAGTTTTTCAATTTCAAAGATTTGGTTGTGGCCAAGGAAAGGAAAGTTTTCTTCTTCTAGTTCTTTAGAAGCTCATCATAATGGCATGCCATTGCCATCTTATCTTAACAAAGATTTGCATCATCATGGGATGAGGGAAACAAATGGTGTATGAAGTAGTGAAAGGTATTTGTATTAAATTTTTTTTCTTCATTCACTTGAATTCATTTCAATTCATTGTTTGAAGATGCTTCCCTTTGCCTTGGAATATCAAAAGAATTTGGTGTGCTAATTTTGAGATTGTGGCATAATATTTAATGTATTAGAGAGAAAATATAAGAAATACAGTTCCTTTCTTTCTTCAAATTGATTTTCTGATTCCATGGTATGATGAAATTGGATTTGTGATTCTAAATGTTGATATGATCTTATATGCAATGAAACATTGACAGAAACACTAGACATGACCCTGACACATTAACACTAATGATAATCTGTGAAATTTGAAATAATTGAATGTAACAACATTTGTCGGTGTGGTGTTTGTATCACACACTGACATGTGTAGAACACCAAACTCGCCTTCAAGATGAAGTGTCGGTGCTATATTACTTATATGGTTATGCATAGTGCAAAATTGACACAGTACACTTCCTTGCTTGGTTTATTAACTTCATTCCAAGTCCAACTAATTGCACATGTTAAGCATTGTGGGTTTGGATTAGCAGTAGCTTTGACTGAATCATAGGGAACCACCATAATTTTTGGCTAAAGTAACACTTTGGAGATTCAACAAAATCATGATATCACTTAATGTGATTTAGTCAAACTCTGTAGTTCATCCTAACATACACTCATAATGATTACAATGGAGAAATCCAAGGCAGTTGATTGAATTTGGTTTGGAGCCTAAACTGTTTCAAAGTTAGACTTGTCTCTTTCTATGTCAATGTTATCTTACCATCAATATGTCTAGTTGTCTACTTCTTGATCATGGTCAGTGACAATTGAATTTGCTTTATAAGGCTTTTTGGTTTTGTTTGATCTCTTTTCCTTTATTATTCCACAATACTTTTTAGGAGAATGTGAATGCAAACTTTTTTATGCTAAATATCTTTTAGTTTTTGGACAGTTGGGCAGTAGTGGGTGGGATCCACAAAAGCTGGTGTGATAGAAGAATCTAGTTATCTTTTTTTTGATGAATTTTGAGTCAAAAATTTGTTGTGGATGCTGTTTTTTGGGGCCACTTCAGTTATCCTATCTGTCCATGTTGAAATTAAAAGACATATTTCCTTAACGTCAATCATAATTATATTTAATTAATCCCAAATTTGACGTGGGGTCAAATTAGTTCCTCTACATTCGACTTTATAGTGCATTTGATTTTAGACCGATAGATTAAAAGAAGTAGAATTTCTTTGGATCTATCTGTCTATAGTTAAGTGCACCATAAATCTGACTATAGAGGATTCACATTCATACGGACGGAGGAAGGGGTGTTTGTTAAAGAAGAAAATTATTCAAGATTATTGCACTTTCAAGAATACTTAACTTGCAACAAATTAAGCTATTTTGGGTTTTCTAGACTAATGATTTATGGACCATCAACCATTCAATAACACACAAGGTATTTTATGTTATCAATCTAAATATGTAAGTGGAATTGTGGATCTAAACACCAAAATTGAATCTTTTGGGCTGTATTTAAAATAAATTTAAGGAATAAAGATGTAAGGAGAATTTGTGTTGTGTGACAAAAATGCATGTTCTATGTAAGGAGAATTTGTTTTTATGATGTTATTCCATAGTCTAAGTTTGGCATATGAATTTTTTACATGAAAGTAAAATGTGATCAATTATTATTCACACACATTTTAACTGTAAAGAAATAGATAATCTTATATTTAGATTTGAACCCTGCATATCAATATTTTTACAATGTTTTTAATGCTATCAAATGAGCTATTAAAGTTAATATAGAAAAAAAATGACGCGCATGCAGGTAAAAGGGCACAACTTAAATCACATGCTAACACTTAAAAAGTAAAAATGTTAAATTGTATATGGTTAAAAAATATGTCACTCACCTTTAGTTTCGTTATGATTAAAGAATAGTATGCTATAAAACCTAAAAAGATACTTGGAAAAAAAAAAGCAAATTGAATCAATTCATAGGAGAAGGAATTTGTATAAATGATAATTATAATTTGTAATGACCTTTTATGTTTTGGTTGCATATTGTGGTGGCATCTTTGTTCTTTTAGCTTAATTTTAATTTTTAACTTGTGAATAGGTGGGTCAGTAATGGAATCTATTGATAGCATGTTAGTACCAACTTCCATAAGAGTAGTGACAAATTTTTTAAGAAAAGAATCAAAGAGTCAAGTACTCTCATATGAAATGATAATGTCTTCAATCTCAATGTATATTAATTAATTAATTAAATTGAACATCAAGTCACCAACACTATATACCCTAGAAAAATAATAAAAAGAAAGAAGGAATGAAATATTTGAAGGTGGGTTGTATTGCACACAATCAGCTCATCTCGACCGTCTAATTAGAATTAGACAGTCTAGATCTTAATATCAAAAAATTTATTTAAAGATATTAAAATTTATCTTAAAATTTAGATTGTTCGGTTTTAAATTAAATGGTAGATATACATGTGATTGCATGTTGTCACTCTAATCAAAATTATGAAATATTGGAAATGTACACTGTTACCAACAACTATATTTATAATAGTAAAAGATTCATAATTTGAACATTCATAAGCATTAGTAATTTGAATTTGGACAACACTTAATCACGCACAAGTCAAACATTTAAGAGATTTTGTTCTAATCTTAAAAATTTAACTCTTAATGAAAAAAGTATTAAAAGTTCAAAAAAGAATCATTCTTTATTTAAATTGTAAATAACATTGAAAGTCTAATTATATTTTTTTGTTCCTTTTATTTTCAAAAAATCTATACTTTTTTCTTCATAAAATTTTACTATATTAAATCTTGGCCTTTTTATTTTTAAATTTTACAGTGCGGAATGAACTTTTATCTCTTAATAATATTTTTTGGAACTCTGTTAGTAATCGTGGAAAAAAATTAAAAAATTTAGATTATATGTCTAATCAGTTGGTTTGCCTGCACAGACCCATAGTCGCTCTTATGTGTGACCTAGGAACAATAAGATTTAATCTGAAATATCGACAGATTCTTACAGATTCATAACCAAAGAGGTATTAAAAACAAAAAAGATACATCGTTCGAATTTAATTTCTATCGAATTTGAATATCAAAATAATATATATAGTTATGATTCAATGGGTTAAGTCCACTTACTTTTTTTAAAAATCTTTCACAGTTTTTTTGTTGGACCAAAATAGAAATATTTGACAATTAAAGAAAATATCTAATTATATATATACAGCTAAAGAATACTATTTAACTTTCTAACTAAAATTCTTTTAGTCTATTCGAATTGATTTGAATTAGACATTGGAGATTTTAAATAATTTTTAATTTTTTAAAAAAAACAAACATTACTAGAAATTTAAAGTACAATTTGAATATAATATGGGGGTGGGTGGTGTGGGCTAGTCTTTGTTGTTAATTAGGTCCAAAGCTCTGTGGTCAGAGTACAACTGTGCATACTACTGTCACTGTTGGAAATTGTCAACGACCTCTGCTCACAAATTTTGACTTCACGCGCTACCACCGCAAGTGTTAATATTGATTTATATTAATGTGATTGTTGATTTTTAGTTATAACTTAATTGAGAGTTTTAAGTAAAATATTTACCTTTTGAATATTTTATATTAAGTTGAATAATAAATATGAGCATACCATGTTTAAAAGTAATATTATATTGTAGATACAAAATTAATTTTAGTCAAGAATCTACTAGCACACCAAAATTAATTGTAAGTCTTCATAATAACTACTTTTTAACTCTCAAATGTGAATCTAAGCATGTACTAAATAATACTTTGGATTCAAATATAAATATAAATAATAATATTTGATGGTCTAAAATATAAATAAAGTTGAGCTAATTTTATCCTATTTAATTTAATTTTATTATTTTTAAAATAGCTTGGATAAACACAAAATTAAATAAAAATGAAGAGTAGTTTGATAAATACAAAAAGTTTTTTATTACAAGAAAATGAAACGGTCTCAATCATTAGTCTTAATTTATGTATTAAAGAGTGTATCACTAACACTTTTTTTTTTTAAATAATTACTATAAGTTGTTGATTTTTTAAAAAACAACAAAAATTATTAACAAAGCATTAATCATTAGCACAAGATAGATAATATTAATTGTAAATTAGTTAAAATTTATTAACTTAGTTATCATTCTTATAAAGTATAACAGATATCTCCTTCAAATAATTATTTTCTACAATTGAGGGTGTTGGGTTGTTTGGGGTATGTCAATATGTTTGGGTTGATAGTGTGTATTTGGGCGAGCCATTGTCCATTTCAAACATTTTGAAACGGGCTTTTGCGGAGCTTTCGATGCAACTTGTGTATTAAGCTCGTATTACCATATGTTATTCATTTAATGTATTGAGTGACCAATAAAAAAATAGATTAAATATAAAATGTTTTTAATTAATTTCATATATTTCATCTTGAATTTTAATTCAAGTAAGGTTATGTTGATATTTTTGAAGGTTATATTCAAATTTAAAAATTGGACCTCTAAAATCACAAAACTCTAACATTAAGATTCTAATATTTAATAATCAATAGTGGCGTCTGATATGCTGGAGCTGCTTTTAGAGCTTAATGTTGAGAAATTGACTATTTATAATAGGCATAATGTGCAAATATAATATTATAGATTATTAATTGTACAAAATTAAGAATATCAATATAATTTTTCAAATGATATAGAATATTATAAAAAAAAAATTGGTGCTCTCACTAATTGAGACCCTATACAAAAGTATGGCTCTGTATATAAGTTTCTCTAATTGTACATATTGTTTGTCGACTCTAAATATAAGTTTCTCGTTTGAATCCAGGTATACAAAAGTATGGCTTTGTATATAAGTTTCTCATTTGAATCCAAGTATACAAAAGTACCAAATATTACTCTACTAGTTCACATTTTTAAACATTTAGTAAAACATTCATTATATACACCAATATTGTAGATAAATATTATTGTAGGTATATATATTTCTACCAAAGAAAAAAATTTTAGAGTAATTGTGACTCCCCTGCCCCTATATTAATTACATTTTTTATTAATATACATTTACTTATTATATTTTAATTTTTTAAACTTTTTTACTAACTACAATTAATAAGAGTTGAAATCAACATAATTTATCATTTTTTAACAATTATACACAACACAAACGAGAAATTTATTTATTATTAAAAAAAGTTGAGACTCTTCCCAAAAAAAAAATACTCATTATAAAGCTAGTTTACTTGATAGCAAACCATTTTCTCTTAAACAAAATGGATTGGATATTTATTTAATATCAACATTTAAGTTAAGTTCCTTAACAATTAAAAACAATATTAAGACCCATAAACTCTAATTAAATGTATTCATCGCCTCTTACTCAAAAAGAGACGGAATATCATGACAATGACGTCAACCCCATTTAATTCTTTCACTTTCTATTATATTTTCTAATGGAAAAAGAAAAAAAAAGCCAAACAGATTTCATGAAAATGACAATTGCAGTATCCTCAACTTCCCACCCAAAAAAACAACTGTTCATTGTCCTTCCTTCAATCTACCAACCTAATTCTTAACGACATTATAAAATTTTGTGAAAACTATTATATTGAAAAGAATGTATGTAGTATTAAATAAAGATACAATTAAAAATTGAAAAGGATATTTAAAAATGATATTTTATAAATTTAAAGGTTTTAACAGCCATATAATTTTAATTTTAAAACCGTGGTTTACTCAAAACTGTGATTACACAAATACATTAAATATTATATTCTAAAAATTATCCTTATTTAATTATTGGTTATTGATTTGTGTAAACAAGGACAGTTAAAAAGGATAGTACATAGTATTATTTTTCTCGATTTACATGAAATGATAAAAAAAAAGAATAACACAAAAATCTAATTCCAATAACTAATAATAATGCGGTGGAAACAAAGGTTTCAACTCAACGCACAAAAAACGCTTCAATTCACAATTCCCAAACACCGCGTTCAACAAACGATCGCCATTCCACTCCCCGTGTACGTTAGTCTAAACAGCGCACGACCGATCTCTAAAACTCAGTGACGTCATAACCGCTCCATTTTTTCGCTTCCTAAACTCGCGGCACGTGACACTCACGCTAACGACGGCGCGTCTTTCCCGAGATCCATAGAAGATTTGGCCGACGCCGGAACAGAAGCAAACCGCGCAGAAAAACCGCCGTAACCGTAACTGAAACCTTCATCTCCTACATTTCCGTCATCGAAATTCAGAGCGTAACTTAACGGATCGTAGTTTAACGAACCCTGTTTAACATAAACGTTGCGGTTTTTATTGAATCGACGAATAAACGTTTTCCATTTCGGACCGGCAATAATCTCCGACCATTCACGAACCTTCATCCATCCACGGAACCACCACTGCTCTTTATTATCCGGCGATTTCACCGGAGACTGCACCGGCTCCCACCACGACGGCGATGTTTCGGATGAGAAACATGGAATCCAAGAGCAGATGCAAGCTTTCTTTGCGAAAGCGATCTCCTGCATGTCTTCGTTTCCGGCGTCGGAGGTTTTCGTTGGCGCCGGTAACGTCGACATTTTCGCCGGAGAAAGAGAAGGGATTTAGTTTTGTGATTTTCTTCTCTTCTCACTTTCACGCTCTGTTGTTAGCGTGTGGGGGTTTGTGAGAGAATATATAGTGGTGGCGGTTATCACTGTTTTATAGCGTAACAGAATTACTAAGATACGTTCAGTAACGGTGCCTATATTTACGTATATGCACCTACACCCACTAACTGTGCATAGAATTCTTCTAGTTATAATCAATATGAATTTCACAATTCAGTTCTAGTTCTCTCAAATTATATATTTTTAACTTAAACTTATTAATTATATTAAATTTAATTACTAAGTTTTTAAACAATAAATATTTTAGTGTTTACAGTATAAACTTAACTCTCTAATTTTGGTATTAATTAATTCAAAAAAATTATTCAATCATGTTTGTTAGTTGTTTAATAATTTACCTTTAAAAAAATTATTTAATATTATAAAAATAATTAAGTTTAATAGGCCTTCAATTTTATTATTTTTAATTTTTAAAATGCTTCATTTTTTTAATTTTATTTTAAGCCTTTAAATTTATTGGACCAACCCTATATTCATGTGTAGTTTAGTGTGATGCTCCAACAACATGCGGTGGTATTACATTGACTAATCGTCAACTATAACAAAATAAAAACAACTGATTAATAATTAGATTTAGATTTAGCATATAGGCTTAGTGTTTTACTCCTTTAGTGGGGATAGACAGCTGTGATTGCAAAAAAAAAAAAAAAAACAACCAATAATGTGAATTAGCACTCTAAATCCAAAAGTGTACTAAATTATTATATATGTATGATGTGTTAGTTTCATATTGGAATATTTTTAGGTAAGCATTTAAAATATCACTTCATCTTAATACGAGGTTCCTGGTTTCAGAAGAATGTATATTTTGATTTATAAAAAAGGAATAAATTTTGAACTCAAATTTTTAAAAATGGAAATTTATCATTGATTAAGTAACAATACCTACTCATTTATAAAATTAATAAAATATCAATATGAACAATAATATTTTCCATATATAATGATATATTTTTTAAATTACATTTGACTAGAATCTTAAAATAAATTAAATGAATTCTATAGTTGACTAATTGTGACTTTAATAGGTGATTTACAGTCGATCAGTATTTTAAAGTTATATGAAATTTTAATATTTAAAAGTATAAACTTACTATTCTTGTTGTATTTATGGCTAATATGGTCGGTTAAAAAACAAACAAAGAAAAATAAATAAAAGTTCAATTTTAAGTCACACATTTATTTGTATTGTTTTTGCCGAATCAACTAATCTAGTTACCAACTTAATTATAAAGACGAAGAAGTGTGAACTTCTACATTTGAAAGACAATGTTTGTTGTTGTTGTTAAAGTTTCAAATAACTTTTAAGCATCGATATATAATTTAATTTTACTTATATTATTTTCATATCTTTTTATTGAAAAAATTTTAGACCTATTTTTTACTTTACACAAATACAAAATTTTCAGAATAAGATATAAAAAATTAATTTAAAAATTAAATTTTAAATGGATCTCGTGTAAATCTCATACACTTGCCCAAGACATTATATAAAAAAGATATCTAAAAACAAATATGAGGGAATATTATAATTTTGTGGTAGAAACACGTGCCCTCCAAACAAAAAATTCCTTTTTCTTTAGTTTTTTAGGCCTCCAAACAAAGAAAATATTGTGTTTTGTTACTAAAAATATATTTAGTATTCACTATTAGTTATAATTAGTTGAAACAACATTTGATTTTGTCCATACAGTTCAATTGGTCTAGCCCACGGTTTCTTTGCTAAGGTTGTGGTCTTGTGGATCAAATTTGCTTGGGAGTAGTTCAAGTTTTTGTTATTTTCCCATTATTTAAATGACAATGTGCAGCTCATATAGTTCTTGTCCGGTTGAACAAAACAACGATGCTTTATTAGTTAGAGTGCACTATTTATTATTTATTTCAATAAAAGAAGAGTGTTATTTATATTTGTGTTTAATTATTATCTTCTATTAATATGAATGACTTTAAAAATAGTTTTTATAAAAGTTAAATATATTTAATAATTTAACTATTGTGATTGTCTTACGTTTAAAAAGATATCTTATATATAAATTAAATTATTTATATTTTAGTAGTGTCTCGATTTATTTTATCTTGTTTTATCTTTTTTAAAAATAATAAAATTTATTTATTTTAATACATATGAATAATTGATACGTTTTTTATTTTTACTAAATATTATTTTCAATCTATTTTTATAGTTTAATGCTTATGTTGCACGTTTTTATTTTTTACCAAAAAACATTTTCAATCTATTTTTATGAGATTTAATGCTTATGTTGCTTCTCTGGCTTTTACACATTTTGATCATTTCATTATTTTTTCAAGAAAAAAAAAACTCCAGGGGTATACATTTTGCTCTTTTAATTTTTCTTTAAATAATTCCTTTGCTTTTTGATTTGCCACTACAAAAGAAATCTCATTTTTCTTTCTCTTTTTCCTTTTTTATTTTTTACTTTTTTATTTTTAATAATTCATGTAATTGGATTGCAAATTAAATTCAATTTCAATGAAGATTGCACATAAGCATTCGTACTCCTAGAGCTGTTAAAACGGACTAACCCGACTCATTTAGAATCGACTCTAATGAGTTGCAGGCTTCTTCGATTCGGGTAGGGGTGGGAATAGGCTATACCGTCCGTCAAGGGCCTATGGCCCGACTTACTTATGGTCTGGTCTGTTTAATAAAAATGTTAGGCTTAGACTTTTTTAAAAGTCTATTAATTTTAATACATCAGACTCAGATTTATAAAAAAACATATTAGATCGGATAGGTTTGCATTATTATTTTTTATTATTATTTATTAATATTAGTATTTGTTATTTTAAATTTGTTAACTATGATTTCATTTTGTTTTTTTTGGAAGGTTGTTGCAGACTTGCTAGTTATAATTTTATTAGATTTGATTATAATTTTATTAGTTTTTCTTATGTTTATTATTTTATTAGTTTTCCTTATATATAAAGGTCTAGTTTAGCCTATTTAAAAAATGTAAAATATATTATTTAAATGCTTTAATGTGAAATATACTTTCAGGCCAGATCATACTTTTTAAAAACGCCAGGTCAGGCTGAAGAAAAAGCCTATGATAAGCCGTAGGTCAAGCTCAGCCTAAAAAATTAATCGTAGGTTAAATTTAGACATTTCAAAGTCTGGTCTGGCTTATTTCCACCCCTTAGATTCGGGACAAAAAGTATGTTTTAATATGGGCTGATAAAACACTACTCGACCCCTCCCCTAGACGGCTTGCGGGTTGGACGAATAATCTATATATTTTTTATAATATTTTTTTTGATTTATTATATTTTTAATTTCTTTGCAACTCTTTTAATTTGAAAATTTTCTTTGATGCCCATATAAAAAAAATTATAGTATACTACTTATGCATTAAATATAAATCAATTTGAATGCCCATTTTTTTTCATGCTCATTTGAAAAAACTTATGGTTTACTCTTTATACACAAACTAAGTGTGGATTTTTCAATTAATACAAATTCAATTCAAATTTTTCAAAACAACACGTTATTCAAACAACACACAAATTAAAATAAGTTCAAATTGTTCAAAACAACTTAGAGATATTATCTAGCATAACACAAATGAATTTAGATTTGTCTAACATAACCCAAACTCAAACCAAATTCAAATAGTGTTAAATAGTTCTAATGCGACTCTAAAACAAGTCTTGTGGGACTCCTTAAAAAATGTTCACATTTTCCAAAGTGTTGGATGATTGTCCACTTAAATTATTTTGATTTGTATCATTAACATTGTCGTATTCTACAAAATAAAGAAATTGATGGTTAAAAATATATAACCAACTAAAGATAATATTTGATCACAAAAGATAATATATATAACCAGCTAAGTAGGTTAGATCTCTTTTGGAACTATTTTTATATGGACTAATTTTACTATTTTTATTTTTTTAAATTGATTATGCAGGTTACGGGCTACTTAGTACCCATACGGACTAACCTAAATAGATAACGTATTTATTCAGACCGGGTTAAAAAATCATGAAAAAATTTGGGTTGAAATTATTAAGTCCAAACATTGTATTTTAGCGGACTGACCCATTCGAACTAGCTCATTTTGACAGCTCTAAATACTCCTTTAATTCACATTAGGACTTTGATTTTTTTAGGACTAATGGTGTGATGCCTTGGCAGAGAATATTTTTTTGGATATAGATTAGTTATTTCTGCATGCAAATGTAAACTAATTCCTCAAATCAAATAGAATTAAATGATCAATAAAACTCTCCTTCAAAATTTTTAATACCCTTTCTTCTATGCTAGATAATATAAAGCAAACATACATTACTATCACTTCATGTACTCAAGTGTTTGATTTAGAAATCTAAAGATTTTGAGAAGAAGGTGATTACTAACAACTAACATTTCTCTACACAAACAAAACAAAGTGTCAAAGTCCAATCTTTCAATAATTATGAGAATAATCAACATAATTTAATCTAGGACGAATATTATGACGACTATATTTAGGATCTCCATAATCCACCGCCTTTATCACCATAGCCTCACGTCTTCCATCATGTTCTTGAACTGCACCAAACACAATCTCATTTGTCTCACAATTCTTCTCATAGTAACTTGATGGAGTTGACGAAGAGTATCGAGTTTGAACCTGGTGATGTTGTTGGTGTTGCATCTTAGAATGTTGTTGTTGATGTTGTTGATGATGATGTCGATGTTGTTGATGTTCATCATAAGAACTATCTAACATGTTCATGTATGCATGATTGCGTTGTGGAATTGTATTTTCTGTTTGTCTGTTTATCTGTACAGGTGGAGGAAAACTATTTGTTTCGTAGAGACTATTGTCTCTTATTTTTCCCAACATTTCCAATTCTTTGTTTGTGTACGGATATGCTTTCCTTTGTGTAGGTGTTTTAGTTTCTACATTAGGAGGTGGTTCATCTTCATCCGGAATGACATAACTTTCTTGCATAGGCCATGAATTCAAATTTCTATTTGCATAATGGAATTGTTGTTGTTGTTGGTATTGATGATATGAGAGTGGTTTCTTTTTGGATCCTAAGAACAAGCTCAAAAAGATTTCACCCATGGATGAACTAGAGTTAACTAAAAGCCTTCCAAGTGAAACAAAGAAACCCTCATCTTGTTTCTCAAATTCATCTTCACTTGGGATTAAAGGAGGCCTAACTGACTTAGGAGGAGGTGCAAATGGTGTGCCTTTTGTTCTTATAGGAGCTCTTGAATTCTGAAAAATGAAACAAGATTATGAAATTTCAATTTATATATTATTTTGTCTTAATTATCTAATTTTTAAGGAAAAGAACTATGATAATTTGGAGTTTAATTGAGAGGTACTTAGTAATGTCTAATTAATGATTATTTCAACTAGGGTCAAACTCAGCTGCTCCTAATCGATTCGACATTAATTAAAACTTATTAATAACTTGAATCTAATTACTTAGTTAATTTTAGTTTATATGCTATAATATGTTTAGTACTTTAATAACCATATGTTTTGATTTGGGACC
Organism: Cicer cuneatum; assembly: GCA_037974295.1. Lineage (NCBI taxonomy): Eukaryota > Viridiplantae > Streptophyta > Magnoliopsida > Fabales > Fabaceae > Cicer > Cicer cuneatum. The sequence continues at coordinate 956,383 of JBBPBO010000003.1, read as the reverse complement.
AAGAATATGAAAGAAATGTGAAATTTTATGGTATTTGACGTGATAAAACATATTTTACTTTCATTTCTTATTTTTACCGTTAATTGCTAAATTGTTCTTTTTGTTTTCACTCTGTTTTTAGTTTTTAAAGATTTATAAAAGAAACATGGAAAATTAAAAAAAAAAGTTTATTTAATTGTTTTAGGACAAATCTTTGAAAATAAGAATCATAATTAAAACATATGGCAATTTTGCATTTAAAAATGTAAACAAGGAATTGAAATTAAAAAAAAAAACATTTTTTTTCTTCATAATATTCAAGGACTTAACTTGGAATAATGGAAGAAATTTACACCTAACCTAGGTACCAAAATGATAGGACTAGGACATGATGCTATAGAAGATAATAAGCATGTAATAGTATAACTTACATCATGAGAAGAAAACATATCCTTCACCCTCCTCACAAGCAATGCTAACATATAACCAAAGAATCCAGAAGAAACAAGAGCAGCTATTCCTGAAATGTTAATAATTGCATACAAAATACATTTTAGATTATCATGCCCTAAAGTAATTAAAAAAAAAATGAAAATACTAGAGATTAGAAGATTGATTACATGTGAATCATATCATACCTAAGGGGAAACTATTGTCATTGTCATACTCATCATTATAAGTAGTTGTGCAATCATGTTGATTGAGTTGTATCTCTCTAATTGCATGGTTTCCTCTATCCACTACCAAAAGTGAGCAAGTAGTACTAACATAAATTACATCAAAATCATTTGAAAACTTAGCATCTTCACTTGGACCATCAACATGGCCTCCTACTTGGCCCCTTTTTCCTCCACCTGCAATAGTAGTTACCCCTATACAAAAGCCATGTCATAGAGTAAAGTTCAAACAATTTTGTCAAAAAGGGCATCAATGAACAAAAATATTTGTTTCATATGTTTAATTTAGATCTTGTTTAAATAGATGTATTTATTATGAGCACTTAGTTAAATGACTGAGCAACTAAAAAAAAAATGAGTGTGAGACCAGACAAAAGTCAAAAAAATTTACCTTACCAAATTATGGTAAAAAAGTTGTCCACATATAAACTATGAAAAAGACAAAAATATCCTTAAAGATGTTTTGATTGTAGAATGAAGAAAACACAATCCTTTGACTCTTCTAGAATTTTGTCATATTGATTAATTCATTTTTTAATTATGAAACAAATTGAGATTCTCAGGCAATTCATGTAAATACCTTCATCACTAATCTTTCTTATGGCCATATTCAATGTATCTGCAATGTAAATATTGCCACTATCATCCACAGTAAGCCCTTTAGGATGATTCAGTCTTGCATCTCTAGGCCTTCCATCTATGTGTCCAATATACCCTTCATGTGATCCAGCCAGAAGTTTTGGTTTGCTATCTGTGATAACTCAAAGATTACAAAATCTCAAACTAATTAATTTTTTTTTTTTACAAATTAACAATCATATGTCAACAATAATAAAATTATAAAATATCACTTGGAGGTTGGAATTGAATCAGTTAGACCAAAATTTTGTCCTTAGCACAAGAAAAATTCTTAGTCTAACTAATTATGAATTTATGACTGGATGTTTTATTTTTAACCAAAAGATGGTGTAGTTATCTTGAAAAGTTACATCATAATGTATGTGAATTTAATTAAGAACCAAAAAGAAAAGTAAAGGAGTCAAATTGGTGTTCAAATTCTAGTTGTCTTTAGATATTCCTTACTTTAATTATTTTTTAATGATTGCAAAATAGCATATTAAGTTTTTTTATTGTGACTAATTAAAGGCATGTGGTAACTTAGAAAAGTGGAACCTTGAGCTTAACAAAAGGCCATTGCTTCTTTGCAACAAGCTTAGTTAGAATCAAAAGATTTCCTGTGCATGAAGCAAAGTCATTGTACAACTACAAGGTATAACTAAAACACCAAACATTCTTAAAGGACACACTTGAATTTAATTTGAATCTAGTATATTTTCATAGTGAAGTAAATTAGTAGAGCCATAATACTAAAGAACTATATAATCTTAACTGAAAATGAATATGCCAACTAAGAACCCCCCAAAAAAGAATGAAAAACTTGTAACATACAATTTTTTTGTATTAACCCTATAAATTTTTGTTTTTTATTTTTTTTTATTTTAATCCCTAGAATATCAAAAGATGATTTTGATCCTTGTTATATAGTTTTAGTCATTGCAATATTTGATCTATATAGAATTAATTAGTTCCTACTATATAAAAAGTTCATGTCATTTTCTAAGAACTAAAATAAATATGGTCCATTAATAAAAATAAATAAATATGGTCCATATATATTGAAGGGATTAATCTCGTATAAATGAAATATTATAGAGACTAAAATCAAAATAAAGAAAATCATAAACAACTTTTCTTATATTTTAGAGTCTAGAAATTTGCAAAAAATTTATATTGGATTAAAAATCAAAATAGTGATGACCAAAAACAACTTTTCTTATATTTTAGAGTCTAAAATCAGCAAGATTATATATAGGGATTAAAAAAAGTATATATTCGAAAGACTGAAAAATAAATTATGCTTAAAAGATATTTTTTATGGAACTTAGAGAATTTACATCTTGACATTGGGCTTGAGATCTTGTAGATGTTACTATTCTCAGAATCTAGCACCAAAAATTCACCATCTGGAGATATTTGAACTGAATGTGGCTCAATTCCAACCTTACTTCCATCAAATATTGTTTCCACATTGTAACCACTCTCAAATTTCACCATGGAGCGACTATGTTGCACTGAGAAATTATTCATCATGAAAGTCCAATGTTAGCACATTAATACAATAACAAGAAAACGAGAAACTCAATTAGAAAATATTAGGAAAAAAATAAAAATAAATTAGTGAAAAAAATTTATTGAGAAAAAAAATGTGAAATCCGTCGCTAATTCCGTCACTAAATTTTGTAACGATGAAATTAGTGACAAAATTTTATTTTATTTTTTGTCATTAATTTTGATTTTTCTACTAGTGAGATCTTTACCTGGTTTTGGTTTTGGTTTGGATTTTAATGACCATATCCATTTAAGAAGAGAAGAAACGACATTTGAGACAACTCCAGTAACAATTTCTGCATATCACATTAATTTAATTAATGCATACTATATAATAACACACAAAAATAAAATTATTCATAAGAGTTTAGTGATTGTTGCACTCACTTGCTGGTGGTGGTGTGGCTGAAGTTGGAGAAAACAAAGCAAGTAGAATCACAAAAGCAAAAAGAAACATGAAACAACTTCTAGTCATTGTTTTCTTTTCCTTATTTAAGAGATTTAGAGAGCAACAAATTGTGAAATGAAATGCTCAAACATTATACTACATGGATGGTGTCTAATATAAGTTTGCTATGAGTTTTGAGAAAGACCAAGTTTAAGTAAGAGAAAGGGCTTATATATATTGAGTAAAACAAAAGGGCTTATATATATATATATAGCATATTATTCTTTACATTAAATATCAAGACTACACTTTTCAGAAAAAATAAAAATAAAAATAGGTGATAGAGGTTTTGGAAGAAGGACAGGGGAGACAGAGTTTAGAATTGATAGTGATAGAATAAAGTAATTATACTTCAAAAGTTTTATAATGTATTATTGAATGAAATAAATAAATTTTTCATCTTTTGCATGTTATTTAAAAGTGATCTATATTATTTCACATTTTGTTCTTTTCAAGCCAAGTTATCTTTCATGTTTTTTCTTCTTATCATCAAACCTCTCCTTTTATTATTCTCATTGTTTTGTTAAAAAAGTTGAAATTTCTTATATATGGATCATTTATTTGGTACAACATTTTTTTGGAACAAAACTTTTTCTTTGGATACAACTTATAAATGGATCATATTGTTTAATTTTGCAACAATTTGGCAGTACTAAATTAGATAATGCTATTGATAAATTTGAACAAATAAAATTATAAAAGTGAATAGCACATTTTTTTATGCCGAATCACAATGCTGATATAACTTATTAGGTAGATCAAGATTGGACTAATAAACAGAACCTTTAAGAGACTTGGATATCAAATCTCAACCGAAAATTTTAAAATATTAAAAATATGAATTATTTTTCTTATATATCATTTATTAAATTAATTCTTGAGTAACATCTTGACACTTCAATTCTAATATTAAAACTATTTAGAAAACAACTAATTGAGTGCATCTTTCGTTCCAATTTTAGGGGAATCCAAATCAATTTAGACGTACACAGTTGATTGATATGTTTCACTACTATTGTCAATTATAATTAATATTGTTTTTAAAATTGATTCTAACTTAGTGTTAAAATTTGTAGTTTATGTGTCCAAATGTGATTTTTATACTGAAATTTATTGTTTATTTCACTTTTATCTAAATATATAAAAACATAAATCATTTTAAATTCAACTTATTTGTAACTAAAATCAATTTTATATATTCAATTAATTCACAATTAATTTTAATCACCACATAACTAAAGGAAGAATCCTGAATCAAATTAGAAATGTAGACTAATAAACAAAATAAATAAAGGCAAACTTAGTTATGGATACGATACTACTGAAAATTGAAAATTGTGTGGTTCCATCAAATGCATCAAAGTGAGACATCTCTTCTTTTTTGTGATCTTCACGTTCTAGTTCTATTTTTTCTTACATGTGATCATCTCTTCTAGCAAAACATGTGCTTCTTTGCGTAGGGGTTAGATTTCCCCTATGTTTAGTTTCATTTTCGAAGCAAGTAAAATAAAATTTATTTGGAGATTTAGAATTGATTTTTATTTGATTATAATTGATTTTGTATTTAAAATTAATTTTGATTTGAAAATAGATTTTGTAGATTTTGATTGCAAGGTCTAACTCAACTGATAAATGTCGATATTCTTAAATTAGATGTCTCGAGTTTGAATCCGATACTTCACAGTTGTGTGTGAGTTTTTTACCGTTTCCTCTACAAACCTAAAAACAACAGAGAATATGTAGCATTTGTTTTTAGAATTGATTTTTTTTATTACTTAACTCGTTTTCACACGAATGTATTCGAATATAGATTACTTTATTCTCAATTTAACTCACTTTTAGTCAAAATCAAAATCAATTCATTCAAAATTAAATTATGACTAACCAAAATAAATTGGTCGATGCAAAACCAAACACAAATACTATTATTAATAGATGAGTGATTTGATAAGTCCATTTCATTTCCTATGGGAATTTTCTTTTACGAATTTTTCGAATCGAATTTTCTTTCCTTTATTTTTTTTTTTTTTTGTTTTATTATGTCTTTTGTGGTCAAAATATACAAACTTGTCTTATCTGTTTAAGTCCATTTAGTAACGTTTATATTACGCTACTTGTAAAATTACCAATCATGTGGTGAAGCGTTTTAATGTATCACCAATTTGAAAAATAATGAAAAGAAAAGAAAAACAATTTTCATTATCTGAAAGCAAGTTATAAGTGTCATAAAATGGATAAACATTTAGAATTAAAATTAAAATAGTTAAAGAGCGCCCAAAGAAGAAGAAATTAATGTTATTACAGAAAATATAAAGTTAAAGTTTGCAAATGAAATCTAGAGGTGATTTATTAGTAAAAAAAAGGAAAGATAAAGAGAGATAGGAAAAAGAATTAAAGAAAAAGGAAACCGTAGAATATAATTAAACACTCCTTTTTCTTTTTATTTAGAAATGTGTGTGTAAAAGAGCTATAAAATACATTTGCATTTGTTGTAACCATGATAGGTATTTTCTTTTTACAAAGCACTATGGGTAAATTATTTCAAGAGAGCTATCCAATATCACATGATCAAGCTATAATTACTAAGTAGCCTTTTTTTTATAATTAAAAAATTGCCACTAAGTTAAATATGACAAAAATATTTAGGAAATAACAACTCTAAATAAAAATTATTTAAATACACATACAAATTAGGCTTTTTTTATAATTAAAAAAATTGCCACCAAGTTAAATATGAGAAAAATATTTAGGAGATCACAACTCTAAATAAAAATTATTTAAATACACATACAAAAAAGTACATATCATTTAATTATTTTTAAAATATATATTATTTAATTATTTCTTCTTTTGCATCTTTTTTTATATTTGTATGTTTAAATGGTGTATCCAAATCTTATAACCACACAAGAGTTTCTATAATAACTTCGATCAAGTGTTGTTTACAGAATTTTCTCATTTTCATTCAAAAGACTCACTTCAATATCTACATTTCATATTCATGGTGAGGATGAAAATAGCTTATTTATGTACCAAGAAAATACAAATTATTAGCACCTTTTACTCGTAAAGAAGCTTGACTTAGAGAGTCACTACTATACAAAATGCCACCATTTATCATGTATAAGGTCACTAGATACAAAACTATACTATCCAAAAACTCATACATGATAAATCATACCTACCTCTAAGGTAGATGCATGAGGTAAACTTAATGCATAACTTGGTCCTCTAGAATTTCTTCTTAAGAAATCATATCCATAATTAATAACAACTTTCTTTATCCAACTTGATCCTCTTTTTGCTCTCACATATGAATGACTCATTATAAATGCCATTCCTGCTTCTTTTGCTTCCATTAGTTCAAGCAATTCCTCCCTTGTATCCATATCGATCCGAGGACTATCCGGCACAACAAACCGCACTCTCTTCTTCACTTTTTCAGGCGAGTTAACTTCCTTCAACTCCGATGTTCCTTCTATTTGAGAATTATTATCTTGATCATCTTCCGAAATCCTCACGCCTTCGGAGTTTGATGCTGAAGTACCGACAACTGTCATCTTCGTATCGTCTTCGAAACTTCCTAAGCCTAAGCCTAAACCGTATTCAGAAGTGTCGGATCGGATGAATTCTGCTATGCTGCAAATAAGATCTTTCTCAAACTCCATGTCATCCTTGTGAACGTCACGATAGCCATACCGTGCTATGCACCTATAGAGCCTATATTCCTTTGGACCAATTCTACCAACTAAGAATCTTTCTTGGGGTGTAACATGCGGTACCGGGACGGATTTGATGCATAGGAAGATTACAACTTGATGAAAAGCAGGAAGATTGGTAACAAAATGAGAGAAAATAGCCGGGATCCCGGATACAAGCTCGGTATGTATGAGGCCGATTCCCTTAACCCTGACAATACCTAAAGTCGGGCCTAAACCGAGGAGCCAATTGATCGGGACCTTATTTTGAACATCAAATTCATACTTCTTAATTGTGCCATAGTGCCACACATACATGATGATAAGAAAAATGAATGAGAGGGCAATAGGGACCCAAGCACCTTCAAGGAACTTAATGAGGGATGCAGAGAAATAGAGTGCTTCAATGGAGCCAAAGAACAATATAAAGCATATAGCTAGAACAACACTTTTGTTCCAACACAAGACTATAACTAGAGACATCAAGCATGTGGTCACCAGCATGACAGTTATAACAGCCAAACCTGTTTGTCGAAAGAAAACAAATAATCCTTTAAAACATATTTCAAATTTTATTGCAACTAGAGTTAATATACGAAGCATCAACACAGACATTGAAGTGACTGGACATAACACTGACACAAACACCAAACGTGACACTGACACTAAACATGTAGACAACAATAATAATTTATGAAAATAAAAGTAATTGAATGTAACCACATGAATCAGTATCATGTCAATGTCAACCACATGTTAGACATCAAATACTAGCATGAAGTGTTAGTTTTGGATAGCTTAAGATGCTTGGTCATCCGAAAGGAGAAACATAAAATGATATAGCACGTCAATGTAGTCATAGTTTTGAGATGCAATTGGAATGAAAAACTCATGAAACTATTCCATAATGACGGAGTGTACCTGCTGCATTTCCCATGCGTTTGGTATCTCGAAACCCAACGGTAACAGCCAAGCAAAGAAGCATCAAACTCCAGTTGATTTCAGGAATGTAAATCTGGCCATGCATCTTGGATGATGTATGAACAATTTTGACTTTTGGGAAGCACCCTAAAGAGGAACACTGTTTGATTATCGAAAAAGTTCCGGTGATGATAGCTTGACTTCCAACCACAGCTTGAAGTATTGCAATTCCAAGAACAGGCCATCTAAGTTTTACTGAAAAAATAGGAAAAAGAAAATGTAAGATATACAGCTAAGAGTTTAATGGACATGCACGATCAGTGTAAATCAGTTTCATACTCACATCCAATTACGGTCCACTATTTTGCCACGTCATCCCACTTTCATAAGTGCATATTGAATTTGATTGTATTAAGTGGCAAAATAGTGAGTTTTTGGTGGTTGTCAGTGTAAAATAGATTTACACCGACAGTGCATGCCTCATTCGTTGAATATATGCTTGTAGAGAATATAAAAAAGAACCTACCTGGTACAGACACATAAAACCCAATTCTATAGTCACTTTCAATGGAATGATGCTTGGAAAGATATGCAGCTTGTCCCATATATGCTAGGATCAAGGAAGGGTATACCAAGAAGGTGAAAGCAATCTGCATGTAAATGACTTTTTTGTTAAAATAGTTGATTATTTTCCCTTGGCTTCATATAAAGTAGCCATTGCATGAGTTTGATATCCATGAATGATTTATCTAAAAGAATTAGTACTTAGTTATCAATGATAAGAAAAAACTTGCTATTTAATTCATTGTGTCGCGTGTAATGCAGACGTTGAATTCTAAGCAGTGTTGTCGATGGCATATGGCAGTCCATGGCGGAGAGGACAAAATCCAATATTTGTGGCCGCCATAGCCGCCGTCACGTGTAAAGTGACCATTGTGGATTGTTGAAATCCCACCACTGCTTTCCCCCGTGGCGCCGCCATAGCCACCATTCGATAACACTAATTATACGTGCCAAATAAAAGGCTTCAATAATTTGTGTACCTTAATAGACAACTGCGAAAAGTGTCCTAAATCGGCATACATAGCTTCTGAGCCTGAAACATCGAGCCAAAACTATATCAGATAAAGATAAAGCAAATGTGAAGCATACAAGAACGCAATTTTCCTACACTTTCTTCATACCTGTTATACACAATAGAATCCCTCCTAAGGACATCCATCCTCCCCATTGAGTCTTTTTCAGAAACTTGAACATATAGTATGGAGAGAGAGCTTCATAAACATGTGGATTCCAGTGAATTATATTATAAACACCGATAGTGCTAATGCATATCAGCCAAGTCAATACAACTGGTGCGAAAAGACATCCAACTCGGTGAGTGCCGTAATGTTGAAGGGCAAATAAAAATATTAGTATTATACATGCAACTGGAACCTCCACATCTGCAGAATCAAATTACATCAATGTAACGGTAGGAACAAAAGCAAATGTACAACAAATAGAAATTTTCTAATTTTAGTGTTTGTTGAAGAACATATACTATAATAAAGAGAAAAATTAACCATCAAGGGTCTGTTTGGATTGACTTATTTGAGCTTATCTATTAACATAAGCACTTGTGACTTGTGAGACTATTTGAGAGAGCTTATGGAAATAGCTTATGATCTGTCTATAAGCTCTTTTCATCTTATTTCCATAAACTCTTCAAGATAGCATATGAAAACAACTTATAACTTATATGAAAACAGTTTAACTTTATTTTATCTTTTGTTTTAGAAATAGTTTATATTGTTACACATAAGCAGTTATATGATAAGTGTTTATGCTATAAGCGCTTAATTAAGTTGTTTACCCATACAGAGCTCAAATGTAAATCACTGTTTGAATGGTTAGACTTTTACAGCATTGTCTCACAAATACAAGTATATAAAAAAGTATATTAACTACCAATGGTAATTTTTCTAGTCCATAAATCATCAAGTCATAATTTCAGAACACATTGCCAGAAGTTTTCATAATCTGAAAGGTGTGAGATCAAATTTTTAAAAGGAGATAAGTGCTATTACCCCTCTAGCAAAAGAACTACATGTAAAATAAATCAAGAAATAGGGGTTAACAAAAGAGAGGGAAAAAAATATCATTGAAGTTATTAGTCACAATGATTCAAATGACCTTTTCTATAAAACAAAATAATAGTCAAGGAAAAAGTTAGGTCAATATATAAAAGTGTAAATGGATTATTGGGGAGGTGACTTCATGCTAGTATTTGAAACAACTACAACTTTTTTGAAGTTGACAGAATTAGGCCAAGATTTATTTTTGTTACTATAGATAATCATTATTTATAAATCAAAATGATATTGCTCACGCTGTTCATGACCAGTCCAGTCTAATAGTAACATACCTAATTTTTAATCCTATCACATAATCAATGACTTTTCCAGATTGATCCACAGGGATTTATTGAATGAAGTTTCATCCAAACCAGTGTTTTATATTACACTTCCTTTGGAATGGAATATAAACAAAAATAACAACTGAAAAGTTGATGTATCTGGTCTTAATTTAATATCAAATACATGAACTTTTCATTTACAATTTTTGCTTATATTTCATTCCAGAGTAGTAAGTTACTATAATCTAATGAAAGCTTAACTTTCATACAGGAACGAACTGTTTTTTTCATACTTGATCTTCTTTATTACTTAACTTTATATCTTAACCACATGTTTTATTATTCTAATAATTTAGCATTTTTTACATATTCAGATACATGTTTTTAACACAAAAGTGACTTTGAGATTGGTTCTCCATTTTCTTCCACTAATTTAAACAGCATGTAATAGTTAGTTACCTGAAAAGAAGATGGCTTTAAAATATGATTTTATTCATATGCATTAAACAAATCCATTTTGATACCAAACAAAACTTTTTACAATCTTATTATCTTTACAGCATATATACCATTAGACAATTGCAATGTCACATATTACAACAAGGTGCAAACAATGAGGATTATATATTCTAAACTTGTAAATTATTATTGTGAGAACATATTCCTAAGAATTGTTCATGATACCAAGCTTTTTGATAACAACTCATCATCAAAGTTGGATTCTGTGAAACAAATTAAATAGTTTAATCTGCAATTGTAAGCTACATTTAGTATCATCAAAATAAAAAAAGTGGTGATTGAATAAAAAACTCCTAGTTGTATATTAAAAAATTGAAAAACTTTTTCTATCTGACTCAGATTATCCAAAAGGACTCCACATACAGTAATTAAAGCTTAAACCCCTAATACACCAGTTAGATTATCAGTTATCACTATTGAATTCAAAGTTTGAAGAAGAAAAATAAGAACAAAATGGAAGCAAAAGAAGAATTTTTTGAAGAAAAAAACTAGTTTTTTTTTTTTTTTGAAAAAGGAACTTACATTTGTGCTGCTCTTTAGACATGGAAAGCTCTAAACCTGATATAGCAGAAAAAACTGCAAAAAAACAGAAAAGGCAACAAAAAGTGAGTCACCACCAAGATCCAATATGTTAACTGTTGTAAATGAAATCACAAAATGCATGTTTGGATTTGGATTGACGGTGAATTTGACGGAATTACGATAAGTCACTGTAATTTTGGCAAAAACCACACTTCGAGCTAACATAATCACGGTGCCACCGTGATTTCGTGAATCTTTAAACTCATTGTGATTGCAAACATGCACAAATCAGAGCTAACAAAATCAAGGTGCCACCATGATTTCTTCAATCTTCAAAGTCATTATGATTCAAACACATGCACAATTCAGGAGCTGACAAAATCACGATGCCACCATGATTTCATCAATTGTCAAATTCATTGTGATTCCAAACATGCAGAAATCAGAGATGACAAAATCACGGTGCCACAACGATTTTGCCAACCGTGAAATTCACTGTGATTCCAAACATGTGCAAATCAAAGCTGACAAAATCACGGTGCTACAGTGATTTCCTCAACCATCAAACTCATTGTGAATCCAAACATGCACAAAGTATTATTGTATCAGAAATCACAAAATACCAGAAATTGCTGGTGTGAGAACACCATCACCAATAACCATGCATGTCCCTATCAAAGCAAGAACAAGCAACACCCTTTGAAGCACCCTATGTTTCTCCAACAATGATTTCAATCTAGAGCCGACATTTTTCTTATTGATTTCAACAATTTCATTATTCATTGTGTACTGTGTCAAATCCTCATCAGCAAGCTGAGTATTAGGCATCAAACTCACACGAGCATGTCTACATAGCAAAGAGTAAAGAGCAAAAGTCCCTCCTTCACCATTGTCATCAGCTCTCAAAACAATGAACACATACTTAAGAAGTGGAATCAGTGTCAAAGTCCAAAACACAAAAGATAATACACCAAAGATTTCTTCATTTGTCTCTGAATGTTGAATATCCTCAGCAAAAGTGCTTTTGTAAACATAAAGTGGAGAAGTGCTTAAATCTCCATACACAACTCCTAAACTTTGATAAGCCAAAACCAACACTGTCTTCCATGATTCCTCCTACATCACACACACACAAAACACCATGATGAGATTTTGCTACATGCACAAAACCACACAAACATAAACACAAACATGTTACACGCTTACCTTAATTGGGTTCTTGTGGATCACAGACTCAAGATCCATGATGAGATTTTTTTACTTTTTCTTCTTTGAGAACTAAAAAGAAACCATTTTTAGATGACCCTCTATGAATAAACACACACCCAAGTTGAAATAACCAAAATTTAAGAAACAAAAAGTGATTTTTGTTAATGGTACAGTGTATAATACTCTACTTTTCTTTTTACCCTCTTTTAAGTTATATTTATATATTTATATATTTATTTATTTATAATAATAATAATAATAATAATAATAATAATAATAAAATGTGTTAGGGGAAAAGTGGTTGAACCAAAGAGGGACAAATGCAGACAAAAGAAGAACAAACACGAAACACAACAAACAAGAGAGTTTGAAGAATGGTGGTGTGACGAGGTAAGGTTGTTGTTGGAGAAGGAGCTTTTGAAAAATGGAGATTAGAATAATAATGAGTGGATGGTTGAGTGTGTGTGTGTGAGAGAGAGAGAGAGAGAAGAAAGGTATTTGTTGCTTGGTGAAATGATGGTGGTGAATGTGAGATTTTTTTGGTTTTTAAGTGTGTTTGATTTTTATTTTTATTTTAGTTTTATAGAAAACTTTATTTTGTAATATAAAAATTGGTTATGGTTTTTAAGGTTTATATCGATATATAACGTCGATATTATTAAATTAAAATAGTTTTTATAATCATTTCGAATTCATTATCTCTATTTATTTTGTATATTGGGAATTTATTAATAGTAGTTGTAGTCTTGTTTATCCCAAAAAAACATTAGTTATAAACTTAATAGGTAACCCACAAGTTCTATAGAATTATATTAACAATAAATTCAAATTTGTGTTTAACAAAAATATATTAAATTCTTATAATATGGTAAATTACATTTTGAATGTTGATTAAAAGATATGTTTTTATTTAGTGTTCAACGTAGTTCTATTAAAGAAAACGAAAAGAAAAAATTTCCTTAATAAAGAATTCAATACTATATTGAATCTTATGTTTTTTCAATTTCAAGATGGTATTTTAAGTCTTTTATGTAGTAAAATTCATTCATCTGTATATAATATTTATAATTTTTTGAATTTTTTATTTGACTTGAATTTATTTATCAATTTAAAACATTTAAAAATAGTAATTATTTGTTCAATAATAATAATATTTATGTGGAAGTAATGTGTTAATCTATTTATACATTAATAATTAATGATTTTTATTTGCACAATCACTAATATAATTTGACTTTTTGGCATAAACACGCTACCATAATAGGATTATCTGATCATAAATTCTCTTTTAAAATTTTTAATGTTGTTAGCTTTCACTTATAGTAACTTTCTTCATTCTTTATATTATCTATAACTTTTCATAAAAAAATAAATAGAAATTTTTAACTTTTATTTGACTTGTATTATTTATTAATTTAAAATACATAAAAAGTACTAGTATTAATTTGTATTCAATGATAATAGTAATGTTATTTATATACTAATATTTCAATCCATAATTCATTAATTATCACGTTTATCTACATTATTCACTACTATAATATAACATTTTGTCCAAAAAATATTTAATATGATAATAACTAAGACTAATATTTTACGAGCTAAATAAGTAATAATATCATGACAAATAAATATTATTATTTTTCTCTTTCATTTATATAATTTTTTTAATATGTATAAAACAATCAAATAGTTTAACTATTGTGATGAGATAAAGAGAATAATTATTAATTAGGAAGTGTTTTTATTTTGTGTTATTGTTTATACAATGATTGTTTGTGATTTGAGATTGTATGTTGAAGGAATATTTGATGAATGCGTGTATGGGAGAGAGAGAGAGAGGATATGTACAAAATGTTAAAAGGGAATTGTGGGTCATGAGGAGAGAGAAAGTGTGTCCTCTCTAATTCCATGGTTGGAGGGAGCATTTACAATGTCCAACATCATGTAGTAATTGCAAGTCCTTACACATTTGGAGTTACATTACAATCACCTAACAATGACTAGTGACCATTTCTTGAAAATGACTTATCCATTTAATATCTATGTGACCACATACACTACATATTACTCACTCCATTTCTCTACATTTCTTCTTTTTTAATTGTCATATATTATATATTTAGGTTATTTACAAGTATTAATAAATTTTGGTGACTTTTCATTAAGTTATTTATTACTTGTTCAATTCTTTTTATATTGCTACTGCATTTATAATTTTTTAGTCATCATATTTAGGTTATTTACATGTATTAATAAAACTACTAAATTTTGTTAATTTTTCATAAAGTTGTTTATATTTTATTTATTATATATCTTTAATCATTTATTATTTTATTTCATCATTTCTTCTGTTTGGAATAAATAGTTAGAGATAATTTTGTCATATAAATAACTAATATTATTTTGAACTTTGAAAACGATAATTAAAAAAGAACAACAAATTTATAGAAAAAATGAGTGACACATAAAATAAAATGAAAGGAGTATAAGATTATTTTCTTTGAAATATTAGTATTTCCTCCGTTCCTATTTATAATATCATACGACGTTTTTTAAGTATATTAAAAAATTGTACTATAACTAATATA
>JBBPBO010000003.1:664593-941111 GCA_037974295.1 Cicer cuneatum | reverse complement strand
TATATATATAATTTGTGTATAGTTATTATTAACTTATTTTTAGAATATATAAATTTATTCAATGTTAACTTTACATATTCCAAGACAATTTGATTTTATATTTAAATAATCAATATTTGTATTTAATTATTAATTTTATTAGAGGAAATAGTTAAACTCATATTTGTCATTTCAATTTTTTCAAACCATTCATAACTCTTACAATTGGATGATATTAATAATGAACGTATTTGGAAAAGAGAATAATAAATGTATTTAAAAATTTATAAAATATCTTATATTTAGAAATAAATAAATGTGACAAAATGATCTTAATTAATTATAATTAAGGATATGGGAGTATATTTATAAGGTTACTTGTGTATGAAAAGACAAATAAAAATTATTTTTATAGAATTCTTTGTTTTTTTCCTTATAATATCTTTAATCATTCAATTCTAATTATAAGAAATTATTTGAAGATATTTTTTGTCTCATTTAAAAGATTTTTTTTTAATACTTCCTGCATTTGTTTGTAAGTGTCATTTTTTCATAAAATAAGTATTCTTTTTATTTATCATTTTTAAAATAAATATTAAATATTATTTCATCAAAAATATCTATACCATGTTCCTATTGTATTATTGACTAGTTTTAACACTCGTGTGCAACACACATGGAATATTTTGTTTAATTGATATCAATGTGGAAAGCATATTCATCAAGAGTTAAATAAAATTAATAACAAAATAGAAAAAACTAAATAAATTCATGAAACTGATCATAATTTTTTATTTTATTTTTAAAAAAGATGATAAATACTATTATAGTTAATTCACATTCACATATTCTAAATTAAACTTAAACTATGATATTCAACCAAATAATATTAATATTTATAAGTTAAATTAAAACTTAAAAACAAATTTTACTCAAAACATAATATACAATATAATAATATCCAACATTTTACTATTTATCATTTACTGACAAGGAAATATTTATTTTAACAATGATGATCATGATTTTAGAAACCACGTAGAAGAAATTAAATTCTGCACGTAAAATGTGTTACACGTGGCATGAACTTTTCCACATGAATTTTCATTGTCATTTTCATAGAAGCCTCGAGAAGTTTTACCTTTCATCACACAAATTCCCAAAAGCAATTAGTGAAGAAAATTACGTGTGTGAATGTGATGAAACTACACGCTTTCATTGAGTGGCTTCTTTGTCTCAATCTTTTGTAATCTACTTGCTCAAATATTTATTTAATTATATTCTTGACCACAAGGGGTCCCAAAGAATTAATACTTTTTAGGTTTTGAATAAAATTAGAATACTATTTTGTGTGTTTTAAGCAAACTCATGATATCAATCATCAAAAAATTTATAATAAGACATAAAATTAAACAACCCCACCACCATTCTTCTTATACCAACAGCTCCATATTAAAAAAATTGGCCAAAATTGCTTTAGTGATTGCTCTTTTCTATTCCATCAATTTTTTAATGAAATGGAGTTAATTAATTAATTATAAGAGATTTGGGGGATGAGATAAGAAAAGTATGGCTTCTTATATATATAATAATTATAAAGTGGAAGATAAGTGAAAGTGATATTAATGGACATTCATTATCTAAGGAGGGTTTATTTGTGAAATGTGGAAAGAATTGGGACAAGTGACTATCTTTTGAAAAGCTACATACATAATTTTTTATGTTTCTAAAAAAGTTATAATTTTGTTGGGCGTTTTTGTCTGAAAATATATATTTAGAGTAGAAAAAGTTGTGTTTATTTTGGATGTATATTTTCAAATATATGTGGGGTGAGATAAAAAAATGTCACATATTTTGTACTATGAAATTGCACATGGGGCTCCAAAACACTTTTTTATCTAATTTAGTGACCACTTTTTTTTAATTTCAAATTGTCTTTTTCAGCTCCTCTACATATATGACTTTTCTATGTTTCTAAAAAGTTACAATTTTATTCGGAAATACATATTTGAAGAAAAAATAAAATTATATTTATTTTTTGTCTGAAAATATATATTTAGATTGGAAAAAAAATATGTGTAAATTGTAGGTGGAGTGAGGTAAAAGAAAAAGGTTAAATATTTTGTTCAATGAAATTAGACATAGGCATCCAAAAAGCTTCTTTAGTTTATCTAATTTGGTGACCACTTTCCTTTAATCTCAAATTGCCTTGCTTAGCCTCCCTATCAAATCCCAATAAATTATCATCAAAACTTTTTTAAAAGCAAACCTCCTTTTTCTTTTTCTTTTTGGCTTTTTCTTGAAAAATATAATCCATTTTCTTCCTACTTTTTTAACATTTTAATTTGTACAAGACATGTACGGGTGAGAATAGACTCGACCGAGCTAGGTTTTTCTAAGTCTGAATCTAATTGGTAAAAAAATTTAAGGACTAAATATAGTTTGTGACTTATCATAAAAATTTACTTTTTAAGTGCGAGTCTGATCTTGAAAATCTATTTTATTTTAATATTTTTAAATAAGTAATAAAATATATTTTTTAAATAGATTAACGAGTTAATATGTCAATGAAATTAAGTTTTATTTTGATCTTTAACATGACATTTTGAAGAATATGACTTTATATATATCCTACTTTAATACTATTTTATAATAATACATTTAAATATGTCAAAAACTAAAAAAGATTAATATCTGTAAATAACTAAAAGATTAATATCTAACAAAAATATCAAAATTTAATATAATAATTATAGTAGTAAAATAAAATATTCTCTATATTTATTTAAATATGTCGACCTAATAAATCTAAAAGACTTATTATGTGGTATGTAGTCCGACCTTTTTAACTCAATAGTTTTTTTGAAAGTCTTAATTTTATTTATTTAAAAACATATATATATTTACTCTAAATCTAACGTAAACCAGACCATATATTCCTGTCGGTTGGTCTCCCCTATTTCTATCTCTAAATCTCTAAAGATACAGGGAAAGCCATAAGATGATGTTGTCTTAAATAAAGGAAGAAGAAAGAAAATGTTAGACGCAAATAGTCTAGACTCTACTCTAGACAAGTAGACGTTGCTTGGTTTAGTAGGTTACAAATGCTAAAGTTGAATAAAAAATAGGATGAGTTTATTAATATTCTATTTATTTATTTTAATGCTTAAAATGGTTTTAATTAATGTATCTAATTGATATTTCAAAATAATTTAGTTTATACTTAGTTGAAAATTAATTCATCTAAACTTATTATTGTTTACTTTTTTTCTTTGATCTAACATTTTTAATAAACAATACATAATATCTAAAACAAATTTGGATTCTGAATTTTTAGTTTTACATACGAATCTTACATGGAGTAATTTTATGCTATGAGGATCTTTATTCGGTAATGCTATTTATGAGTTATTAATTTGCTGAAATTATATTTATGAGTTGTTATTTGTGGTACACACTTTATAACTTTTTTTGGAGAGATTGTATGTTTATGATGTATTAAGAAAATGATCCGTAGGTACATTTTTAACTGATGGTAATTATTTAAAGCCTCTCATCTCTTACTATAAGACACCCTCTCACTTGTTGATTTGACTTGAAAATGTAAGTCCATTTAGTTGGATTTTTTTAGTGCTATGGTGATGTAGCTACTCATTTTACATGAAAAAGAACTCTAACAAGTTTATATTTAGGATAGATTAATTTTATTTAAAAGTGATTTCAACCTAAAATAATACATTTATGTCAAAGTGTGTTGAATAATAATTTTTGGTATAAAAATTACGTTTAAAATATAAAAAAATTATAAATTTTAATTTTAAGAATCAATTTTAAAAATAAAAGTAATTCTATTTAAAAACTATCAAACATATCAAAATTAATTTTACATATTTAAAAATTAATTATAAGTGCTCTAAAGGCCAAGAGCTCAAGTTAAGTTATCATGTATACTCGTAATTGTGTTGTGTAAGTATTTATTTTTTCTGTTTTATTAAAATAAAAACATATTTAGTGAACCTTCTAATTGATACTTTTGTATTTTTATGTATTGGACGGTTTGCTAAAACAAACATTTACAGGTTCAATGATTTGTCTAATTTCAACTAGTTTGAAATAGGTTATCCATTTTTTTTTATTTAATTCTTTATCATTAGTCTAATTATTGTTAGATATAAATTGTTTCGGATTGAACTCATATCTATTAGGTAAATAGTCGTTGAACCTCATCGTAATTTAATAAATGTCGAACTCATCACATTACTTTATGATTGGGCTCAAGCCAACAACGTCGAATTCTTCATTAGTCGATCACAATTGTCCAATGATAATTAAAGGGTTATCTGCCTCCTGTATCGAGTTCCTGCAATTGAATAATCGTCTTCACATCATCGCCATGTGGAGAATCTCTATAAAAGAGATCTAATTTTCATAAACAAAATACGTTTTATTCATTACCTCACATTTCTCCTAACTCTCATTGATTTAAACGTTAAAGTGTTTGTAAATACTCTACAAAAAACGTAACAATCAACGACAAACATACGCCACCGTCACCAACAACTTTCAAATGTCTCTAACGGTATTGTATGGATCGTAGATACTTCTCAAAAAGCATAGTATGTTTTTTCGACTGATCTAATCCAATTTTAAAAACATTGATAATTAGGTATCCAATTAATGGGTTCCACATAGCCATTTTGGAGCCCAAAAAGGGTACAAGATGCCACAAAATCAGACATGGACATAACATTTGGATTTATCGCCATCATGCTGATAAAGAATCTCATTAAGAATATATAGTGCTACAAATGTGATGCCATTATCACCTCAAACTACAGTAAAATAGCGATAAGCTGACTCATCAACAACAAAAAATTTGCGATAAGCTGGCTGAGTTAACTTTTCCTTTTGAAAAATTTCCATTAATTCCAAGTTAATTTTTATGAGATATCTCCATTAAAAATTCCTAAAATTTAATACATTAATTCCAACATTTTCTATTATTTTTTTATGAAATACTACCTTAGTCTCTTTTTCCAAACACTATTTTTTTTTACTCTTATTAAAAAAAATTGTTAGGATAATTAACGTTTTTATTTTATGTGTTAGTGTTCATAAAATAATTTTTGTATTTAAATGTGTTAAATTTAAATTATTTTATTTTAAGACAAATTAATATCATTAATATAAGAATTAAGTTTAAAAAATAAATAAATGCACATAGAAATTGAGATGATATTTATATTTATGATCAAACAAATTTTTATATTTATTTAACTATATGTAATTGTTAATGAATTCGATAGAACCGAGTTTAAATCTTTATTAAAATAATTTTTGGTTAAAACTAAAAAAACTCTTATATTTATCTCTTCACTAATATTAGTGAAACTCAAACTCGCAATATATAAATTCAAGGTAAAATCTATATTTTTTTATAAAAATATTTTCTATTTTCCAACTTACCATCGCACATATATTATTTTTTTACACTAACTATCACACATATTTTATAATGTCAAGAATTTTAATAATATTAATGTCATTATTATTAACATTTGACGAACTTCTGACACACTAAACATGTTGATTTGGTTATTTTTAATTCAAGGTCTATACAATGTATGATGATTTAATATGAATATGTATATTTATATTTATATGTTTTTGATTCATTTCATTCAATATTCAACCTTCCTCCAGCCGGCTAATATTCGTCAAATCGAGCCGGCCCTTATGATTTTAAATATTGATATCAACTTCTTATATTTAATTTATTTTAAAGTAAATTTGAACTATACACTAATTATTGTTGTGTCTTATGCTCGAAACATGCATATCCAAAAATTATTTTTAAATTGTTAATGAAAAAAAAAATCGCTTTCATAAATGGGATGGTAGGGTCATGATATTACACATATTGGATTCGCAATATCTTAAAGACATACGTGACAACAATGGAACTTGTTTTCTCTCCTAATTAAAGGAGTGAAAAATATTTGTATTTTTTTTAAAAACAATTAAAAATAAATTGTTTCCTTCTAGAAATATCTCTTCCTCTTATTAAAATTGTTTATATTGTATTTATAAGTACAATACAATTAGTAATAATAAAATACTGATATATAATAAATTATTAAATACTAAAATTATATTTTTATAATCTATAACAAACAAGACCCTTAATTGTAAGTGATAGCGTTTCAGTAAGTGTACTGAATCGTTGTAAATAATAATTAAAACGGTAGTACCGAGTGTCGAACTCGATGATTGCGTTTTACTATTGAATTATCTTTAATTACTAAAATTGAACAAAAAGTTTCTGAATTGATGTAAGTAATATTTAAAATGACAATAGTAATGAAATTGAACTTTTATAATGAGAAAAATGTCAGGGATGAGTTTCACCTTGAGTCCAACCTTGGTTTCTAATTTGATTCTAGTTACTGAATTCCTTTATTGAATTATTACCGAATTCTCTTTAGTATTTCTGCCCTAATGTCTTAGTGACAGAACCTTTAATTCCAAAATAACCTCTAATTCCTTAGTGGATTTAAAATTATAATTAAGCTTTACGGTACAAAAATTCTCTTTTTAAATTGTTGTCTTTGCAACTAATTCAATTGGTTTCATGACTTGCATCTATCCCTAGACTACAATCTCATGAATTTCTCATCTCAAGCATTCGTAAAGTCCACTCCTGTTTCAAATTACGAATCGTAGAACATTTTAATGTTGATCAGGCAATAAAAAGCATTAAGCACAGAGATGAGAAAAATAATTCAATAAACATATTCATATAACAAGGAATCAAATCAGACAATTAAGGTATTCATCTAGTTTCACTCATCCCTAACAAATAGGATTTAGTTACTCATTACAGAGATTAAAGAGATAGAGATTAAAGAAGAATTACAAGAAAGATTCATGAATGATTCTTGATAAAACTCCTTTAATGGTGTAGAACAGTCGTCTCTGAGCTTCTCTGCTAGGGCACAAGTCTCTGAGCTTCCCAATTGACAAAAAGATCCCTAAAAAAAATCAGAAAAACTTGATTTTATGAAATCTGCAGCACGCCACGCGCCCCAGGCGCATGCCTTGCGCTTCAAGCGCACAGCATTTGATGTCTGGAGTTTACTGCATTTTGCTCCTCTTTCTAGTCCGAATTTGGTTCTAGTGTCTTCATGAAAGTTGTAGCTATGGATCTTAGCTTTCATTTGCACTTGGTTTGACTCCAATTGGACATCTACAACTCCAGATATGGTAGAAATACTCCATGTAGGTCATGTTGATTTATCACCAGAATTCAGCACTGCACTGACAATAAGGAAATAACATAAAACCATAAAAATATCTACTTGATAAAGGAAATACGAACATAAACATGTTGTTAAATCTAAAAACTAAAATTGACAAAATATATTAAATAACTCCTTAAATTAACTAATGATTTCCTATAAATAAGACTAAAAACAATGACAAATATGCATATGATGAAGAGTTATCACAACCTCAAACTTAGTCTGTTGTTTGTCCCCAAGCGACAATTAGTTTCCTATTTGGTACAGTTAAGGGTAATTTAAACTCAATCTTCTCAATTCACATCATACTCTATTCTCAAAATTTCCACTACTACAACACATTCATCATGCTTCATGGTTGCTGCACAAAAACAACACAATGTATACACTTTAACATTAATTCATCCAGTTCACTCTCTCTTCACACAATCTCACCAAAATTTCTCTCAAGTGTTTAATCAGGGTAATGAATTTATCACTCAAATTCTAGAACATGCATCACGCTACCATAGGCTTGAAAAAATTCTAGTTAGCAATCACAATGCAACAAACACATACACTTTTGGAGGGCTTTCAGGTTGTAATGGGGCTTAGGTAAAGGTAGGACATTTTGGGAAAGTAGGCTTTACTACTTGGAGTTAGGCTCACATTTTCACTTTATTCTACCTCTTTTGGTTTTTTTTTATTCACCTTTTCACTGTGGGGATTCTCAAACATTGACCAAATAACTAAGTAGAAATTATTTTTCAGAGTACAACAATTTTTTTATTTATTATTATTATTATTATATATTTTTTTTTTTTTTTGAGAAATCCCCTACCCCAAACTTAAGACGTTGTTATTCCATGAGCAACCCCAAACTACAAGCTTTACAGAGAAGATAAAAATTATTTTCTACCTAGCTCCAAGTACTGTGATTGAATCACTGTCAAATATTTGGCTTATATTGTGACTAGTAACCGAAAGAAAGGGTCAAGCTCGAAGGGCTAGCAAAGGATAAAATTTACACAGGGTAGTTAGAAAGGCTCAAACGACCAAACAAAATTGCCTCCGTGTATGCATAAATCACAAGTGATGCATGTCAGAATTAGTGCAAGTTCTGAAGGGTTAACACATGTCTAGATCATCACACAACAAGAAATATAAGTGTTTAGGCCCAAAAACTCACAGTTAGGATATACAAGAGAGAGTTGAACTTTCAAAACTGTGTCAAATGTCTTACTACATTTTTTTATGGTACATTTTTCAACCACTTAGTAATCAACAATGTATGCATTAGTGAAACTCGTCGAATGGATCAATGATATGAGCAAAGAAACATAGAGTTGAATTTCAAAATCCCAAACAGAAAACTTAAGACTTAATGCAAGTTATTACACTTCTTCATCATAGTACACATTTAAAAATACAAACAAAGGCAGATAGTTCGACTACTAACATAAAAAATACAAACAAAGAAAGAAAATAAAATAAAATAAAGGAAAGAAAACTTCTCTCAGTTAAGTGACTCAAGGAGCGCTGTTTGGGTCCTCCATTCCTGCACCACTGGAGTCGCCAGGATACTGGTGAGGTGAGAACAAGTCAGAGTAGAACATGCCGCCCGGTGTTTGCTGTGATGATGCGAAGGCTCGATAAAGATTGGTCATCCCCAATTCTATCCTGGCCTGTCCATTTCGCTGGTCGATCCTCATCTGCTCCATCATATCTTCTAATCTTCCAAATCTTTCCTCAGTGGACAGCTGTGGGGGGTGTTGAGGGTGGTCATGTGACTCTGTAGGACCATAATCTTCTTCCATCGGCATCACTGCTTGTGGAACACCTGGAAGATCTGCCGGAATTCTTGAGTATTTTTCAATCCATCTGGCAATGATGGGGGTCACAGGTTTCACCATTTCCTCACCCTTTTTGGGTGACACTCTCACCCGTTCACATAGTTTGCCAATCAAAGAGGCGTGATGGAAGTAGCCCGTCGGGGGGTCAAGAAGGGCTGTCCGCCACAGATCATTGGCAAGCAGCAGACCCACATTGATTCTATCACCTTTTATGATTGTGGCTAGTAAGCATGCTTGTTGAACTGTCACATCTGATACATTTGAACAAGGCAAAAGCGTATGATGAACAAAAGTGCTCCATGCTTTTGCAATTGGAGTGAGATCCAACGAGCGCAGTTTTCTAGGAGTGCCGTCCCTGTTTCTTACCCAATCTGTGCCGGGTCTACACAAAGTGCGCAAAATGTCTCGAGTGTCTATTTTTTGTGCTTGTGTCCTCATATACTTGAAAGCGGCAGTCCCTATAATTTGGCAAACCAAAGAGTTCATTGATTGCTTCAGGTGTAAAGGGGACCCTCTTTCCCCTCACATAGCTCACAAAATCATCATGTGGAGCGGACTTCAGATCAGAAGCGTTTGAGAAGAATTCCATTGCTATTGGTTTACTCGCATTGGTGACAAATGTGGTTAACTTCTCCCATCCCCTGGCAGCAATCATTGCCTGGATGTCAACAAATTCATCTTCCTTCAAATCAAAATTTTTCTCACTCACGAACTTCTTGATGGTGGGGAGTTTGGCATGAAACTCTTGTGTTTCTAGGTTCTTGAATAAGGATGCATCGTGCTGTTGGGAAGATGATGCCTCTGTAACCTTTGTTCGTTTTGCTTTTTGATGGGTTGTCATTTGATCCTGCAAAACAATGATACACAACCAAGGTTCAAAGTATTCAACGTTAGAGGGTTAGTTCGAATGTTCATCCACTTGACCAAGACAATCATAACTATTGTCCTACATTCATCCAATACACATTAATCCAATGAAAATTTATCAATTAAGATTCAACGGTGGTTGTGGCATTTTATCAAACACTTGGAGTGCCAGATACTTTTCAATCATAACAAGTTTTAAGTGAAGGCCAACACCAGCACAATTTCTAATTCAAACAACCCACACACATATAGCAATGCATATATAGTGACAATTCATCAATTAAGATTTGAGTTTGGTTGTGGCATTTCCTCAAACACTTGGAGTGCAAGATAATTTTCAATCATAACAAGTTCTAAATGAAGGCATACCCTAACACTACTTCTTATTCCACAATGCATGTATAGCCCACAATCATGTAACAATGCAAGCGGTAATAATGGACATACATTTTTTTGAAATATCATCAATCAACCAACAAAAGGATATGGACTTACTTGATAATGAATGAACATTTGAATGCTTGAAGTTAAGAAGACTTACCTTTGTTGTGTTGAACAGTAAGAAGTGTTAGAGATTCAACTGGTGCTTGAGATGAACTGTGTACTTGGAGGAATGTTAGAGAGCTTGAGGCTGGTTTGGGGACACAATGGAGGGTTAGGGTGTTTTAAAACACAAGCCAGCGTAAATGCGCTTCAGGCGCACGCTTAGTGCTTCAAGCGCATGTTGGCAGAGGCAAAATACGGGAAATGCGCTTCGGGCGCACGTTCAGCGCTTCAAGCGCGTGTTGGCAGAAGCAAATTGGGGGGAAATGCGCTTCGAGCGCAGAAGCAGCGCTTCAAGCGCGTGTTGGCAGAATCAAATGGGGAGAAATGTGCTTCGAGCGCAGAAGTAGCGCTTCAAGCGCGTGTTGGCATAATCAAATGGGGAGAAATGCACTTCGAGCGCAGAAGCCGCGCTTCAAGCGCTAACTTCTAGAGGCATTCTGTGCAAAATGCGCTTCAAGCGCAGAAGCCGCACTTCAAGCGCTAACTGGCAGTGACAAACTGTCACGAAATGCGCTTCAAGCGCAAAGGGCGCGCTTCAGGCGCATAGAACGCGCTTCAGGCGCAAAGAGCGCGCTTCAGGCGCGGATTGTTCAAACTTACCATTTTTCTTGCGCTTCAGGCGCACCAGTGGCGCTTCAAGCGGAAAGAGCCAGTCTTGAAACACCCATGCTACTGCTGGATGCGGCTCCAGGCTAAATCTACCCCCTCCACCCACCTTGAGGTTCCTTGAGCATACAAAACAATAAGAACTAATATATTAGCAATAAAATTAAAGCAAATAAAATGAGATTAAATTTTAAAGGTAACTTGCAAAGGATACGAATTTGGGTTGCCTCCCAATAAGCGCTCGTTTAATGTCTTGAGCTTGACATTCCCCTTTTCAAATGGGGGTCAGACTGATGGACTCCATCGGAAATTTTGACTCTCCCCCTAAGTATTGTTTGAGCCTTTGTCCATTCACCTTGAAACTTCGATTCGAGTGTATATCTTTTAACTCCACTGCACCGTGTGGGAACACTTTGATTATTTTGAACGGTCCCGACCATCTTGACTTTAATTTTCCTGGGAACAACTTTAATCTCGAGTTAAAGAGGAGAACAAGTTGTCCTTCTTGGAAATCCTTGAATTGAATTTTTTTGTCATGCCACTTCTTGGTTTTTTCTTTATAGATCTTGGCATTTTCATATGCAAAATTTCGGAACTCCTCTAACTCGTGAAGCTGGAGTATTCTAGATTCGCCTACCTTTACCAAGTCAAAATTCAAGTATTTTGTTGCCCAAAAAGTCCGATGCTCCAACTCAAGGGGTAAATGACAAGCTTTACCATACACAATTTGATACGGTGACATACCAAGGGGGTCTTGAAAGCTGTTCGATATGCCCAAAGTGCATTATCAAGCTTTGTCGACCAATCTTTCCTTGAAGCATTCACCGTCTTTTCAAGGATTTTCTTTATTTGTCTGTTAGATACTTCAACTTGCCCACTAGTTTGTGGGTGATATGGGGTTGCCACCCTATGATGTACGCTATATTTTTTTAGGAGGTACTCCAGCTTCTGATTAAGAAAGTGAGTGCCCTCGTCACTGATCAAAGCTCTAGGTACCCCAAAACGCGCGAAGATGTTCTTCTTGAGAAATGCGACGACCTGTTGTGAATCATTGGTTGGTGTAGCAATTGCTTCAACCCACTTTGAGACATAGTCCACTGCCACCAGAATATAAACTTTTGCATATGAGGGTGGAAATGGACCCATGAAATCGATACCCCACACATCGAACACTTCTACTTCTAATACAGGATTTTGAGGCCTCTCGTCCCGTTTTGAAATATTACCGGTGCGCTGACATCGATCACACTTCTTCACATAGTTGAATGCATCTTTAAACAATGACGGCCAGAACAATCCTGACTGGAGAACCTTTGATGCAGTTCGATCCCCACTAAAATGACCGCCATAATCAGAGTCATGGCAGTGCCACAGTACCTTATCTTGCTCTTCCTAAGGCACACACCTTCGCAACAACCCATCCACTCCTTTTTTGTATAGAAAGGGCTCATCTCATACATAGAATTTGGCGTCATAGATAAACTTCTTTCGTTGTTGGTAGGTGAAATCGGATGGAATTGCCTTTCCTACCTTAAAATTTGCAATATCAGCGAACCAAGGTGCCTCAGAAATTGCAAAGATGTGTTCATCAGCGAACTGGTCTCGAATCAGTCTAGTGTCATCATCCTCCTCCACCTTCTCCAATCGAGATAGGTGGTCAGCTACAGTATTTTCTGAACCCTTCTTATCTCGGATCTCAATATCAAACTCTTGTAGCAACAAAATCCACTTGAGTAGCCTTGGCTTCGATTCCTGTTTAGCAAACAAATATCTCAAGGCAGCATGATCAGTGTAAACAATAACTTTCGATCCTAATAAGTAAGATCGAAATTTATCAAAAGCATACACCACAGCCAATAATTCTTTTTCAGTTGTTGCGTAATTATGTTGTGCCTGATTCAAAACATGACTTGCGTAGTAAATTACATGCAACAGCTTATCTTTTCTTTGTCCCAGGACTGCCCCTACAGCAATGTCACTTGCATCACACATGATTTCAAAAGGTAGTGACCAATCGGGTGCAATGACAATAGGGGCAGTTATCAACTTATTTTTCAAAGTGTTAAAAGCATTTAAACAGTCCTCATTGAATTTGAAAGGTGTGTCTTTTACAAGTAGGTTTGTAAGTGGTTTGGCAACTTTAGAAAAATCTTTTATAAACCTCCTGTAAAATCCAGCATGACCTGAAAAGCTTCTAATGCCTTTTTCATTGGTAGGAGGGGGAAGTTTTTCAATAATTTCAACTTTGGCCTTGTCAACTTCGATCCCCTTGTGGGAGATTCGGTGGCCTAAAACAATTCCCTCTCTTACCATAAAATGGCATTTTTCCCAATTTAGGACCAAGTTGGATTTTTCGCACCTTTCTAATACAAGGGCTAGATTAATCAAACAATTTTCAAATGATGAACCAAAAACAGAAAAGTCGTCCATAAATACTTCGATATGTTTCTCAATCATATCGGAGAATATGGACATCATGCACCTTTGAAATGTAGCTGGTGCATTACATAGCCCAAACGGCATCCGCCGATAGGCAAACACCCCATAAGGACATGTAAATGCAGTTTTCTCTTGATCTTCAGGTGCCACAGCTATCTGATTATACCCCGAGTATCCATCTAAGAAGCAGTAGTACTCATGTCCTGCTAGTCTCTCAAGCATCTGGTCAATGAAAGAGAGCGGAAAATGATCCTTCCTTGTAGCACTGTTCAACCTTCTATAATCAATGCAAACTCTCCACCCTGTGACCGTTCGCGTAGGAATTAGCTCGTTCTTTTCATTTGTGATGACGGTTATTCCACCCTTTTTCGGTACAACTTGAACGGGGCTCACCCACGAACTATCTGAAATGGGGTAAATGAGACCGGCTTCTAAGAGCTTTACCACTTCTTTCCTAATCACTTCTTTCATAGCTGGATTCAATCTTCTTTGGGGTTGCACAACCGGTTTGTGATCGTCCTCCATTAGGATCTTGTGCATACAAAAAGTCGGACTTATTCCCTTCAAGTCTTCAATGGACCAACCGATGGCACCCTTATGCTTCCGCAAAATTCTCAACAACTTCTCTTCTTGTAATTCACTCAAGCTTGCATTGATGATAGCTGGGTTATTATCTTTTTCACCCAGGAATACATATTTTAAGTGAGGAGGCAGTTGCTTGAGTTCAATAGGTGGTGTCTCTTTTTTCTCTAGGAGTTCCTCTTCATTCCCTTTTAACTCCTCCCATCTAGTGCGGAAGCGGGAGGGATGAAATGATGATGCTTCTAACATGGCTAAAACTTCCTTTTCTTTCGGGTCTTCACTATCATTAACAACTTTTTGGGGTAGGCATAACACTCTTTCTAGCGGCAAAATGGGTACTTGATGCCCAACTTCTTCATCAACTATCGAATCAAATATCTCAATTCGGTTGCACCCTTCTCTTTCTTTAGAGTGTTCCATGGCTTTTAGGATGTTAAAGGTGACTGTTTCCTCATTTACTTTCAAGGTTAAGGTGCCATCCGCCACATCAATCATAGCTCACCCTGTTGCTATGAACGGTCTCCCCAAAATCAAGGGGATATCATTGTCTTCCTCCATGTCCAATACCACAAAATCAACTAGGAAAATGAACTTATCCACCTTGACCAACACATCTTCCACCACGCCGTACGGGTGTTTCATTGAGCGGTCTGTGAACTGTAACATCAACTATGTGTCTTTGACTCTTCCAATGCCTAACTTTTTGTATATAGAAAGAGGCATAAGACTCACACTTGCCCCAAGATCGCACAGGGCCTTCCCAAAAGTTCTATTCCCAATAGCGCAGGGTATAGAGAAGCTTCCAGGATCCTTGAGCTTAGGTGGTAGCTTCCTCTGTAGAATAGCACTGCACTCTTCAGTAAGCATCACTGTTTCACCGCCGATTTTCCTTTTCTTTGACATAATCTCCTTCATGAATTTGGCATACGTCGGCATCTGTTCTAGTGCTTCTGCAAAAAGGAATGTTAATTTGCAATTTTTTAAAAACATCAAGAAACTTACCGAATTGTTTTTCTGTTTCTTCCCTTTTTAATCTTTGAGGGAATGGAAATTGAATTTCCGGTTTTGGTAAGACTTCCTTTTTCTGCACCACAAGTTCTTCCTCCTTTTCACAACCAATATCCCCCTCGGCTGATGTCGGGGTGACTATTTCCTCAGAGTTGGTCGGGGTTGAAGCACTTCCACCCTTTTTTTCTTTAGGTGGTGTTGGTTCACTTACTTTGCCACTCCTTGTTGTCACGGCATTAACATTGTTTCGTGGATTTGGCACTGTGTCACTAGGCAAGTTTCCGGGTGCTCTTTGTGCTAACTGTTGAGCAATTTGACCCACATGGGTCTCAAGATTCTTGATAGAGGCTGATTGATTTTTCTGGATGGCTCTTGACTCTTCAATGAAGGCACTTGTGTTTGTTGCCAACTTCTTAATAGCAATCTCCCAAGCAGCTTTACGCGGTGGCGCTTGATTTGTTTGAGCTCCTTGTTGGCTTTGGGACCCACCCTGTTGGTCTTTCCATGAAAAATTTGGATGATTTCTCCAACCCGGATTGTATGTATTGGAGTAAGGATTATTTTGTTTTCCGTTGTTACCCACAAAATTCACCTTTTCTGGTTCTTGTGTCATCATCCTCTGGTACTTCACAGGCGCCATTTTTATGCGCTCCCCCACAAAAGTCACAACTTGGATGTTTCAATAATTTATCAGGGGCCACTTGAGGTTGTATATTTAGAGCTGCCATCCCCTTTTTTTATCTCCGTAGCGATAACCTCTTCTATCTGTTTTGAGAGTAACTTTCCTTGAGCCAAACCTGCATCCATAACACTTAATTCCAGCATACCACTTTTTGACCCACCACCTCTATCATACAGCATCATTTGCTCATTGGATGCCATAATCTCGATAATTTTTCGTGCTTCTGATGCGGTCTTGTAATTCAAAGAGCCACCTGCTGTAGCATCCAACATAATTCTAGTGCTCGGCCTCAACCCATTGCAGAATATTTGCATTTGAGCGGTGTCATCGTAAGCATGATTGGGGCATCCTGCTAGTAAACTCTTGAACCTCCTGTAAGTGTCACGAAGTGATTCTCCTTCTTTCTGCTTGTAAGAAGAAATCTCTTGCCTTTTTCTGACAAACACCGCTGGGGGAAAGTATTGTTCCAGGAATTTGTCTTCAAGATCATCCCATGTGGTGATGCTACCAGAGGGTAAAGAATTTAGCCACTCTTTAGCATCATCTTTTAATGACAATGGAAATAGTCTCAACCTCTTGCCTTCTTCACTGTTACCGTCCACCTTCACTGTCTCACATAGTTCAAAGAAGTTTGTGAGATGTCTATTTGCATCTTCATTATGTTTACCGAAAAAATGAATCTCCTTCAACTCTCGGTAGAGGGCAGGACTTATTTCGAATTTGTTGACTGTAACCGGTTGGTTATGGATGGCCAAACGAGCACGGTTTCTATCACGATTTCCATACTCCCCGAGGGTACGTTCAGGTGGTGGTGGATCAGCCATTTCAGCAAATATGAAGCAGTCCCCTAGATTTTGTTCCTCTGCTGCTAAATCTCTTTCCCTTTTCCTCCTTTCTCGAACCGCCTTTCGATTAGCTTTTGCGGTCTTTTCTATTTCTGGATCAAAAAGAAGCTTAGCTGAGGACTGGCCTTGCATACAAGGTTAGAAAAAATTTGTGAGAAAATAGAAGATAAAAAAAATAAGTAAATAAAAGAAAAACAAAAATTTTATTGCAAAGCAAAAAATTTCAATTAAGTAAATAAATTATAACTCAATAGTGATATGGCAATCCTCGGCAACGGCGCCAAAAACTTGATAGCGTTTCAGCAAGTGTACTGAATCGTTGCAAGTAATAATTAAAACGGTAGTACCGAGTGTCGAACTCGAGGATTGCGTTTTACTATCGAATTATCTTTAATTACTAAAATTGAACAAAAAGTTTCCGAATTGATGTAAGTAATATTTAAAATGACAATAGTAATGAAATTGAATTTTTATAATGAGAAAAATGTCAGGGATGAGTTTCACCTTGAGTCCAACCTTGGTTTCTAATTTGATCCTAGTTACTGAATTCCTTTATTGAATTATTACCGAATTCTCTTTAGTATTTCTGCCCTAATGTCTTAGTGACAGAACCTTTAATTCCAAAATAACCCCTAATTCCTTAGTGGATTTAAAATTATAATTAAGCTTTACGGTACAAAAATTCTCTTTTTAAATTGTTGTCTTTGCAACTAATTCAATTGGTTTCATGACTTGCATCTATCCCTAGACTACAATCTCATGAATTTCTCATCTCAAGCATTCGTAAAGTCCACTCCTGTTTCAAATTACGAATCGTAGAACATTTTAATGTTGATCAGGCAATAAAAAGCATTAAGCACAGAGATGAGAAAAATAATTCAATAAACATATTCATATAACAAGGAATCAAATCAGACAATTAAGGTATTCATCTAGTTTCACTCATCCCTAACAAATAGGATTTAGTTACTCATTACAGAGATTAAAGAGATAGAGATTAAAGAAGAATTACAAGAAAGATTCATGAATGATTCTTGATAAAACTCCTTCAATGGTGTAGAACAGCCGTCTCTGAGCTTCTCTGCTAGGGCACAAGTCTTTGAGCTTCTCAATTGACAAAAAGATCCCTAAAAAAAATCAGAAAAACTTGATTTTATGAAATCTGCAGCACGCCACGCACCCCATGCGCATGCCTTGCGCTTCAGGCGCATTAAAACAGAAGCATTGCTGTCAAAACGTGCTTCAAGCGCAGCTGGCGCGCTTCAAGCACACAGCATTTGATGTCTGGCATTTACTGCATTTTTCTCCTCTTTCTAGTCCGAATTTGGTTCTGGTGTCTTCATGAAAGTTGTAGCTATGGATCTTAGCTTTCATTTGCATTTGGTTTGACTTCAATTGGACATCTACAACTCCAGATATGGTAGAAATACTCCATGTAGGTCATGTTGATTTATCACCAGAATTCAGCACTGCACGGACAATAAGGAAATAACATAAAACCATAAAAATATCTACTTGATAAAGGAAATACGAACATAAACATGTTGTTAAATCTAAAAACTAAAATTGACAAAATATATTAAATAACTTCTTAAATTAACTAATGATTTCCTATAAATAAGACTAAAAACAATGACAAATATGCATATGATGAAGAGTTATCAGTAAGCTTATTTTAAATCATAAAAGCATATATTTTTTAAAAAATTGTTCTAAGTTGGGTTAAGGTCCATCTAAATTCGACCTCTGCGTGGAAGGCCTAAGTCCATTCTAGAGTAATACAAAATCCCTAGAGACGATCAATCTAACAGTGATCCATCTTGTGCACACATTTCTCACACTTTAATTGATCAAAGTTGTTAAAATCAAGTTTTAACTCATAAGCTATGACGATTAAACAAGTTCAGATGTGAAAATCAAGTCAACTCATACAAACTTTTTTGTCAAATCATCTCAAAAATAAAAGGGAATCTCTTTCTAAGAATACAAGTGCACATTCGTTCTACATCTCTTACCCTAACCCAACCAAACATTGATTTGAGCTTCAAAGTGCTTACACATATGTCACCGTTGAAGAGTTTGCATCGTCGTCGATTTCCACCAAATAATAAATTTAAAAAATAATATGTAATTAAATAATATATTTTCCTTACTATTATTTATGCTTTAAGTTATCTAATTTATTGAACTAAGAAGAAAATCATATATAGCAAAGACATTATGAGTCATAGATTGGGAGACAAGAGACTAGCCCTTGGAATTACTCTCACCCTCGCCCTAAATTTAATTCCATTGTTCTTAAATCTTAACCCTCCTCATAGTTATCCTATTAGAGTCGTTAATTTTGGCTCGACCTAATGGAAGGCTCGATGAGCACATATTTTTGGTTGGACAAAGCTTTGTAGTTACAAATTCGGGATCAACCGAATATTTTGACTTTTTTTTAATAAAAATTAAATATTTACTTATTAAAATTCGAGTTTAGCTTAACCTAACCTGATGTGTTTTAGATTGGATTAGACTACAAAATAGTTGGCTTGACAAAAACTATGGAGTTGTCTATCCAGACCCATTTTTTTCAATTACAATTGGTAAATATTTATGTCGTTGCATCTAACCTCACTTTCCGAGTAATTTTTTTTTTAAATTTCATCATGAATTTTGTTACATTATATATCAAGAATAACACATTGGTTTTTACACAATTTCATGCATTTGACTAAAAAAATTGAGTTAAATTTGAATAATTTTGAAATGTCTCTTACTCAAATTTTCTCTAGTTAAAATATTTTTTTTCTAAAAAATGATTGAAGATTTCTATTGTTAGGATCATTCCAATCAAAATCTCTCAATAACTATCATATTTTTTTATCTATAGATGATATAATAAATACCATATAAAACTCACACACATAACTATTCGTATTCGAATCCAATTTTATTATAAAAAATTGGATAGTTGTGTTACGATTTAACAAAATTTTTAAAAGTGACGTAAAGTCAAAAAGAGATATCATGTCATTCCAACCATATCACATTACTATTTTTTAATTAAAAAATTAAAATAAAAAACCTAAATTGTCTAATTTTAATATAAATAAACTAATTTTATTAATTATTAAAAATAAAATAACAATTAAGTAAAAAAAATCATTAAATACAAAACAAGAAAAACAATAAGTGATCAGTAACTATCCCTTTTATCTAGTTTTCTCTATTTCATTATACTTCTATTAATTCTTCCCTATTTTTTTATAGACACTTTATTGTATTCCATGTTCCATTAAATGTAGTTGCATTAATATTAGTATTATTAATATTAGTGGAGTTTCAATTGGAACACATGGGCTTTATGATCTGACAATTGACTACCGTGGTGTCTATTAAATTCAAACCTGCAATTGAGAGACTATGCAACTATAGCATGCAAGCTGTTTTTTCATCTAAAATAAATAAATTCTTCATAAAAAATAAAATCCCAATCCTTAAAACTATTGAATGCAAACTGCAGCTAAGGGAGAGACAATTTTCTGTGGTGTAAATTATGGTTCATTTATTACGTATTATAAAAAAAAGTGATTTTGGTATTTAATTATTTAAAAATTATATTTTAGAAATTTTAAATAAAAGCCAAAGTTATTTTATGTCTGTATATCGTAATAAAAATATTT
The DNA here is from genome assembly GCA_037974295.1 of Cicer cuneatum. Classification (NCBI taxonomy): domain Eukaryota; kingdom Viridiplantae; phylum Streptophyta; class Magnoliopsida; order Fabales; family Fabaceae; genus Cicer; species Cicer cuneatum. Next base: position 920,753 of record JBBPBO010000003.1, on the reverse strand, counting down.
TTTTAAAAAAAATCAATTATAAAAAATAATTTTTCTATGAAGCTTTTAAAAAGAGCTCACATATAAAAAAAAATACTCCGTACAAGCAACTCATTAAATCAGTGATATAATCTTTGCTTTGATGCAGAAAATTATGTGCAAATTTATTTTCAGTATGTATTATTGAGTGAGTTTTTATTATTCAATTAATTGGCCACGTTCGAGCTACCTTGGGAAATTAATGCAAAAAGAACCTAAAGAAACAAGTGAAAGAATCCAAAGAACAAAAGAATATGGATTATTCTTTTTGAGATTCACATAATACTTTGAAAATATCGATTGGTCCCCACTGAAAAACTTTGTATTAAATTTAGGGAGTAATTTCTTCCATCTCAAAAAATTGTGTCATTTCAAAGTGTAGTATTTTCAAACAAATTACTACTATTCTTTAATAAAATATAAATAAAATGAAATCAATAAAAACAAATTTCTATATCTAAATTTTATATTAAATACATTAAATTGATTTATTTATATTTATATTTTATTAATGATAAAATATATCGTCTATATAAATACACTTTGAAAACGTGTGTGGTTTTATAAAAATAAATAGTGGTGATTTCCCTCCCTTAGATTAATGGTGGATCAAGAAAATACTATTTTTTTCTAATAAAGGCCCAAGAAATTACTCTTTTCAAAGGCCCAAGATAATACACACACAAGCACTAACCGGCCCAAAATAACCAAAGGTAGCCCAAGAAAATAACACACATGAAATCCCTAATGCATTTAAATTAGCCACTTATTGCATAACTAGAGATTTCTCTGTCAATCTTTAAAGGTGTGTTTGGTTAGAAATAAATAGAGGAGAGAAGAGGAGAGAAGAGGAGAGATAATATTTTTAAATTTTTATTTTTGATTTAATTTTTAGGAGGAGAGAGAGCCGATACCCTATTATTAGAGCTCATTTTTCTCTCCCTCCATTTTAGCAGATTTGGAGGGGTTTCATATAACTAAAAATCATTCATTTCTCTTTGAACCAAACACAAAACTAGTAAAAAAATTATCACCTCTACTCTCCTCCACTCTTTTGAACTAAACATGTCTTCAGTGTTCCTCTCTCTCCTCCCCTCCCTTCGACCTACTTTACATAATAAAGCTTTTTCTCCGAGTACAAAAATCAAAACAAAATTATTTAGGGCTTAGTTTCAAATCATTTACAAAGTAGTCTCATTCTCATAACAAATACTTAAAAAAATAGTAAACAATTGCCAAACTATGATGATAATAATTATTATTTCATAAACCATTAAGAATTAATATGGTCTTCTGGAATTTGTTTAGTAAAAATATTCCTCCCCTTTGAAATCAATAAGGCCTCTTCTAGTCTTTTAACAACTTGTTCCATAGATGGTCTTTGTTGGTTAAGGGTTGTGCATGATAAAGCTAATTGAAGTGTTAAATCAAATGCTTCCTTAGAATACTCTCCTTGAAGTCTAGGATCAACAAATTCTGCAATGCTACCATTCCTAGAGAGGGCTTTTGCCTAATAAATTATGTCACACAAAAATTGGCACAAAGGGTCAAACTTAAGGAAAGAAAAGATAAATGAACTATTTGTTACTTTAGTTTTAAAAAAAAAATCATGTTTAAGAGTTTTAATTAGTTTATTATTGATTTTTTTTTATAATGAGAAAATATGAAGAAGAAAAATTGCTCTAAAGGAAAATCTATCTTCAAAATTATTTTTAATAGACTATGTTTTTAAATGACTTTTATTATGGGAAACAAACAAATATGATTTTCGTTATAACTTATTTTTAAAAAATTACCACGTTCTCTTTTTTAAAAAAAATCACTTCAAGGAATATTTGTCTGTTTATATAACTTCTTTTCAGAAAAATTAAAATCCAAAGAAAAAAAATCTAAAAATTGCTTTAAATAAAAAGTTTTTTTTATAAAAATAAGAAGTTGTTTTAGTAGCTTCTCATAACAATTATTTGTGATTGATTTTTTTAAAAAAAAGTAATTTTTACAACAGTAAATAAATACAAAATAGCTTCTTTTTTTATATAAAAAATCTCTATAACATAATCAGTAAAATATTAAATATCAAAACCACTTTTTTATAATTCGTAACAAACAGATTTTAAATAGCTTCTTCTACTTTAAAAATATCTCTAAAAAAATTTCTAAATTATTAAAAACTAAAATCACATTTTTTTTTATAATTTGTAACAAACAAATACAAAATAGCCTAAAACAAAAGTAAGAGATATGAGACATGTTTTCTGACCATTTTACTAAGTAACATTGGTTTCTTGAGTTTCAAATTTATGACCCTTTTTCCAGAGAGGATTTGTAGAAGTACCATTCCAAAGCTATAAACATCACCAGATGAATTCACATGATTGTTGCTTTGATACTGAGGATCCACATATCCAAAAGTTCCTCTAACTTCTGAACTAGCATATGTTTCACCTACCTCAATTACTTTAGATAATCCAAAATCTGATAGTTTTGCCTCAAAATTTGACCCAATGAGAATATTTGTTGGCTGCATGAGAAATATTCATCATTCTATTTAGGCCCAAATTTCATCTAAGACTCATTGGACTCTTCATACAAAGGTAGTACTAGTTTTTAAAAAATTATTAGTACTAGTTTTTTTTGGGGTATAATAATTAGTACTAGTTTCTTTGCTTCTTTTTATTTTTATGGTTTAAATATAGTTTTCATTTTGGTCTATATTATTTTACTTTAGTCCATGTGTTAAACTTGTTCATTTTAAAGTTTCCAAATATTTGGTTGATCTATTTCTATCATTTTTTTGTTTGATAACAATTTATGTTTTAGAACCTAAGATAGAATTAACCATTAACCTAAGATAGAATTATTTATAAAATTGATTAATTTATTAATCTGTTTGTAAAAACCTAAATAAACAAGAAATATAGGGAGTATAATAAAGATTAACCTTGATGTCACGATGAACAATGCAGCCTCCTTGATATGTATGCAAAAACCAAAGACCTCTAGCACTATCAATTGCAATTTCTAGTCTCTTTATCCATGAAAGCACCTTGTTCTTCTTGCCTGATGTATATATTCATTTGTTAAATTTTCAACAAATTATAAAATAGTTTTATATATTGCAGTCTATAACTATAATTACAGCCGCAATACAATCATTTTCGAGATTTTTTTGCAATAGCATTACAAATTCAATTTCGAGATATTCGTAACTGCAATCTCAATTTAAAACAATTCTAATTCAATCTTGAATGCTAAAAGAAAGTGATAAAATTATATTTACCAAATAGCCATTCTGAAAGACTCCCATTAGAACATATTTCATAGATTATAAAACATTCATCTCCCTCAACACAACAACCAAGCAAAGAAACAAGATTTTGATGCTTGACATGAGATAGGCTTGTAACTTCTCTAACAAAAGTTTCTATATTTCCATCATCATTGATTATATGCTTCACTGCAACTTGCTCATTATTTTTCATTGTGCCTTTATAGACCTTACCTAACATTGAAATAAAAAAAAATAACATTAGTAGCTTAAGCTATTGAAAATTATAGAAATTCTGAACCTCACAAAATCAATTTCTAAAATAAATGATATCTTTCATTTATATATAAACATATTTCAAATTATATCTCATTTGTACGAGACTTTCAAACACTCTCGGACAACTAATAAAAACTGAATATTTAAAGTATGATTTAAGTGGTTCATTAATAAATGGTTCAATAGATTTTAGAAAAACTATGATAGAATCTTAAAATTTAGGTTAAATTTAATTCAACCTTACAAAAATAGTTTATAAAATAAAAAATACATCTCGCTTAAAAACACATTTTCAAACTATATTTCATCCGACGCAATACTCTCCAGAAAAACTAGCATAACTTTTATGTAAAAATTGTATAATTGATGGTAACATTTTTCATATCTATATATGCACTATCCTACACATCTACACTGATTCAAGCATAAGCAAATTTTTCTTACCATAAGATTTCAACAAACAAAGAGACAAAAAGAAGCACACCTGAAGTTCCCTCCCCAATGACATTCATTTCATTAAGATGGTTGGTGGCAGCATAAACTTCCTTGATAGGAATTTTTAGACAAGCAGTTTTCTTTAGCATGTCTCCAAATGTCACTGAAAAAATTAGTACATAAAGCATAATAATTTACCGTTAAATGTAAGTGTTTATATATAAATTATTTTGATAAAAGGTAACACGAATTCAAATTACATAAATATATATATGTTACAAATTGTTTTCATAAATTTTTTTATTGACACTATAAAAAAATTATCTCGTAGAACTTATGAAAATAAATTAAAAATAATTTATTTTCATAATTTTTGTTAAACTGACTCACAAGTACTTATGTTAGTAAATAAACTCAAATATGTTAATTCAAGCAGCAAAACATGTATATATTTATATATTTATGATACTATCTAATATTAGTTTGGAATAATTTGGGTCTTACCTTCATTGTTTAGTGGAACTGATCTAAAGCATCTAAAAAACATGATGTATGCATCTAAGAACACACAACATTTGCAATTAGGAGACTCGGATTTAAAAAACATTTGTATGTATGAAAATGAGAAAGCAAAAAAAAAAGAGACTCGGATTTTTCTCATTTTGATATTGGACTCATTTATAACTATATGCAAGAACTTCTTTGGAAAAATCATATAATTGGAACTTCTCGGTTGTTTTTTATAGTTTGAAAAAGATAGCTATTTGTTGTTTGTATAATAGAATATTCATATTACAAAAACATTTCAAAGAAATTGAGTACATCGTGCATGTTGAAACATGAACAAATAAACAAACATTACCCTTTTGATTCTTGTGTACAATTAGTCTTGTTGCCGGCCAATACAAGGTACCATTATTTTCCAATTAGAATGTTATTCTCACTCTATCTTTTACATTATATAGTAAGTTCGAAATTGTGTGTATCCAACAAAATAAATTTTGGATTTTGTGAATTGCCAAATTTATTCATGAAATTGTTATGTTTCGGGTGTATCTATGTTCATTTGTGTCGTTAAACTATATGACATATAATATGACATTTTACGTCGATTTAGCATCAATGTCATATTACTAGAAACTTGTATTGCACATCAAATTCATATATTCATGTCAACTATAAACATGTTGGAAAATATAAAAGATTGGTGGTTTGAATTGGAATTGCCGTTTCCAAAACTACTTTTGCGTTGATTTCTTTTATCTTCGTCCAATCATCATAAGAGGATATAACTTATATTGTGACACATACTTTGTTGCGCTTGTTTTCTCAATATTTCGTTTGCTCTATTATATCTTGCTCCATTAGTATATCTCCAAAACACTTGTAATATAAGTTACTTTAGAATGAATGGTTATTAACATAACTCTTGTCCTTAATCTCCACACTTAGCATATATAGTTAAAGAATAATTGATCTTTATTTTTTTTTTTTTTGTTATCATCAAAACTTCAAGTAGAAGATTACATTTTAAAACACTTTTGCACTAACAAACTTTAGGATTGTCCCCCCGAAATCTAAACACATCAAATAATTTTTTCCTCATATATTTCATATACAATTTAATCGTGGTAATATAACATTGACGTGAGATCAACTTGAAATGTCACATGTTTATTTAATGTATCACAAGATAACCTCTAACAACAAAAGTTTATAAAGAGACTATCCATACTCACGTGTAACAATTTCATAATGAATTCGTCAATTTACGTCATTTATAATCTATTGTAATCGACGATTCTAATTTCAAGTAAAATTTGCTTATCCACTGTATTAGTCTATATTCTATTTTACAAAGTCACTTTCATGATTTCATGTATAAATGTTTAAAAATGAAAATAAATCAAAGACAAGTAATATTTTTATAATTAAAAGAGAAACCAAATTAAAATATCCTAAAAAGCAATGGTTATAAAAAGACAAGATTTAATATTCTTAGGAAAAAATTCTAAAGGTGACAGATACAAAGCCAGTATCTTAATTCAGCACCAAAGGACAAAGACAAGCACTTGTATAATTCTTCTTTGGTGTTAACTAGCACAAACTAATTTCATTGTATTCTTCATCACCTATTTTTCTATTAACTCTTGCCTTTGTTTTCTATAGCTTTTAATTTTCCATCACTTATAATTTTGTCCCAAGTTAACAAATTTCAGCCACAAAAATTTTCATTTCATATTCTCTCTATTTTTCAAAACCTTAGATACAATGATCAAATTTGCAACAAGAAAATTGATGACCATATCTATAATTATTCTTCTTCAACAAAACTTAGTATGTTCAAAATGTAGTTGTGAAAATGAACTACAAGATTCTAATCATAAAGTATTTGAGACATTAAAATACAAATTAATTGCTATGGCATCAATTTTTGTAGCTAGCCTAATGGGTGTGTGTATACCAATCTTAGCAAAAAATTGTTCATATTTAAATCCAGAAAATGATTTTTATTTCTTAATTAAAGCATTTGCAGCTGGTGTGATCCTAGCAACAGGGTTCATTCACATACTTCCTGATGCTTTTGATACATTAACAAATCCATGTATAGCTGAAAAGCCATGGAAAATGTTTCCTTTTTCAGGATTTGTTACAATGGTTGCAGCCATTGGAACATTAATTATGGAAGCTTTGATTATGGGGTACCATAAAAGGTCTGAATTGAAAAAATCTCGGCCGTTGAATGAGGACCGTGAGACTCGTGAAGCTAACGGTCTTAGTCATGTTCATAACTTTGCAGTTGCTTCTGATAGCTTAGATTCAACTGTTCGTCTTCGATACATCATAATTTCTCAGGTAACTAATATGTTTTATCATCTATTATTTATTATATATTTATCTATAAAAAAAGGTCTAAAGTGAAGTATATGTGTTAAACTCTTGTTAATTTGTTTTTGTTTAAATAATTTTTCATTTCTTCCACAAAATTTTACATTGATTTTGTGATTTGTTTTCAATTGATTGATCATGCGCAACTAAACACATCTAATTTGTTGAATAACAAAATTGGAATTAGATTAAGGTTTTTGAGGTATGATGTGACAACATTTAAGAACATTGCACAAAAAAAATACACTTATTTAAATTTTAGCTTATTTTTAATTAATGATATAATCAAAATATGCAGATTTTAGAGCTAGGTATTGTGTTACATTCAATCATTTTAGGGATATCTCTTGGGGTGTCAAGAAGTCCTAAAACAATCAAACCTTTGGTGGCAGTATTAACTTTTCATCAAGGCTTTGAAGGAATAGGACTTGGTGGATGCATCTCTCAGGTACTTTTTATATATGTATATGGTAAGGTTAAATATGTTTTACATTTCTATTAAATTTATATTTTTTTTTTATAATCTCTATTTTGATCTGAAGTTTGCATCACTGTATTTTTAAGGTATTGTCGGTTTTAAGTTTTGTATGAGTTTTTACGGTTTTGTCCTTTGTAAAAAAGTGTTTCAATGGATTCAAGATAGTAGGTGTTTATAAACTATTGATCTTAGACTTGATTCTCAAACAATGTGAGACTTTTTAGTGTATTAAACCGGTCACTATATTCACTTTTTGGTCTTTAAAAGGGGACTAAAAGCATGCAATTTTGTAATTTACAAGGACCAAAAAATTGATAATTATAGTGACGGAAAGTTTGGATAAAGATTATTCTAATTAAGATTTGAATTTGAGTTCTTCTAAATGATTTGTCTTTAACTAATGTTCATTAATTAATCACATGAGTTTAACAACTTGGTTGTGTTATTATTATTTAAACTCAAGAAAGTTAAATTTGTTAATACTTGTTTATTTCTTTTATCAGGCACAATTCAAATACTATAAGGTTGTAATTATGGTACTCTTCTTTTGCTTCATTTTCCCAATTGGAATTTGCATTGGTATAGGAATATCAAACATCTACAATGAAAGTAGTTCAAAGTCACTAATAGTAGAAGGGATTCTACTTTCAGCATCTGCAGGGGTTCTAATTAACATGGCACTTGTTGATCTTGTTGCCACTGATTTCATGAGCACAAAAATGCTAAGGAGTTTTAGGTTACAAGTTGGGTCAAGTTTAGCACTTTTTGTTGGAATGATTTGTATGTCCATTTTAGCATTGGGGGAACACTCCTAGCAAAGAATTAATTGTAACATTTCTAAACCTTATATGATTTTAATGACTTTTTTTCATGATTAGTTGTAACTTTTCCTAATGCAATTTTTTGGTTTATCAAATGTATCATGTGAATGATAAAACTAATTTGTTTGAAGATTTAAGATTTCTCTCTTTAAAACAACAAATATTTCATAAATTATAACTGAATTTTAATGTCATGTATCAATTTAATGGTAAGAGTTTGGTAATACAACTTTCAAAAGATACTTCAAATCTTACCGGTGATAATTGTACAATGGTTATTAGTGTCTTTTTAATTAATAATAATTTATCTCTTTCTCAATTTATTTTTTAAAAAATAAAACACTAACCTACTTGTAGTTTACCCCAAAATAGTTCTAAGACATTTGTACAAAAATATATTTTGATAAATAATGGTAAGAAAATGGCCTTTTAATCATGGGGTTCGTTTGGTCATTTGTGCATACGATTTATGCAATTTTTAAGATTACAAAATACAATACAACATTTAAATACCACAGTCCAAATTACAAAGTTCTCTTGGAACGTATTTATACCTTCCAACATAAATGATTGTCACGAAGTTCGACCAATTGTATTATACATTTGAGTAATTTTTCTATTTCGCAATTGTTAAGGTTATAAACCTTAAGGTTATAAACCACATTAATATTTAAATATTATGATTCATGTTACAAATTTACCTTTAGACCATATCTCTAGCTCCAAACCTCTTAGTCGAAACCCAACTCATGAATGGGTCAAGTGAGCAACTGCCCAATTATCAATGAATATGATTCAAAATTCAACAATAATAACAATGGTAAGACTAGAAGTGCAAACTCTACAACATAAGGGAAAGTGGTAGCATAAATTATCTGATTTTTCAATTGTACCTGTTTAATGCTCTTGTGATTCTAATGTTGGGTTATTTTTCTCTCTCAATTCTATACCAAAATTTCACGATGAACCACTTTCTTTCTATGCTTTCTCTTCCACTTGTATGGTTCTCCGTAGACATGTTTATTTCAATAAAGTATCAAAGAAGCTAAAATATTTTACCAAAACTAACAGAAAGACACTATAGGTTAAGAGATAATAACAATTTCACACTAAATTTATACGGATATGTTATATTTACAAGAATCTGATGCAATCATGAAATAATCCAATATTAATAAAATGATTTGAAGGATGGGTAGTTATAAAATAATAAAGTATGTGTATCGGATAGATACAGAGTATCAATACTCGTAAGGTATTTATGAATACTCTAATTTTTTCTAGTTATTCTATTGCAAATGAAATTTATGACATTTTATATATTAATATAATATTACTTATATATTTAAATTTTTTTGTTTATCGTACGGGTACCTTAATTTTTTTTATACTCATACTCAATATCAGATATGTACTCGTTCCTATGCTTAACTTTGGACTTTAGAGGAGGTAATTTATCATTCGACTAATAACATCATCAGATTCATCTTTTTGTTACATGTGGTCTCAATATTGATTATTGAATAATCATAATACTCGTGACTCGTGTCTGTTTGCTTCCTACCCAAGAGAGGTCCCTGATTTGGATGCACCAATAGTGGCCAGTGATTTTGGTGCTTCCATATAGCAAACAAATCAAACACATGATTCTTACAAACTTAATGTGTAGCCCTCAGAAATCACATTAAAAATGCAAACTACAGCTCATCTTCATGTATACAGGCCACCCCTGTTCCCTCTAAAGAATCTTTACAATTTCATCTACCAGTTCAAATAATTGAACTTCTCACTGTCTAAGCAGCTTAGCACATGACAACCTCCACCATTGAATCTATCTGTCTATCTATCTATAATAATAATTGAAAGTAGGTAAGTAAATTAGAGTGTGAATTTCATGAAGTATAAAGTTAAGATCAAACATCTACAACCCCTGAAAATAAATGGAATTATGCAGTGGCACTGCATATCTGTGATAGCTATGTTCCAACAAAATTACAAATGCTGTTTTCACTCAGTTGTAGTATGTTGTCACCATACTACATTTGAACTGTCCAGAAAAAGCAAATCAGCAAAAAATAATTAGTTGTTTAGACTGATACTTCAATGGCTAGTCCTGTCAGTTTCAAATGGGAGGATGATGATGATAAACCACATGGGATTGATGCTGACACGCTACTATTCCTAATAATGCAAGTTATTCTCCAAATCTAAAAAGTTAATGACCCACTGGCTAGATTATTCTTCCTCTAAAATTTGAGTTATTAACAACAAAATTATGTATGATAGCATAATTACTAGTATTAGATGAACACAACCTGCACAATTGAGACATAGAATCGAGTCCTTGCAAGCACGACATCATCATAGAATTTGTAAATTTAATAAAAGCAACTCAATTACTTGCATGCAATTCAAAGGGCGAGAAATCTGGAAGGAGATGGCAAAAGTAATGTAATTTATATATCTATCAAATATCAATCAAGGGTAAAATAGGTAACCACGGCTAAGTAAAAAAATACATCATAAATCATTGGCTCAATATGTGCTTCGATGGCAACTCAAATCATCTCAAATGTCTCACTGTATTTACAGAAGAAAATGGCAAACAAACGAGGAAATAATGAAGTAAACTAACTGAGGTTCATGGGTGTTATGAAACAAGACCCTCCCGAGCAATACTGGTCACACGAAGTACAGCTTGAGCACTTAAAGGAGAAAGTTTTGACTGACAGAAGTTTTCCCAAGATTCTGTCTCTGGATGCTCGGAGACGGTGGCTTCTGGCATGAGATCTTGAAATTTCTCGTACACATTTTGGAGCTCGAGAAGGAGGGTTCGAGCTGCTTCTCTGGACTCGGGAAGCTGATCACTCAACTGGGATGCAGCTACTTGAATCAATTTGTCAATGCCATATGTCTTTATGCCTTCGGCACCCTATCCAAACAAAAGAGAATATGTTAATGCTCCACACTAACACAAATAGGTTTGGCCATATTATTTATCCTTTCTAGCTCAAAAGGACCCCTTGAACAATTCAACAAGGAAGGGCGTGCAACAAATTAAAAAGTGTACTGGTGATTTAAATCATTTTGGAAAAACCCAGCCCTTCAACAGAATTTTGCCCAAGGTTTGAATAATATCTTATAATATCTTGGGCCTTATCTTACAGAATATCTTAAAATTAGTTTCTTATCTAAGAGTATCTTATATTATCTCTTACTGCTAATTTTCATATTTATATGGGCGTGCCATCTATCAATTTAGACCTTTGCTCTTTGATCACTATAAAATACCCTTCTATTTGACTTTGCGATGTTTGGAAATATATAAAAAAAATGCATGATCATGATAAACCATTCACAAATCAAACAAAGACATAAGAAGCTTGTTAAATGATTTGGGACTGAAACAGAACTTTTTCCAAATTCAGTCAGATGTCAAAAACAAAGGTGAGAATTATGGAATTTCAACAACAACAGTGACCAAGGCTCTTTTCCTGCATCATTAATTTGCTTCCTAAAATTTTGGTTTCATTACTTTTTTTACTGCACATAAAATCATTCATGGGTAACAATTCTACAAGTAAATTAAAAGAAAAAGACACCAATATGAACAGTCTTCAATGTCATCAATATGAGCAAAATTCATAAATCTACTCATACCAGTTGTGGAACACTTCGAGAAAAGCACATTGATGCCTTTGCACGAATACGAGGATTCTTGTGCTTAAGGTATGGTTGCAACTTTGGTAACAAAGAAATAGGGGAAATCCAAGTAGTCATTGATATCAACGCTTTTTCTGCTGCCTCACATACAAAGCGTTTGTCCTGGGAAGACTTGAGAAGAAGCTGTACTAGCTGCATCCACCATAGGAACATGTCAATTTACTACCACAAGTGTATGATGAAATCCCATAATGCTTAAGTGAGCAGATTCGACAATAAGTACACATAAGGAATTCTGACTTACCAGAGGATCCAGTGAGTCTATCATAAGATCATTATATGCACTGAAAATATCGGCAGATGTCATAATCGCAGTTTTGATAACAGCACTCCTAGGATTTTTCAGGGACTTTGCAATATATGTGATCACATCCCCCCTGTTTACCAGATAGCATATGAATAATTTAAACAAAACGGAACAAAAACCATAATACATTAAGCAATGATATATTAATTTAAAAACCATCTTTCAATCAGAAAACAATAAAGAAAAAGTTCAATACTTACAGAATATCAAGCATTGCTTCCTTATGAAATATAGACAGACGACGTACATTATTTAGAGTATCACAAAGCAGGACCCAATCCTTTGAGTCAAGTCCAGCTAAGAGGGTCTGTAACAAAACCAGGTAACTATACTGACATAACATAGGTGTTGAGTTTATATTATATAAAGCTAATAATCAAAGGTAAATAACTACAAAGAAAAAAATGAAACACACAAGGTATTGATATTGAGGCACACCAATTTCAAATCCAGTCCCTCTACCAAAACACGATGGATAAAATAATACCTTGAGACAAGTATCAGTATCTTCTACATCGCTCAAGTTCTCAGATTCAATGTATTCTACTTCTACAATTCCAATCTCTACAACAGATTCAGCAGGCACGGCCTGATTTCCGTTAACATGTGGGAACACCAAAGAGGAACAATTTTTCTTCTTTTGACATTCTTCAATATTTTCATTAGCATTGTCGACTGGAGGCTTGGTCAAACACGCCTTACCAGAGCCCTCGCTCTTCCTTTCAGTTACGGGAATAGTATTGAGATCCTTAAGTGCTGTCTCTGACATTCCTGTCAGCTAAAATCTGAGATAAAAAAAGGAAGACAACCAATCAAACTCAACATTTACAGCAAATAACAAGGAAGCAAAACTCGTAAGTCAATATCTGAACTCGACAACAATGAAGCAATCACCAAAAAAATATTAAGATCATACAACAAACCATTATTGGTTTCCCATATCTCTACAAATTACAATTATAACACCATTTATTTCCCGGTTCTCAATCCCATTGATCACAAACACACACACATATACATTGAATTTCCAAGACAATATATTACTGCAAAAGCCAGTTCCAATCTTAGAACGAACTTCCACTTCAAATACAACACTCTTAAGTCAAGATCTGAACTCAACAACAAAGAACAATTATGAAAATAACCTTTACAAGCCACAGAACAAAATATGATTTAGTCACTCCTGCTTTTTCATTTCTCTGCAAATCACAATTACGCTACCATTGCTCTCGTTTTCTAGTTCTTAATCTCAAATATCACAAACACAAATACATAAATATTGAATTTCCAGTGAAATCTATAATTGCAAAATCCAATTCCAATCTTAGAACTAAACTTCCACTTCAAACACAAAATTAAAACCAGATACACTTCAAGTTCAAATCACACGCATATATTGAATTTCCAAGAAAATCAACAATTGCAAAAGCTAATCTCAATCTTATAACTGAATTTCCACTTAGCTAAAACCAAATACACTTCAAATCACCGCAAATAACTCTCCAGAAACAAAATAAGGAAGCAAAATCAAACAATTCACATGATTAACATTAATTCAACTAAAAAAGCATCGCAATTAAATCACAAAGTAAAACACAATAAATCATTAAAAAAATCAACAGATTCAGTTCAAATTCGAAGCAACTCAGTAACGAAACTAAATATTCCATAAAAAAAATGAAAAATGAAAAAAAAATCGTTACTATACAAAACGAAATAGCAAGATCTTGCAGTAAACTATCCGAATCTTCAAGAACAAACAGAGCAACATTTCAATCCTAATAAATCCTAAAACTACAAGAATTCGATTGGAAATACAGAAAAATAAAAAATAAAAAACGATAATCACACTGAATCATACGGATCAGAAGCGAATGTAGAGAGATAGAGAGAGAGTACCGGATGAAGAGAGAAAGAGAGAGTAGAAAATGCAGAGAATGTAGTTGATTTAAGAGAGCGAGTTGAGTTGAGTTGAGAAGACTGAGTCAACTCGGAGCAGTGAAAAAGTGAGGGATTTGAGAGTATTTTAGCAAACCGACGAAGGAAGAGAAATAGAAATGTCGCGGAAGCTAAAACGACGCCGTATTGAGAGGAAACGGTATAAGGCCGGCAAAATTTGAGGGTTTATAATAAAGAGAAGATTGTATTGGATTTGTTATTTGCATGTGAATGTGATATGGGGCAGCTGAATCAGGTGAACCAAATTAATTTCACATCTTCCCTTTTTTTCTTTCTATTTTTTTATTTTTATTTTTTGTAATTTTTTATTTTTTTTCCTAACATTTATTTATTTTTTAAGCCACAATAATTAGAATATTTGACTCTAGGTAGCTGGTTATATTCCCTAAAGTTGGCATTAGATTTTTTTTAATCAAAATTAGATTATCTCTCAAATTAGTGACTCCAAAAATCGATCTTAAGTTATTTTTTTATGAGAGATTTATGTTGTTAAGTCTCTCAACATAATATATTGGTAACTTTTCTTTAATTTTTTTTTTAATTTTTTTTGTTGAGATTTAGATTATCTATGGTTCATGAATCACTCTATATTTAATGCAATTACACAATTAAGACTTCAAGATGTAGAGTAAAAAATGAATGTAGTTTTATCTTGATTCCACAATCTAGATGGTTATGTGATTAGTTGAATATAGAGAATTTAAATATTTTCAATTTAGAATTCATCGTTTGATTGATTCCATTGAAAATAGTTCGTTTGATTGATTCCATTGAAAATAGTTCACTTGAATTGTCAAAATCTTTTGAAAAAAAATGGTCTAAATCTATTATTTGTAAAATCTAGAAAAAAATTGGTTTGACTTGGCCGACTTTTTATTTGGAAAAAAGCATATAAATCAGCCATTTTTTTATTTTTAAGTGTATATAATTGAAGAATATTTTTATTTTTATATAATTGAAGAATAAGTGAAATATGTTGTCATCATATTTCTCCACTAACTATGAGTTGAGTTATTAGTTGATTACTCTTTTTAATAATTCGTTATAAATATTTAATTCCAATAATTTAGTTGTTAAAAATTATTATATTTTGTCAATAATTAAGGAAACAAAATTTCATATGGATTTGCCATTTGTGGCTAAATAATTTTATATTTGATTTATTTATATTTTTTAAAAAATTTATTATACGTTCAATTGAAATTATGAATTGAAGTATAAAAAAATATTAAACTTTATGAAAAGTAAAGAATTAATTTACTTAAAATAACTTTTAATTTATCAGTTAGATTAATAAAATTTAATATTTGCAATAAGTTGTTGACCCATGAATTCTCTTTTTTTTTGGGAAGGAGTTCTATTTTTTGTTGAAACATTCTTTTGTTAGTTTTTACTTATTTTCCTATTAAACGCCGAATTATTAAATCTCCTTCCCCTAAGAACAGAAGGGTAAAAACAAAAATAATATCGATTTGTGTTCATAATTAATATGCTTCATTCGAATGTTTTATTAATGCCACTATTGTTGTTTTCAATCACTCCATTTTTCCTCCTAGGGTTTACCATGATTCATTTGAAATTTGCGTTGTTAACTTGTTATATTATGGTATTATTAATGTTAGATTTTGAAATTAGGTCACCTGTTTCTCAAACTATAAATGACACTCCAGCACAGCACGCAAAAGAAAAATTAATGCTTTATCATTTTGGACAAGGATTAATTGATTGATTATGTTAATAATTTTTTTCTAGATAATCACTGAAAATAAATAAATTAATAACAATTTGTAGTTCTTGATTAGAACTTAAAAATCACTTGAAATTTTAACGATATTATTTGTTTTTATTACTAAAATTTTGATTTATTGATGTTGGTATGCTGAATTGAGTTTTGAGAAATACACATTTTTTTCTTTTATTTTGATTGAACTAACATTAATTGAGTTAATGTCTTAGTCATCAAGACGAGGAACATTTTGTCATTGATTGAAATTTCATATAATTTTTAAATATCGATCTACAATAAATCAATATTTGTCTAAATAAATATAGGAGTTCTTAAAACTGTGATCAATAAAACATATTATATTTTAACTCTAGTTGTTTTAAACGAGATTGACAATAAATGAATATGACAACTCATTTCCTTATTTATATTATAAATTATAAATATTTAAATTAAAAAATAAATTATATCATATAGAAACAAATGCATCAAACAATCTACTTATGAAAAAAATCAATATAGTAATGAAAATGCAAAATAAAATCGAAGAAAGAAATTAAACTCTTTAAGCCTCTTCACGTCTTTTACATAAAGATTTTTTTGTGATGTTAAGTGTGTCAAGCTTTAATAATTTTTTTAAGATTCCATTGTATAATAGTTGTGTTTGTTATAGCTTTTTTTTAATCATTTTTTATAATAAAATGACATTGGTTCCGTTTCTAAAATAATCATTTTAAAAAAAATTATTATTTTTAGCCAATAAACACAAAGTGGTAGTTAATATCAGAGAAAAATTATAGAGTGAATAGAGAAAACCATAATATAAAAATGGTGAGAGAGAAAGAGTGTTTTGAAAGCACCTATTACTTTTTCAACACGAGAAAAAACGTAAATAGTGATCCATGTGGGTGCGAATAGTATAATATAGCAATGGGTGTAATGCTAGTAAAAAGCTCGATTTTTTTTTTCATTTTAAAACCCATAAGTAGCACAAACTCATTTTTAACACTTTTGAAAATAAAAATTGAAGATTAGTATTTTACAAAGTTAAATAATTAAAGCAATTAAATATATTTGTTTGGAAAACTCAAAAGTATTATAATAATGAAATATTATAAGCATAAGACATGACAAGAAAAAATACAAAGAGTTTAAAAATTATTTTCTAATAATCACAAAATAACAACAAAAAAACATCCACTACTAGAATTTGAACATCAAAAACAAAATGAGAGGACTTAATGCACCAATGAGTTAAATCATAAGAAAATCTTTTTTTTCTTCAACTAACACCATAAAAGTATTTTAATATTCTCAACTGTCTGATCGACATTGAAGTCTTTGTGACAAAAAAAATATTATTCTTCATCTTCAAATTAATCAAACACATGATGTCCATATAAGATTCAAAATCTTGATGACCCTCCTTCCACCCACGCCTAACCCAACAAAAAAAGATATGTTGAGCATTGTCATCCAAACTACACCCACCCATGCAAAAACACAACTTATATCTAAATAACCTCTTTTAATCACATCATTCTTTTCTTGCACATATCGTTGTGCAAAAATCACCACTCAGATAAATATATATTTAAATAAGTCATTTTTTTCTCTATGCCACCTAGTACATTAACGCATTTGAAACTTCAAAATTATTTATCAGAATGTTATAAGTCTCTTTCACAACAAAAATATTTCTTTGAGTTGTGGGCAAATGTCAAGTCTATTGAACCTGACACACAATAAACCTCTAGGTGACTACGAATTAAGCAAAAAACTTGTTTGTTCACTGTCGCTTAACTTTTTAACTAAATTATCAAAAACCAATTCAATTGCACATTACCACCACTCTCATTCATACCTGAAAATCTTTTCACCAAATAGATTTCAGATATCCTCTACTTTCTCTAACCACATATTTACTAGATGATACCTTAAAGTAGAGTCTTTATTTATTTATTTTAAGCATCCAACATCATTTACCCAACAAACTATATTAAACATATGTAAGTTTCTCAACCTCCATTTTCACACTGAGAACCCACTAAATCTCATATATATATATATATATATATATATTTGTTATCATTTTGTAAGATTAAAATGAAATATTTTTTAGTTAGTATTAAGACCTCTGTTGAACAACACCCAACCATGCATTTGATTATATGGATCTGAAGGTGCCAATGACAAATTATATGGAATTCATATTCAAATAATCTTTAGTAATTAGGTGATAATAAAATTTAGTTGAAACTTATAATTTTATTGTTTATTGCAACTCCTAGGTTGAGATATGATCACCACTTTGTTGTTTAAATAGATATATTCATACTCGTAAAATATAACTTATGTATAATACGATGGATGGTCTAAATCATGAATCATAGAGATACGTTGTCTACTAAATGTTATTTAGGAGTCTACTTTGTTATTTAGATAAGTCATATTTTACCATCGCTAGAATTTTTACATGGATTTAATGACCTTTTTGGACTTTATGCCACAAAACTAAATGAATAATTGAAGTATGGACCAACAGACTCTCATATGAATTGTGAGTTGAAGAAATATTTAAAAGTATATACTATATTATACAAAAATTTCTTAAAACAAATAAATACAAAAATTTACGTAATATGTTAATCGTGTAAAAAGTTTTTATATAATTTTGATCTGCTCCACTTTATTTTTTAGCGGGCTAATAATAGAATAGATCAAATCAACGGATACACTCAAAAATTATATTAAATATCTTTAAAATATTCCTCACATTCAGAACTATTTTGGTACTTTAAAGTAAATATATTATTTTTATTATAAACTAATATTCAACATAGTTATATTTACATTTTAATGTTTAATCATTAAACTGAATGTAATTATATCCATCAAATTCGTTATTTTCTCATCGAAAATAATACTTTAATTATGTACTCTAATGAAATTTGTGCAACACATGAATAATATTACTTTACTCCATAATTTTATGAATATTGTTATATATTTTTATATAATGTTCAACTAATACATTATGTGAAAGACTTTCATATGGTATAAAATAAATAATATAAGAAATAAAAACACATGCACATGTAATATCTAGATATCCTTATTAAACTCAATAACTTTTCATTGGATGTTTATAGGTATATCACAAAATTTATCAATTTAAAAGTATTTGTTTAGAATTTCACATAGAATGAAATATAACTTCAAAAAGTATTTATATGTAAAAAACATCACTCATTTAATAAGTTGATCTTGTAAGAGATTATAAACGACTTCAACGTTAAAAGATAAATAAAATTTCATCGTCAAATATCGTCATATATTTCAATAATTTTTAAACACCGGTGTATTATAAAAGTAATCAACAATATAAGAATTATTCCAAATAGTGTCTATAATGTTTAACTCAAGTGACATAATTGAATGGTTATCAAAACTCAAATCCAAAATCTCAACTTAATATATGCTTGGTAATGCATTTGCATGAAACCAATACACGTAATCACTAATGCTACATACTATATAGCTTCTTAAATTTGTATAAGTTTTAGTAATCTCGTCTAAAAAAGGTGAGAAACAATTTAGCAGTACACAATAGATGCAAAACAGAAAAAAAGTAAAAAAGAAAATAAAAGTGTGAGAGAGAATAGAAACTGTGAAAGAGATTTACGAGTTTACGCTTCGATACGGATACGGTCCCATCCCTGTCTTTCCCTTTTCTGATTTTCTCTCACTAAAAACCTCTCTCTCTCACTAAAAACCTCTCTCTCTTTCTCTCTCTCGTTCGTTCATTCCTTCGCTTCAATCTCACTTCCATTTTCGATCCGCGTCTCTCTTCACAATCTCTCCGATTCGTACAATGTTACAACAATCCACAATCCCTAACTCGTTCCCAACTCACTCACTTTCATCGTTTCTCCGATGATCATGGAACTCACCGATTCTACCGCCGGTAACATTCCTCCGCCGCCGCCACCACCACCACACCACAATCACCAAGACACTCGCTCTATTCTCTGCATCGACCTCAACGAGATCCCTTCACCTTCTTCTTCATTCCCCGAAACCCTACCTGACTTCACAATCGACATCGTCCGTACTTACCACGAGAATCCCGCTCCTCCTCCCGGTGGTCCTGCACCTCTTCCAGGTGGTCCAACTCCCTGCGCCGCTTGTTCTAAGTCCGGCGGCGGTGGAGGTAGCGTTTTAGTTTGTGACGGTTGTGAGAGAAGCTTTCACTTGGCTTGCGCTGGGATTCGCGGCGGCGGGGGTCGTCAGAGTGCGGCGAGTTTAAGAGAGTGGGTGTGTAGTGAGTGTTTGGCTGGAGGTGTGAAGAGTAAACGGTGGCCGTTGGGTGTGAAGTCTAAGCAGCTTCTTGATATCAACTCTTCGCCGCCTAGTGATGCTGATGGTGAGGAGTTGCATGATGCGAGGTATGGAAATCTCATGCATTCTTGTTGTATAGTTTGTGATTAGTGTATGGAAGTTAAACCCTTTTAGAATTTGGATAGAGTAACTTAAGCTTGTTATTATTCATAGAAATAAGAAGTTTTGGGATGGAAGAATGTATGTGGATAGATGCTTTAATGTATTGTTGTTGTTGTGTTAGAAACTTGTGTGTTTTTCTTTAATGTTTGCTTTGGTTCATTTTTTAGTTGAGTTTTCGATGCTTAGAGTTAGAAAATGTGTTTAGGTTAGTTAGTAGATAGTGTAGTTGTAATTTTTTGGGGGGAAATGCTAAATTGTACGTGTTTAGGTTAGTTAATAGATAGTTTAGTTGTATTTCTTTTTGGGGGGGAGGGGGTGGTGGGAATTCTAAATTGTATGAAAGAACTCTTGTGAAGTTTGACTGTTAGAATGTTTAAGTGTGATTTTACTACTAAAATCACATTTTTTTTAATGTCTGTGTTTACATGCATTCCCTTGGTAGTAGTCAACTTTGAGTAACTTCTTGTGAGATAGATGATTTTTTTTGGATATAGAAAGATGTAAGAAACTGGGTAGTGGAGGGAGAATTTGGGCTTAATCGAAAACTCAAATCCATCACATTGCAATCATATCCATCCTTGAGATGAGACTAGGGCCTATGCCAGCTGAGCTATAATTGTTTTTTATGATGATTATATAGTTGTCTCCACATTTTCAACTATCCGTTTCCATATAGGTTTTGATATAATTTTAGGAAATATTTTCATTTAAATGCAACCCGTGTTGGCAATAGAGTAAGATTGCGTTGTTATCACAGCGTTGTGCTGTTACGGAGGTCTCTGCCACATCATTTTACATTTCAATTTTGTGGGCCCCATGGAAGCTATCGTGGCAATTCACGCGCTCCTGGGATGCGTTTTGGAAGCGCTTGAAAACCCAAAAATGCCCTTAAGTTTTAGGGTTATAGAGGTAGGTATCGGGTCAGTTTAGGGTTTCCGGGTCAGAAAACTAGGGTTTTAAAGTTGAACACCCTATATAAACTGAGAATGCTCTTATCTCAGTTTGTAAGTGCCTCTCGTCAATTGTGTTCCACAGCCGTCTGACCTTCAAGCTTTCGAACGACTTTCCTAGCTGTGTTCTCTGGCTACTTTTATTTGTGTTTCTCTGTTGGTTCACTGTTTAGCAGGTTTTTTTTTCTCTCATCGGTCTTTGAAGCTTATATTTGTTTTGTTCCTTGACTTTTGTGGTTATTTCCTTGTATGTATGTTTAAGATCTATGACTTTTTATTGTTCTTTATGAATATGTCAGGAATTTTGAGGATACTTTTTCAGTAATTGAGCATTAATACGTATATAGTATAAATTATTTAATTTGTATAAAAAGTTTTGGAATGATGGCCATCCCGCTATGGTGCAATATCAGTTTTGGGGTCCACTGTTATTCGGGATTAATGGCCATGAATGCAATCAAACAAGTTTTCTACCCATTTTTTCTTCTTTTAAAATTAGTACATATCAAATCAAATCCACTTGTAGATTTCTTTCTTGCCCTACTTGATGTAATGTTTGATGGCTTATGTGGTACTGATGTTTTTAGAATGGAATTTCATATGTTATTGTGTTCCTTCGAAATCAAAAGAGACTTGGTGTGAATAAGAATAAAAGTACAGTTTGGGGGAATGGGCCTTGAAGGGTTTATTTTGATTACAGAATTGGCATTGTAGTTCATATAGAAATGGAATTGGTTCAGACTCCAGAATCACAAGTTTTATCTGTGGGTTGTGCTTGTGCAAAAAATTAGGGTAGAAAGATTAAGATTTCTCAGTTCATTTCCTATTCCCACCAAGTCCAGAGTGGTCTTCTCTTTGCATATCCATTATGGAATGATGGATTCATGGGCCACTGTTTCCTCTATTGACTACGAAGGAGAGTGCTCCCTTCAAGAGAGTGAAGTGCTATGCCAACCAAATTGCCATCCGGCCCATTGCAAACTGTCGCTTTTTGGTCAGCCACATGAAGTTTTGTGGTTCAAGATTCTGTGATATGAGTGCAACTCTTGTTGGGTACCTACAATACTACTAGGGAAGCAGCCGTGATGTACGGCAATGCCACAATCAACCTTTGCAGTCCCAGTGCGTTGATAAACTTTGTTTTGCTACCAATATGGGTGAAGTCACTTTGAAGAAGCATAAGAGACATATCTTCTGTTTTTTGTGTTGAGCACAGTTTCAATACCATGGAATTGGCAATCTTTAGGGTGTTGGTTAAGAATTAAAAAGTTTTGGGGTTATTTTTTAATTCTATGGAATTGTTTGAAATTATGATTCAGGTAAAGGATCTTCAAAAAGAAATTGGGATTGATAGGCACAATATCAATTCCAATTTCCAAAACCCGATTTCATGCTCAATTCCAGATATCAAATATACACCTGGTATTTCTCTAAAAAAGTGGAGTTTATTTTAGGCAGAGTTTTCACTTTGATATGGAAAGTCTAAAACCTTTCCCAATTTATAGTGTTAAAAAAAAAAGGCTAGTTCTTTAGAGTACAAGGCTTGCAAATGCAAAACACTGTAGATAGCTATTCTTCGGTACCCTTTCATTTATTGGTAGACTGCTATTACGTGGTTGATTTTTTTCATGTGTTGG
Source organism: Cicer cuneatum (assembly GCA_037974295.1). NCBI lineage: Eukaryota > Viridiplantae > Streptophyta > Magnoliopsida > Fabales > Fabaceae > Cicer > Cicer cuneatum. The sequence continues at coordinate 897,760 of JBBPBO010000003.1, read as the reverse complement.
TATTGCTGGAACTGGCATGGTCCTTTGCTCTGTCAGAACACATTGTCCATTGTTCTATAAGAACGAATTCTACCGCATGCCACTACTCATTGATGACTTCAATAGAAAGTAATTTAATATATGGCACTTGACTGGCCGTTCATGTCCACATCAGCATAGATATGTTCGTTTCATATTTTTGATTAGCATTTCTTTTAACTGTTTTTCTTGGACAAATTAACAAATACTATTTACTTACATATCCTTTAACAGGCCTGCAAATTGGTTTGGACTTCTCCTGTTTCAAATTACTAAAGTAGGCATTAATAATGAACTTCACACTATTCTACCCCTTTTTTGTTCCCAAATAATAGATTGTAACTCTGATATAAGTTCGGCATAGCATTAATTATTAAGCAAGCTATTCTTCGGTACCCTTTCATTTATTGGTAGACTGCTATTACGTGGTTGATTTTTTTCATGTGTTGGTATTGCTGGAACTGGCATGGTCCTTTGCTCTGTCAGAACACATTGTCCATTGTTCTATAAGAACGAATTCTACCGCATGCCACTACTCATTGATGACTTCAATAGAAAGTAATTTAATATATGGCACTTGACTGGCCGTTCATGTCCACATCAGCATAGATATGTTCGTTTCATATTTTTGATTAGCATTTCTTTTAACTGTTTTTCTTGGACAAATTAACAAATACTATTTACTTACATATCCTTTAACAGGCCTGCAAATTGGTTTGGACTTCTCCTGTTTCAAATTACTAAAGTAGGCATTAATAATGAACTTCACACTATTCTACCCCTTTTTTGTTCCCAAATAATAGATTGTAACTCTGATATAAGTTCGGCATAGCATTAATTATTAAGCAAGCTTAACATAACTTGTATAATACCCATGTTCTTGATGTCTGACCTGTCACATGCCCAAGTTTATTCGAAAACTCATGCTTTCTGTTGCTTGGTTGCCAATTGACCGTTTTTGTGATACTGTTTATTATTAACGTCTTACTTGTTCCATTTGTCTTGTTTTATTTGTTGAGGTAATAATTTAAGTTTCATGATTCCCAATTGTTATAAATAGTTACTGTTTACATTCACTTTGGTTTTAGAAAGCACACTCTGGGTGATAAATCTTTTGGTGCCAATCAATTTGATGCTCCAGTGGCATATTCAAACTTCTACAACGGGGGTGTGTTTGGTTTCCAAAGGGCATCTGGAGTTGTGACACAAGCTGTTAGAGTGGGTTTTGAGGATATATTGAATCACACCAAATCAATGAGTAGAAGCTTTGAGGAAGCATATATGGATTTGCCTCCTGGAATTCATAGTAGTAATAGTACAGCTATTAATATTCCATCTCAGAGTCCAAATGAGACAAAGGTTTTGCAGGCTCTTAGAGATTTTATATCTGAAAAGCATGGTGTACTGGAGGAAGGTTGGCGAGTGGAATTTAGAAAATCAATGATCACCTCTGACCCATATGCAGTTTATTGTGCACCCGATGGAAAGATATTTGATTCTGTGTATGAAGTAGCTAATTTTCTGGGGCTACCGTCTGGCTTCAATTCTATGGAATCTGAAATAAGAAATGAAATGTCTCTTTCCTTAGGTTTGCCTCACTTATCCAGAAAAAGAAAGTCTTCTAAAACTCTGGCAGCCAATGGTTTTGTGGAAAAGCAGGGAACCTTGATCAATATTAATTATAAGTATTGTTCTTCTGATGGTTTAAATATGGAATGTGCTAATGCTCAGGGTACTGTCCCAAAAGCCACTGAGATTAGAAGAAAAGAGAATGGTCACTCCGACCTTCATCAATCCACTGTAAGTGAATCCAATAATTGATATCTCCAATTGTTTTGTTACTTTTGTTTTTTCATACTCTAACATAATTTTTCGGAAGTTATTATAGTGAAAATAAAATTAGCGATTCCTTCATGCTTGATTTTTCTGTTTTTTTTATACATTTCAGGATGAACTTCCTCTGCAGTTTAAGGACTTCTATGTTCTTTCTTTGGGAAAAGTTGATGGGAGACCATCGTATTATGATGTTAACCTTATCTTTCCTGTTGGTTATAAATCTTGTTGGCATGACAAGATTACTGGCTCTCTATTTACGTGCGAAGTTTTGGATGGTGGTGATTCTGGACCTATATTCAGGATTAAAAGGTGTTCGTGTTCAGAATTTCCTATTCCAGTTGGGTCAACCATCCTTTCAATGCAAAGTCATTGTCAATTTGTGAGCGAAACCAATGAAGGTCAGAGAGAGACTAATGACAGTATGGATTTAGATGGTGATGAGAGTATCCAGATGATCCTTTTAGAATCTCATGCACCAACAGAAAATGACATCTTAAGTTGTTTTGCCAGTTGCTCTAATGAATCATGTGCATCAGAAGGATTAAGGCCAGTTGCTGGTTTAGTTCATGATGATACTGGAAATTCATTTGCTGATAACATGGTGTTTAGTGATGATATTGGTGACATTTTGGTGGAAGAGCGGTCACCATTCTCAGCATGGAGAGTTATTTCTCAAAAGTTACTCAATGCTTGCAAGGATATCTGCCAGAAGAAAGGAACTCTTAAATTCTATTGTAAACATGTTGAAAGCGAAACAGGCTTACATAAATGGGATTTAAGGAATGAAACTAGTGATACCCACTTCACGTTGTTGGATAAATTTTGTGGTTCACCTGGTTCTGTCAGCATTCCAGATGCAATTTATGCAGACAATGATCTGACAGGTCTATATGAGCGGTTAGAGAAATGGTTGGAGCAGGATAGATTTGGATTAGATGTTGAATTTGTGCAAGAAATATTGGAACAGCTTCCTGGTGTCCAAGACTCTTTGCAATATGAACTTCTGAGCAGTAGAAATAATAGCTCTTCATTACCAACAGTGGAAAATGGTTTCCTACAGATTGAATGTAAAGGTCAATCAAAATATCAGGATGATGAAGAAGCAGTTCAAGGTTTATATAGAAGGCCTAAGAAGGCAAGATTGACTGAAAGATACGTTCAGGAAGACCGATGTCCACCTCCTGGGAAATCGCTGTGCTCCAGGGCTCCTACTGAACTCATTGGTGACATTTTTCAGGTATATATCTCTACCTGTCTAGTGCAACTCATATCTTTATTCTACCTTCTAACATTCTATGGTTTTATCATTCGATTGCTGTGATGCACAATCCTGCACTTTTTTTGTTTCTGTCTTGTAGGTTTGGGAGCTTTTACAACGATTTCATGAAATTTTAGACCTGAGAGAACCATTGTTATTAGAGGAGCTTGAGAAGGAACTTATCAACCCATGGTTTGATGAATTGGATTTCCCTGAGAAATCTGAGAGGGGAATGGGAGGAAGTCAACTTTTAAGTTCAAAAGGGGGTGTTGGTGATTGCCGTCTAATATGTGAAGCTGGTCCATCAGGTTCCACAGAAAGTTCTTTTATTCAAGTGGAAACAGAAGCAATGAAGGAGGAAACTCAAGTTAAGCTCGCATCTTTCACCTATGTCAGATGCTTTGGTGTAGCTTTGACCAAGGCCCATAATTCATTACTAAGAGTGCTAATAGGTGAACTGCAATCAAAGGTGGCTGCTCTGGTGGATCCAAATTCTGAAGAGACTCGGACAAGACGGGGAAGAAGGAAAGATATAGATAGTGCAGTTCCTGCTAAACGAACCAAGGTCAATATGCTTCCTATCAATGAATTGACTTGGCCAGAACTAGCTCGTAGATATATCTTGGCTTTCTTATCAATGGATGGTAACCTTGAGTCTGCAGAAATTACTGCCCGTGAAAGTGGTAAAGTATTTCGTTGCTTACGAGGTGATGGTGGTTTGCTGTGTGGTTCCCTTACTGGTGTGGCTGGGATGCAAGCTGATGCGCAGGTGAGAGCATGGCTTTTGTTTTAAGAAATGATGGACAAATTTAATCCTCACCTTGCCTAATATGATTAGATACCCTTTTTCTTCACAGTGCTGATATATGGGTCTTGATGTAAATTAATTTGGCATTATAACTCAATTCTAAAATATGAGTTTTTACAGGTCTAATACAATAAAATAGATTATAAATATGTGCGTAGTAGTATGCTAAGTTGCTAAGCATATTTAAATTAAGAACACTTCTAGCTAAAAGACAAGGATCGTCTTTTTGAATTATAGGAGTCATGCTTATAACTCAACTGTAGTCTTGGAATATTCTTCGAATCATGCTAAACTTAAGAGCTTCTCATTAAACTATATAGTTTATTATGCTTTAGTAAACACGATGTTCATAAAATGCTTGTCAAAATGTTGTACTGTCTGAGTTCCACTCTTACTTTTCCTGTAATGTTGTCAAGTTTTCCTTATAAGGACTAGCACCTGGGATGGGCTGGTATAGGCATTTTGACTAGTTTAACTTTACACACTTCAGGTTTGCATGGTATGGCCTGAGTGCATGTTTCATCTTGTTACTTGATTTCTGAAAGTATCTTTCCTGTTTTTTTTTAATAGGCAAAGTATTTTTCCTGTGTCATGCATTGCCTTTAGATTTTATGCTTTGCGGCTGTTTGAACTTTTACAGACTATAAGTTAAGTATTTAAACTGAAAGAAATGATAGAAGTAGTGCTGATGGTTATTTTCTTTTTTGTATTTATAATTTTACTCTCAGTTGCTTGCGGAGGCTTCGAAGAAGATTTTTGGTTCTTTGAGCAGAGAAAATGATGCACTCATCATAGAAGAAGAGGAGTCTGATGCAAAGGGAGCTTCTGAAATAAAATTGACAAATGATGGTAATATTCCTGAATGGGCACAGGTCCTGGAACCTGTCAGAAAGCTACCAACGAACGTGGGAACCCGAATCAGAAAGTGTGTTAATGATGCTCTAGTTAAGAATCCGCCAGATTGGGCGAGGAAAAGACTGGAACACTCAATCAGTAAGCAAGTGTACAAGGGCAATGCCTCTGGACCAACAAAGGTGCTCTTCAGTTGCACTTTATTATATTTATTTATTTTATTTTGTGGGTGCATGCACATAGAAATGGCCAACACTATTGTAAAACTACTATTTTTGTTGCGCTGATGCAATGGTTTCACCATTTATTTTTCCTTACATATTACTCCATCCCTATTATAGGAAAAAGTCATACATTTTAAGATTTAATAATTGCTTATTTTACTTTTATACCACCTATTTAATGTTCAATAAAAATGGACTTATTCCATATAAGTGGATCTCACATTTTTCAAGATCATTTAATATAGGGTTATATTTAGAATAAACTATAAATATTAGCATTTAATGATTACATTGGTATTGGTGATTTTTTTTCTTCTTATATATATGACTAGAGGTAGTAACATAATTGTTTGTTCCCTTCTAGTGCATTATCCTATATGTTGTAATATGCCAGCGATCTTGTAATTTATAGTTTTCAGACCACATGCATACAAGAAAACCATGTAACATATTTTGCATTACCCCCTTTTGTTGTCACTTATTACAATTTAATGACATTCTGAAACACACACAGTGTAGATGAGAGTGTTAGAGAAATCTTGACCATATGGATGGTCAACATTCAGACGTATTTCTTCCTCTTTCAATACAAAAATTCTTTCTTACTTACTCCCTCTGTATACACGTGCTTCTTTGCTTATATTTTGTTTCACTGGGAGGGAGTATAACTGTTCAGATCAAATGTAACTAAAAGCTTCATGTTATTCTCTGAATTACAATGTGATAGATCATGTGGTTTAAATAAACTGTTCTTAACATTGCTTGATTTTTTAATGAACCATGATCCTGAGTTGGATATCCTTGTTGTTTATAAACAGAAAGCAGTTCTTTCAGTGTTGAAGGATGTAGTTGAAGGAATGCACCAGAATCCCAACAAGGGAAGGAAAAAGAAGATTGTTATATCTATTTCTGACATTATCATGAAAAAATGCCGCACTGTATTACGTCGTGCAGCTGCTGCAGATGATTCAAAAGTTTTTTGCAATTTGCTGGGAAGAAAATTAATAAATTCTTCTGATAATGATGATGAGGGGCTTCTTGGATCTCCAGCTATGGTGGCCCGCCCTCTTGACTTCCGGACTATTGACCTAAGATTGGCTTCTGGAGCTTATGATGGATCTCACGAAGCTTTTCTTGAGGATGTGCGTGAGGTATGTGTCCTATCAAGCTTAGATTGCTTAAACTAGCAGTCTGCTAATTTTTTTCTTTAGGCTACCCTTCCATTTTAGCTCCAAATTTCTCTGCTACTATGGCATGGTTTCTCTCTTTGTAAAGGTTTTTGTATATTGTTTTCTTATGTTTGCTTCTGTCCCTTTTGAGTACATGGCTCAAGGGGGCATCGTTGTTTGTTCCTCTGTGTATTCCTTCAAAATTCAAATACTGGCCTCTAATATGTTTTGTGCTAGATGCAACTCACTCTTACAGTATTTATTACTTTTCGATACATGGAGGGCGCTAAATTGTACATTTGATGTTACAGCTGTGGAGCAATGTTCGTGTTGCTTTTGGTGATCATCCTGATTTAGTTGAACTGGCGGAAAAATTATCCCAGAATTTTGAATTTTTATATAAAGAGGAGGTTGGTACCTTGGTGGTGCATAACATTATCAGTATTGTGTTTTTCATTTATTAATTGAACCTGAACATCTGAGTTTCTTCCTTGGGTACAGGTTGTAACCTATATTCAAAAGTTTACGGAGTATGCTAAAGTGGAATGCTTAAGTGAAGAAATGAGAAAAGAAGTTGATGATTTTATTGCATCAACAATTGAGATTCCGAAGGCCCCTTGGGATGAGGGAGTCTGTAAAGTATGTGGCATTGATAGGGATGATGACAGTGTTCTACTATGTGATAAATGTGATGGTGAGTATCATACATATTGTCTGAATCCTCCACTTGCAAGGATCCCTAAAGGAAACTGGTACTGTCCAGCTTGTATTGACGGTAAACGTGCAACTCAAAATGTCACAGAGCTTGCACAGATTGCTGGAAAACGTAGAAGTAAAAAGTTCCAGGGAGAAGTTAATTGTCTTTACTTGGAAGCGCTAACTCATTTATCGGCTGTAATTGAAGAAAAGGAATATTGGGAGTACAATGTGGGAGAGGTTTGTTGATAGCCACCTATTTATGTTTCCTTGTTTTTCATGTGGTTAATACAAACCTTTTGATTAGAATGGCAGTATTTTCTTCTATTTTGCTCGGGATCTTTGTTATGTTTCCTCCTATTTATGTGCATCAACAATTTATTTTTTGGTAATGGGATATTGCTGCTATATGCTTCCCATTCATTTCATTAATTATATATTGTCCTTTGACTCTTATAATGGCTGATTTTCATTTACTGATTTCCTTGGGTACAGAACATCATTTTTATCTATTAATGGTTTTCCATCATAAAAATACTGATTACTAAGCAAAAATTCATTTCTTAGTTGAGCTATTGTAAACATTGCTGTGATGCTTGATTTTGCATCTTCTCTGTGTTTGTATTTGCTTATGTTTTTTTAATTGTTGCAGAGAACACTCCTTCTCAAGTTTTTATGCGACGAGTTGCTCAACTCTTCCCTGATACGACAGCATCTTGAGCAGTGTTCAGAGTTGTCTGTTGAGTTACATCAGAAATTGCGTGCACTTTCTGTAGAGTGGAAAAACCTGAAAATTAAGGAAGATGTTTTATCCGCAAAAGCTGCAAAATTTGATGCATTGTCACAAAGTGCCACCGGGGAAGTTGGTCTTAAGGAAGGGTTCACATTGTTGTTCTCAAATAATAGTAAATGTCTGGTTAAGCCACATACTGCAACCACCAATGCTAGTGGTGTTGGGGCGCTTGTTGATAGTCTAACTTCAGAAGAGATTCCCAAAGAGAAGTGTAGGTTCAATAGTGTTGATAAAAGCATATCTTTGACACATTCTGATTCTGATAGCCAAAATATGAATTCCATAGAAGGACAACATAGGAGTGTTCCTGTGGCAGTGGAGTCTCAATGTACCGATAAATTTCCCAAGTCTTTTCCATCTCCAAATCATATGCCTCAAGAAATAAATGGTTACAGCGGAGTAACTCATATACAGGGTAACCACCAGCAATGTGAGGTAAGGGATGTATCTACTTCTGCAACATACCAGCAAGGAAAATGTGTGCCTGCTGAAGTTTCCCAAATTGCTGTGAATGAGTCAGAACCATACCACCTTGAGCTCAATGCCATCAAGCGTAATATTTCACTACAGCAGGACTCTATGACCAGCCTAGGATCACAGCTGCTGAAGCTCTCTGTTCGCCGAGAATTTTTGGGTATTGATTCCACTGGTCGGCTGTACTGGGCTTTGGCTACACCCAGGGGACGTCCAAGTATAATTGTCGATGCAAGTGCTGTTCTGCAGCATGGAAGAGGATTATCAGTTGGCAAAGATTCTGCAGAGAAGTTTTCTGCCCTGCAGCATTGTGCATTATCTGAGAAGGATAACTATAAGATGTTAGGGCTGATCAAGGACTGCTCATCTTTGATGTCCCAACCATTTAATGCTTTAGGTTGTAGTTCACCGTGGATTGCTTATGAAACTGATTCCGAAATTGAAGAGCTATTGGGTTGGTTAAAAGAAAATGACCCTAAAGAAAAAGAACTGAGAGATTCCATTATGCTGAGGTCAAAATATAGACTTCAAGAGTCTATTAATGCACACACTGAAGGTCAGGTTGAGGACCAAGGACCTGTTTATTTGCCAAGAAATACAGTATCTAATTCTCTTGTCACAAAGGCCACTTCCTTGCTGGAAATGAAATTTGGTCCGTTCTTTGAGTTGGATACTGCCGAGGTGTTGAAGAAGCAAAGTAAAAAGGCCAGACCAACTAATGATGAAAAGTTGTATAGGTGTGAGTGCTTAGAACCCATATGGCCTTCTAGGAAACATTGCTTGTATTGCCACAAAACCTTTTTGAGTGATGTTGAGTTTGAGGGACACAATGATGGCAAATGTAATGCAGGACTTCTTGCCTTGGAGAAGAATAAAGATAAAAGTGGATCTTCTAAAGGAAGTGGGAACTTGAAATGTGATACCTCACATGAAAAATCCAGAGCTGATGCTGTTACAGCTGGAACCTCAATCAATAGATGTTCTAAGCTAAGTTCAAGTTTGATTAAATTTTCAAGCGAAGATTCCTCTTGCCCATTTAACTTCGAAGATATATGCTCGAAGTTTGTGACAAATGATTCCAACAAGGAACTTGTCAGAGAAATTGGTCTTATTGGTTCAGATGGTGTCCCATCCTTTGTTCCTTCCATATCTCCTTTTTTTTGTGATTATACGCCATTCTTAACCCTAAAGGATGATGGCATTGTTGGCGGTGTGTCTAAAGCTTCAGAAAGCCGGGTTTCTCAAGAAACCACTGATGGGGCTGGCATATGCCATGACTATAAATCAGGCCAATCTACTGAAAGTTTATCTGCAAATGAAAGCAACCAAGCAGGAAAATCCAACAAATCATCTTTAGGGGAACAAAAAGATGGAAAGGGAGTTGATGGCTGCTGTGTGGTTCCTTTGTCGTCCTTGAGACCACTAGTTGGAAAAGTTTCTCATATTTTGAGGCAACTAAAGATTAATCTACTTGATATGGAAGCTGCTCTTCCAAAAGTTGCTCTAAGACCGTCAAAGGCACAGTTGGACAGAAGACAGGCCTGGCGTGCATTTGTTAAATCTGCAGAAACTATATATCAGGTTTGTCTTATTTCTTTCACTCTTGCATGTATATTTCTCCATTAACGGGCTTCCAGCTATTTCAAAGCACACATGACGCATCTCATTCCTTAGAGTTTCAGCACTGCAGCTCAGCTTGCTGAGATTCTTTGTTAAATAGACAGTAGTTTGTTGTTAATTCCAAATTGCGCTTTTACTCCAATATCAACGATAAGTAGCTGTTTTACGTGTACATGGACTTGAACAATTATTATGCTATGTTTCAAGCTCAAGTAAATTACAGACTAGCCTAATCTTGAGTATTTTGATTAATGTTCCTTCTGATTTCTCAGATGGTTCAGGCAATAATTACACTGGAGGATATGATTAAGACGGAGTTTTTAAGGAATGACTGGTGGTACTGGTCATCATACTCAGCTGCTGCCAAATCTTCTACTTTGCCTTCGCTTGCTCTTCGCATATACTCCCTTGATTCGGCCATTATGTATGAGAAAATGCCCAATTCAAGTTTTGCTGACAGCTCTGATCCTCCTACCATAGCAGAACTGAAACCGGTGATCCCCGTGGATGCAGATAAATCCAAAGCAAGCCGGAAGTCAAACAGAAAAAGGAAGGAACAAGATGGTTAATCTTATACTATATTATTGGCTGAGAAAATCAGAAAGCTGGTCCACTTTATGTGGTCTGATATGATCATGCAAGGATGCATGAGTTTGGATGAAAAGGTCATGGGGCCAACTTCAGGTTTAAGCCACAGCTGCCGGTGTCACCTGCGCGCTTCTTGTACATATAGGTAAAGTTGACCTGCTAACTTGAATGCTCGTTTTTGGTTAAGTAGAATTTGTAGGATTATCTGCTTTCTGTGAGGGCACCAGTATGAAGGTTTTCTGAGGATTTTTCCAATTTTGAAATGATTTTTGCTGCAGCTGTCCAATTGGTTGCTCCATAGCGAGAAGTGGTGTTATATTTTTCATTTTTCTAGCAGAGTCTGATCCATATATGTATACAAATGGAATTAATGTAAAGAAGGAATAGAAGAAAAGAAGTAAAAAAAAGAAAGGATGAAAGTCCGAACAATGTTAAGTCGAGCAGTTGTAGGCAATATTTCATTCTTTATACATTCTCTCTTTCACCCCAACAAAAGTCCTGCACACGCATGCCCTTGATTTTGTCTTGAGCATTGCTGATGTGTTAGAATGCAGGGGAATTTTTAGAGTCAATGCATTTTTCCATCTGCTTTATTAGATTTTCATAGCTCATGCCAAGTTAGTTATGTTTGATTTCTTTATGTGCGTATTTTTCTACTATTCTTCTCTCTTCTTGGTCGTGGGGTTTAATTAAGGAATATTTATCTACCTCCCCACACCCAACTGGTTTGAGAATCCGAATAAGGATGTAGTTTCTCTTACTTTTCGGGTTCGGGTTGCAATTGCATCGATCTCGCCAACTGTGATGAGTTCTGTCTTGTTCCCATTGATATTTCTGATTTGTGGCAATAAATCAGAGATGTATTGCACATATCAAAGAAGCTGGTTAAGTGGTCCCTGTGTCTGTTAAGCTATTTTAACAGCATATTGGTTGTCATCTATCAAAGTACCGAATGTAGATTAGGCAATGCTTTGGGAGGGGCTGGCTGGATGGTTTCTTTAAGCTTTCTCATTTCGTATGGGCAAGCAAACTGTCATGTGATTATGTTGTGCTAATTTGCTGTCGAGAGCTTCTGCGGTATCTTCTAAACAAATTTCTTAACGATAGAAGTTAATACATCCAGCCACTGGCCATTTATGTTGGTGCAAAAATTGAACATCATTTATGAAAACTTTCTACACTTTTTTTTAACAGAGGCGAGAATGTCGTTTCAAGTTTTCAACTCTTATCAGCTCCTTTATCTCATTTACTGGGAAACCATAGGAAAAAAATGTCCCCTTAACCATTTTTGTACCCATGATAGAAAAATGGACTTGAATGACTTTCCTCAAGTTTCTCTGCTTCGTAGAAAAGAGTATGTGTGAAAATGATGGTGTAGTAGATAAAAAGTAAAAATTACTTGAAAGTTAAAATCAGGAGGAGTTTCTATAGGTTTTAATTTCACTAGTTTATTATAAATTTGGAAATACAACACAGGACGCCATTGCCCAAATTGTTGGACTTTTTATTTACTAAGCTTGACTTAGGTACATTACAACACCTAGCGCCCAAAGCCCCCAAATTACATGATGCATATATAATTATACAATGTTCTTGCTCTTTCTTAAGTAACCTAAGTAGGAAAGCACTGTTGAATTATGCAACATAATACATATTTCCCCACCAATTCAATGCCTCCCCCTCTCCATGGTTTTGCTGCTCAGTTTCTGATGCAACAAACACATTAAAGTAACTTCTCCCATCATCACTCCCATCATCCTCCTCTGATTGAACTCTTTCAATTGGAGCCACACATCCACCATAGTTGTCGGGTGGAAAGTATGAATCAACGCTGTCAACAACGACGCGGGGACTACCCTCGTCCACCACTGCACTTCCAACACTTCCAGCACTCATGTGGTCATCCACCTTGATGCTGAAAATTTGTGCTATTTCCATCGGTAGTGGATCAGCTTTCTTGTCTAACAAAGGTTCTCCTAGCATCTCTTTAGCTTGAACTTGAAGCTTCTCATTTAAGGATACCACCTGCGAAATAGTCAACATGTTATTAAGATAATCAATACTTCAAATTCCACTTGTTAACTATTTTATGGTCCACCTTGCATACCCTCTTTTAAAAATTCATTAGTCTTTATCAAAAGGAAGTCTTAAGCATATTTTGTGAAATTTAAAAAAGTATATTCGCATAGTTACTTTGAAAAGGCCTTCTTTTTTCAAACCAGGTGGGGTTCAGAACAGATGCTACATTTTGGATTGTATGTGATTATTTTTAGTGTAGAATCTTATGTGTAGGACCTCCTTTGATAGCTCCCAATCACCTTCTATGGTAAGTGGAGATTTGCTTCCTTATGATGGAGTTCTGATTGTAAAGGCACTAATTCTATCCTATACAGAAACTCAAACTCACAACTTTTGACAGACAATTAATATTCCTTCGTTTTTTTGGTATCTTCTGAGCGGCACTACCTTGTGTTAAACCATATTGGCGAGACAATCTATATTCTATTCATTACCTTTTTATGTATAAGTGTAATCATTGTAGAGTTCACCAATTCTTAATTTGCTTATAAGGGCAAAGCCAAATCCAACTAATAATAGCAATAATAATAAAAAAAATCATAATATTGCTATTCCATTATTAATGATATAAGTACCTCAGATATGAGTTTCTCATTCTCCTTAACAATGGAATCATATGTTGAAAGTAGGGAATCATAGGAAGACTTAAGAACATCATAATCTCTTTCAAGTTGTTTGGTCTTCCATCTAGCCCTACGGTTCTGAAACCAAACAGCCACCTGCCTAGGTTGCAACCCTAGCTTCTTGGCCAATTGGGTCTTTCTCTCTGGCTCCAATTTGTTCTCTTCCTCAAAGCTCTTTTCCAGCAGATGTACCTATTCATCATACACTAAGTTTGTCACAACAGCAAATATTGTTTATAAATCTATAACAAACATTTTTCTATGTAGTCCTGATTGATTTAACACTAATAAATGGTTCCACTCACTAACAATTACAATCAATTTTGGTTTTTTAACACTAATAAATGGTTCCAAAATCAATCATTTGATAGCTACAAATTTGAATTACTATTGAAAGTCAACCCTCCTTTTGTGCACATATTGCATTAAAAGCTAAACTCATATCATATCATAAACTAATTGGTGATGAGAAAAATTGACAAGAGCATCAGCATAATGAACAGTCAATACCAATACAAATTCATTCATGCAACCAACCAACCTGCTCGGAAGTGAGACGGCGCTTCTTCTCCGGCGACTGCTCCTCATAATACTCCTCATCATATAGTTCATCTGGTGAGCTGAAGAAAGGTCTCCTCTTTGAGCCTTCTTCCATGCTCATCATTGATCTTCCTGCTTTCATTTTAAAAAAACATAAAAACCTCATCAATTTACACTCTTTTTTACATCAAACACTTCAATCAACATCCTATATTACAAATAACACTAACTCACAGAAAATTCAAATTAAAAAGAGAGAAAAATTCGTTGCTTCCTTTAAACAAACCCAGATCACATAATATCTTCTTTTTTATCCCTCCCAAATTATAATTCACAATCAAGCCGATTCCTTTTAACACAAACCCAAATTAAACCATACTAGAATTTTTTTTCTAACCAAAAAAAGGAACTTTTTTTGTTCCTAAACTTCCCACCATCCAAACAGATACAATTCTCACAAAAACAAACCCAAAAACAACAATTTCATTCAATCCAAAAAAAGGGTATCATAAAAATTCAATCTTTATCAACAAATTAAGATAAACAAATTAAAAAAAAAAAACATAGAAAATCACCTCGAAAACTTAGATCAGCATTCCCAAGGTACAACATATTCATGTTGTTGTTCCCACGACAAACAGAAGTAGTATCAAAATAAAGACGACCAGACTCCATTTTTTTCCCTCTCTCTCTCTCTCTCTACAACTTCACAAACTTCAAATTTCACTTTGTGTGCTAACTTTTCTCACTTTTTAAAACTAATTTTTCAGAATTAGAAAAGTTCTTTTTTTTTCTTTCTAATTCTAAAAAGTCGATTTTGTTGTTGTTGGGGTTTATGGATTAAAAGATCATTAGCTTATGACGGAAGAAACTTGTAGTCCAAAGCAACCTCGCCGGAGTTTCTAACGGACATATGCAACTTCCCATCATGCACAGTACGATCAAAACCACCGATTCCGGTGGTCTTTTGTTAGATTCAGTTTCGAATTTCAAGTTTCGCCGGAATTTGATGAACGCCGGTCGCCGGAGATGGATTTCCCGGCGAGAGTTTGTGTTGTGTGTTGTGTCAGCCTGCAAGTTGGTTGTCTTCTGTGGCTAAAGTTTTCAGAGCAGAGGACTGTGGTTTTTATAGTAGTTGCTTCTTTGTCAAATTACTTACTTACCCTTCTTGGCTTGACTTTTTTCTTCTTCTTTTGAGTAATACCTTGTGCACAATAAAATAAATAAAAAATATAAGTGAAAAGTTCACCTATCTTATTATTTTTATTAATAGTTGAAGTTGGTAAAATTAATTATTTTTATTAAATTATTAATAGTATGTGTAAAATACAGTTGAAGTTTTTTCTACAAATAAAAATGAAAAGATTATCTTAACACAGAGTGTCACTTTTAAAAAAAAAAAAGTTTAATAAGTATGTGTGTTTTTCAATGTAATTTTATGTTAACAATTAATATTAATATTTGATTGTGTAACTATTTTATAACAAGAGTTACGTTTGCATAGAGAGATGAAAAAATTAATAGATCGTAATTGTTTGTGTAAATTTGACTTATATTTACGATTGATCACATTTGTTCTTCAAAAAGTATTAAAAATGTTATCTTTAAAATAGTGTCATTTTTAGTTTCGATTTTAATTATTCTTATTAACTTATATCATCAAAAAAGTGAAACTAAAAGTTGTTTGTACTAATTATTATTCATTTTTAATTTATTTCGTGCATCGTTTCTAAATTATTGTTTATGAAGAGAATAATATTACAAAAATTGTTAGTACACACAGCTTAATAAAATTACTATTTTTTTTTATTTTTTTTATTATCTTTTATTAATATGAATAAAATGGTCAAATACAACAGTTATTATATAAAAAAAAAAGTATTACAATTTTCTCTTCTTGTAAAAACATCTACGACTTTTCACATATATTAGGAATGATATATAATGTGTTTAATATGTCTTTTTTATGTATGAATCTTCTTGAAATGCCTCTTAAGTTTTTATTGATTCTTTACTATTTCTCTATTATAAATTTTATTTATATATTCTCTCTCTACGTTCTTTTGCTTCTACCTACCATAGATGCAATCCAAATATATGCGATCTAATTATAGATTTGGATTTTCTTACAATTATTGTATAGTACAAATATTGTTGCATAGAATTCGAAGACAACACAAAAATGAATAAGTATTAGTTTCCATTTTGTTATGCTTTTATGAATATCTAAATGTGTGTTTTTTTTTTTTAAACTTTCTATTCATGATGTTAGGCAGTATATATATGGTTTACATTTGCACTTGAATAGAGTTGACATGTGTTTTTGTGTGTGTAAAAAGTAAATACATGTTTTCATTTTACGAAAACTAAAAGGATGTCCCAAGATTCATTCTTAACCTTAACCAATCTGTATTGAAAAAATTGTTATTGAGATAAACAAATTTTTAATAAATCCCATATTTTAATATGGAGTTCAATCTCTTAGTTATTTAATCGGGAGTTCAATTTCTAATTATTGCATATAATAACATCTATTAGAAGTGACTAAATTCTTAAATCAGTTTCTGTCATATTGCATAATTAGTCTCTACAAATATATGCACGAATATTTTTTTTTTTTTTAAAAAGCATGTCACATATTTTTTATGCCTCATGTGATAAGTGCTAAGTATCCACCATTGTCAACAAGCTGGGATTAATCTCCACAAGAAAATTTGAGTCCAAATTATACTTACAACAGTAACGATTTTAATTTTTTACTATACATTCACATGTTAAATTAAAAATGTTATACATTGAACTATTTCTTTTCTTGTGTTTTTGGATTAGAAACAAAGTATCTACTATAAAAAGGAAATTTAAAGAGCATATATAAAACTTTGCTTTCTTTATTTTGGGTCACATTAAAAATGGTATACTCAAACATTTAAATACAACTTCTACATCTGCAAATTTAATTTTTATATATTATCGGTATAAATTTTTTTCACAACTAATCATATTTATGATTTTAGAAATAATTAAAATAAAAATCAAATATTTATATTAATTTAATGAATATGATTAACTAATCGGTGCATATAAATTAAATTAATTTTACAATAGGTCGGTTTGATTTGTAAGTTGTATCGAAATAGTTGGCCACATGGTTATGTTTGTTGCTAAAATTCAAATTCTCCATATTTTTTTCAACTAAGCCAACATTTCCAACGCATCACAAACAATGTTTATTAAACTATAGATGAAAGATCCAACATAAATACTAAAAAAAGAAGTGGATTGTATTGAATCCACATGGTGGGGCTTCAAAATGTCAAAAACAGATACCCAATACTCCATTTCTTTTTATTTGTCAGTTTTGAAAGAAAAAACCATTTTTATTTACTTATCATTTTTAATTTTTATAGTTTAATGTAATATTTATTATTCTTTTTTAATAATATTTTTAAGTATTTATTACATAAAGAAATAAGTGTAATAAGATAATAAATTGTTAAAATTTGTTATATATAAAAAACAAATAATTTTAACAAATTAATAAAATTTATTGCTTTTTTTAGTATGCATAAATAAAGAGAAAACAACAATTAAATAAAGAGCATTGTTTTGACATTTAGAGTAAGATGATGAAATCATATAAATTTGTTGGGGAACCAATATGGCAGACACTTAATTGAAACGAACATTGAATACATCATTGTTATTTGTTTACATTTCCAAAATAGTACCACATCCTTTGAACCCATCAAGGCATCAACCTCTGACTTTTAAGTATTTTATTTTATTTTTAAATTAAAATACAATTAGTTTTTTATTTTACAATTTAAACCTATAAAATATGCTTTAAATGACTATTATTTTTATTTATTTATTAAGGATAAAAAAACTAAATTTATTATTTTTTTAATATATATATCAAATGTTACAAAAATCAAAGTTCAGAAAGTGGGAATTTGAAAAAAAATTATTGTTGATTTATTTGATTTTCTATCATTAGTATTTCATGCACAACAGGATCATACTTAAAATGTACATGTATGTTAACTGTAATTGTTTCATCTAATAGTAAAATGATAGACATTGAATTTGTAGGTTGTAAATTTAATTTTTGTTAATGTCATTAAAGAAAAATAAAAATAAATTCTTTTATAAGTGCTTCCGTATTTTCTACTCTATAATGAGATAATTTAAAAATATATGTAAATTTGGATAAGATCACGTTACATATACATGTTATATAAATAAATATTAACACATGCCATAAAATTAGAAAAAGAGATACTTATACAGGATTTGGATACTCTTGTTTTTCTATCTCATTTTCTTCCTGAGGTTAGTAGAGACACAAATAATTTTTCACTCAATTGTGTCACTTTCTCTTCTAATATGAGGGTGAAATAACATGATCTTAATTTAGTGAAATATACTACGGTTATGTGAAATAATTCATAGTCTAGATCGCCAGAATTTTCAAGGTTGAAAACATCTTAGTAGGGACTACATTATTGTTTGGGGTTATATGTAAAATTTATTTATTTATCTTTTAGTTTATAACAGTGATTCTAAAATTAGGGCTGAGTCTCTTATACGTGTCTTAATCTCTCATGTAATTTGAATGTATAATCGAATATTCTTGTACCTGTTAATAATTGTTCGATTGACTATTCTTTTAATATGTTAAATTTAAAATTTACTTATTAATCAAAGTTTTTTTTTATTTGTGCAAAATATTAAAATACATGTATATGTACAACTAAATATTTGAAACTAAATTATTAATAAACTTTATTTAACAACAAATAAATTAAGAGTACATTAAGCTGATTGAACAATATTTGATCGTTCAACTAAATTTCAAATTACTAAAGTTTTTTTTTTATTACTATTATATTATTTTTTCTCTTTCTTAAATTACTTATTCTTCCTCCTTAGGTTTGATGTACACACTCATTTGTATATGATACCAAGTAAAGGTGTAAAAAAATGGTGGGTCCCAATAAGGTGCTACTACTAAGTATAGAGCGACGCAGTATGCACACGTAATTCCCATTTTATTCCATCCTTTTATTTATGTCTTGTCTAATTTAATGGCATCATATCATATTCTTAACATTTTCATGTCCAAATTTTCAATTTTCAATTTTATTTATCTTTATCATATCTTTTAAAATATATTTAGAACACGACAAAATGGTAAAATACAATTGAATAGTTGTATAGAATATGCTTACAATATTAATTATATTTTTTTAAAGAGTAAGTGTTAGTTAAAGAAAAAAGTATTTTTATATTTATAACAAGGTGTATTGATTGATTAGTGGCATAGAAATGTACAAATAATTGATTGATAATCTGTTGCTTGAGACTTTTATGCCTGTGGATGGCGCCTTGTTGTCTCGCATTGATGACTCAGTTAAGACTAATCCCATGGTAGTAGAGGCTCCGGCCAGCGTGGTATCAGAGCCTGGTTAAGAAAGAGGGGTGCATATGGTGTGAACATGGAAACGAGAGTGAGTAGGAGAGAAACCCAGTACATCATGAATACAACTGAAGCTAACAACACTCAACCCATCGTAACAACTTCATCTCTCTCGCTTCCAAAACTCTATAAAAAGACCATTTCTAATAAAATAGAAAACTTAATAGAATATTCTCATGTCCCAGAAGATGCTCAGATCTCTGAAACTATTCCTCCACTTCTGAATCCGTACAATATATTCAGAAGAAACAAAACCCTCACTAGATCCATTAGAACCCTCATATCTACAAACAGACCTAACATCAAAGAATATATTCAGTCATCTAGACTAGATCAGTGTAGCCTCAAGGCTACCAACCAAGAACAATATGTAGATCTAGAGATTCCTCAAGAACTCATCAATGGATGGAAACGTGAAGGTTACACAGCCCTTCATTTTGGTGCTGTTAGACTAATCCTTTCACTGCATGGAAGGAAGAACCAACCCGTATACTCAAAGATAGCTTTGCTAGATTCCAGCTATCTAAAGTATGAGAACGCCATCATAGGAACTGTCTTAACCACACTTCACGCTGGAAGTGTCGTCCTTACGGTGTATCCCAACTACAACGTCAGCCTCAGTGACAACACTCTATCCACAAGATTAAAGGTTCAAATCCAGATTACTGGATCAGACCAAGTCCCTGAAGCTATGGTGGCCACTCTTCACCACCAGATCATCTACCGTCTGCAAAATCATGCAATAGATCTTCCAACTACTGGTTGCTCTTCAGACTCCTTGCTGGTTATGGCTGGCAGAGAAGAAGAAATACCTTCGATTGTCCAGATCCCAAGGAGAATCACAAGAGAAGAGTTAGCGCGTCTTATTCCTCTGGAATGGATGACTAACTACGAAAAGCTCCATGAGGACAGAAGGCCAATCCAATCACAGGAAGCTTCTTTTAAAAGATATCCAGACAAGACGGTCAAAACCATATTCAAGAAACCTGATGAAGAACCTAGCTCGTCTTCTCAGATCTTCCAAACCATGATGATCAGACCTGTCCTTGAAGAAACCTGGTGCCCGATTCATGCCGTTACATCAGATGCTAAACCCATCTATATGGACAAGATCAAAGGACACTTTATATGGGACGTTGATCCCTCAAAGTGTGATCCTGATTGCGACTGTTGGATGCATGACAGTGATATCGACCAATATATCATTCGCCCTAAAACAAAGAAGAAAGGAGCATGCAAACCACAACCTCCTCCTCAAAGAAGATTTGATCCCGACAATGGCCCATGGGTAGCTATCCATGGAAAAAAGAAGCCGTTATCAATCTATGAGGAAGGACTAGCAATCCTCAGAAAGGAAGGACTTCTGCCACCCGATGATCCAACTCTTAATACATGGTCTCCAACAGACCATTGCAGAATAGCAGATCCTCCTCAGAAGGTTCAATCGATTCCCTGCTTCATGTATACTGCCATGTCACAAGAGTACGGCCAACATTTTCCCCCGTTGGATAAGAAAACTGATGCTATCACCAATAGGACGTCAAAACCATTCATCAATCCATCTGAAGTCCAAGCAGATGGAAGAATGAAACCTTTGACCCAGGCCGAAGAAGTTCTAAACTGGCAATCTGAGAACATGGTAGCACAAAATGAGATGCTTCAGAATCTTGATAAGAAAGTAGACAAGATTTCAGAAGACACTGAAGAATATCTCAAAGGGTTCTCAACCAGGATGAAAAGAAGCTATAAAGACCTCAAAGCTCGGGTTGACGCCTTAGATCATGAACTCAGCCAAATACATGGTGCTGCTGTCTTCAGCCATGACTTCAACAAAAGAGAAAGAGAATTCTTGCAATTAAAAGCACAAGTTGAAGAAATGGAAGAATATGCAAAAAGACTCTGGAAAGAAAAAACAAAACCCATCCAAGAGTCATTTCATAATATTCCTGCTTATCCTTCATACTACTCAAGACCAACCAGGCCTTCAGACGTTGATATATCCAATTTCTTATCCACTTCACCATCCAGATCACCAAAACTAGACCTATCTGGATTTGCTACGGCTCCATCTAAATTCAGGGCTCCAGAACCTTGGAGACCTAGACATACCAGACCTTTGGATCCTTCAACATCAAAGTCTAAAGAAAAGGTTGCTAGAATAAGCACCTCGTCGTCAGATCCACAGACACCCCCTTTTAATGAAAAAGATCCTAACAAAGCCTTTGAAGCCTTAGCCATCACAGCCAAACACGAATCTTCTCCAGGGTACCAATCCCCTGTTGAGTCCTCAACCGATAACCATTCAGATGACTCCGAAATAGACAAGCCACATCAGAACACATGCTCTGAAGAAACCCAATCATTAATGTCTATTGAAACAGAGTCTCTAGATACTGAACCAAAGGAGGATCCTATCCCTAGACTTTTTATGACCAACATAAAAAGGGAAGAGACCTTCTATGAAGATTCCTTTCAAGATACTCTAGAAAATGAGAAAATCAAACCAACCGGTGGACCCTGGTTCACTCTTGATGACATTCCTCCTAGCAAATGGAGGAAAAGAATTATTGATTTTGGTGCATGGCTCGACACTCAGTTAATGAAAACCACTGCTGATCCATACAAAGTTATTGAAGAATTCTGTTGCCGAATGACAGGAACTTTGAAGGAATGGTATTCCAACATCGGAACTGCAAGACAACATGAGCTGCATAGCCTTCAAACTTCAGCTAATGTTCTTGGAATTTTTCACCATGTTTTCATAGGTGATGAAGACATCTACAACAGGAAATACAGACAAGAGTTCTTTGAGATGAAATGCTGTTCTCTTAAAACCAAAGACATAGAAAAGCATTATTAGAGAATGCTCCAAAGGTTCTATGCTCTTAATGGTTATAATGACCCCAGTCTCAAGAACACATATGTTGCATCTCTACCTCAAGAGATTCAACCCGTTCTCCACAAGATGATTGCTGCAGCAGATAAGGATGTCCCTTCTATGAGCATGGGACAAGTCCATCAAATGACTTTAGAAGCTCTCGACAAATTATGCAATCTCCATAAACAATTCTCGGAAGTCTTAAGTCAAAAGGCCAAGTATAAAAAAGCATGCAAAAAATCCTATCTAGAGATCAAGTGCAAAGACAGTCAGTGTAGCTGTCCCAGCAAGAAGAAGTATCATACACAGAAGCTTAAATCCTACAAGAAATTCAAAGAAAGAAAGAAAAAGGGTGTAAGGTTTTTCAAAAAGAAACCCTTCCGAGGTAAGCGAAAGCAGCAAAGATGCTTTATCTGTGGACAGAAAGGACATTACTCCAAAGAATGTCCTAACAACAAACATAAAGCTGCAAAACTGATCAACTCCCTTCATCCTGTTGAAGGAGACCTAAAATCAGTTTACTCTAAACAAAGCTCAGCCGATGAAGAAACAGTCTTTGCTCTCCAAGACTATTCATCTGAAGAAACCTCCCTCTCAGAATCTGAAGGAGAGGATTATGTACCAGTGTTCTCCTACAAAGAGATAGGAAGTTCTCTTCCTATTCCTCCTCTACCTTGTGTAGAAATCCATGTCTTAGCAACAAAATTCTCAAGACCTAAAAAGGTCATAGCATACATGGACACAGGAGCACAAATTACCATGATGAATCCCGACATCCTGCCAACTGAGCTCTGGAAATCTCATACTGCATATTTCATGGCAGCAGATGGAAAAACCTTTACCAAAAACTTGATAACCAAAGACAAAATAGGAATCAAGTTTTTTCCAGACTATGTTATCTGGACAAAGGTTATAGGAACTAAACTTCCAGCCAAAGACATTGTAATTGGCATGGACGTTTATGTGGCAACTAAAAGACTTCAAATCCTCGCCACAGGAATCAAATATAAAAGGGAGTTCCGACCCTTCTCAGAAATCATGAAATTATACTCCTTATCCAATGTTCCTACGGGATATGAAGAAATCAAGTTAAAACTTCTTAAGCTTTGCGCTGACAGTCATGAGAAGTTCCTCCACCCGGAACCCTTATGGAAGAATCAGAACTTCTATGTTCAACTTCCGTTCAAGCTTAATGAACATGTGAATCCCACAAAGGCAACTCATCCTGGAATGAGTCCTTTTGATTATGCCTTGGCAAAAGAAGAGTGCAGCCAGCTGCTCAAACAAGGTCTCATTGAACCCACCAAGTCTGAGTGGGCCTGCCAAG
Organism: Cicer cuneatum; assembly: GCA_037974295.1. Classification (NCBI taxonomy): domain Eukaryota; kingdom Viridiplantae; phylum Streptophyta; class Magnoliopsida; order Fabales; family Fabaceae; genus Cicer; species Cicer cuneatum. The sequence goes on along the minus strand of JBBPBO010000003.1, from coordinate 874,498 downwards.
CGTTCTACGTAGAGAAAAGGTCAGAGAAAGTCAGAGGGAAAAAGAGACTTGTAATCGATTACAAGCCCCTTAACCACTTTCTCCAAGACGACAAGTTTCCAATCCCGAAGGCCTTATCTCTAAACGTGTTCATTAAAGACGCTCACATATATTCAAAGTTTGACTTAAAGTCAGGTTTTTGGCAATTGGGTATTGACCCAATGGATCGTCCAAAAACAGCCTTTTGTATCCCTAATGCCCAGTACCAATGGACTGTTCTACCTTTTGGGCTTAAGGTTGCTCCATCACTGTTTCAAAAGGCCATGACAAAAATATTTGAGCCGATCCTCCACAGTACTCTCATCTACATTGATGACTTGTTACTATTTTCCAAAGATGAGAAGTCTCACCAACAGTTATTGGGCCAGTTCATAAAAATAGCCCAACAGCATGGAATAATGCTTTATGAGAAAAAGAGCCAATTGGGCCAAACAGAAATTGATTTCTTAGGAATGCATTTCTCCCAAGGAAAATATCAACCCCAACCTCACATTGCCAAAGAGCTGTTGAATTTTCCTGATGATCATCTTACTATCAAACAAATTCAGCAATTTCTCGGTATAATCAATTATATCAGAGATTTCATTCCCAAGTTAGCCAAGTACACGAGTACTCTGTCATTATTACTAAAGAAGAAACCTCCACCTTGGGGAGAAGATCAAACTAAAGCTGTAAAAGCTTTAAAGGAAATTGCTCAATCTCCTCCTGCTCTCAAGATCCCTGGAGATGGAAAGAGGATCCTCCAGACTGACGCCAGTGACCATTATTGGGGAGCAGTTCTAATCGAAGAAATACAGGGCAAGAAACATTACTGTGGTCATGCCAGTGGTCAATTTAAAGAAGCAGAAAAACATTACCACACCACCTACAAGGAAGCCCTTGCAGTTAAAATGGGAATCCAAAAATTTGATTTCCATCTCAGAGGTTATCATTTTGAAGTCCAAATGGATAACTCAGCCTTTCCAAAGATTTTGGAATTCACGAATAAGATGCCTCCAGATCCTCAAACTCTAAGACTCAGAGACTGGTTTTCCAGATATGATTTCACAGTGAAACACGTCAAAGGAATCCAGAACGTGATCCCTGATCTATTATCCAGACCCATGAAACCTATCCAGATCATTACTACCAGGCATACCTTTCCATTAATATTAATGGTCCGACCTATTACAGAAAATGCCACTATCACGAGAAACTTTCCTCTAGGAGTTGATTACTCTTTCTCAGTTTCTCAACTTAAGGAATTTGCCATGAACAATCTCTTTTATTATCTCTTCAAGATCATAAGAAAGAAACCTCTTCCTGACCATTCTCCTTTCTTCCCGGATACTCCTTTTCACCTACCATTTTTGATGAATCCAGCCTTCAAATTCACCCATAATCAACTATGGTATCTTTGGTGTGCTACTAGCTTATACGCTATGCCTATCCTAATCCCTACTATTGCAATGTATGAACATCTGTTGAACCCCAAGAAGCACAGATCCTTAATATGGACAGCCTTAGAATGGTTTTCTCCATTAAATTGGTGGAGAAAAAGCTTAGGATTAGCTGTTAATGATCTCAAGGAAAAGAACTTAAATTCTGAAGTTCTTAAAAGATTTAAAACAGTATACATCCTCCATCGTCCTTACCAAACAGACTCCAGAACTCAACTCCTGATTTGCAAGAGTTATATTAATGTTTGGGAAACCATTAATGATTATGGCACAAACCCAGAAGCATTAAAAGCCTTAAGGGATTATGTTAATTTAATTAATCTTTATTATCTTGATAAAAAACAGATTACTACTACATGCATTAGTCATACAGATCTTCCTCCTCAATGGCAATCTGTTGATCCAGCAAAAGTCTGGCGTAGCTGGGAACCACCGGGGACAACCAGGTCCTCATATGAAGTAGGTGAAAGCTCAAAATTAATCAAAGAAGAACCTCAGGAAAACATAGAAGAATTTTCTGGGATGAACCTTTCTACTGCCTACAGAGGAATTGATATTCCAGAAGAAAGTGTTGAAGATATGTTTGCAGACATGCATCAGTATGAATCACACTACCCTCCAGATTACTTTTACCAAAATTATTACGAAGAAATGATGAGGGATGAGTCATACAACGAGACAAACAACTTTACAGAAGAATACTTATCTGATCTCAACATGTCTCCATCGCATGAGCCCATTCACAAAGATTGATGTGACATCTACCTACTATGGGTCCCAAGTGTGATTATAAATAGTTGTGTTTTGTCATGTTGTAATAATGTTACCTTCCATTATGTTAGTGGTAGGGTCCACGTGTCTTATAAGTCAAAAGTTAGGATAAGTATGCTCTCCACGTGCCTTATAAGTCAAAAGTAAGGATAAGTATACTTTTGACATGTCTATCTTTAGCAATTATTGTTTTGCTTTGTATCAGCCTCCTCGCCTATATAAGGAGTGCTCTTGTATCATATTTCCCAAGTTCAAGTTGAATCAAGTTGAATGATATATGTCTGCTCATCATATAATATTCAAAACATTAATAAGTTCTATAAAGATAGATACGTTGAACGAGTTAAGGAATATTGAAATAATTTCAAATAAAAAATTTTAGATTATAAAAAAAAAGTGACAAATCTAGGAAACTGATATAATTTAATTTACTTGTTTATATATATAAAAAAATCATCTAATAAGTGACATATGTCTCTCATGAATCATTCATTTATTTGTTAATAAGTACTTCATTAGTTCCAAAATAACTATCACATTTTAAAAAATAATATATTTCAAAAAATTGGCACTTTTAGTTTTTTATGCAATTTTTTTTTTTCTGATTGTATCATCTAATTATTACTATGTCTATCACTTTTAATTTATTATTATCTCACTTTGTATTTATAATAATTGGAATACACAAATGATTAACAAGAATAATTTTGTAAAATTATTATAATTCTTCTTTTATTTATTATTATTTCTTAATCTGTGTAAAATAATCAAATGCGTCAATTATTTTGTGATGGAGTAAATAGTAGATAACCATTTGAAATTTTATAATTTTTAGAATTTTAATTAGCCTTTTTCTTTCGGCTACCACGCTTTTTTTAATGTATTTTTTATTTTTGAGTATTGTGTCAGCACTCAAAGTTTTATTCTCAATCTAAAGACGTTTCAGTGATTTGAGTCAAATATGTGTTTTATAAACTACTCTTAATCTCTTTAATCAGTGCAAAACTTTTTTGCACGACAATAATACTCCTTAATCAAGGCTAAGGGGTTAAGGAACTTATCATCTCTTTTGTGTATCTTTGACTTTTCTACTAGCATTCGTCAATTTTTCCATTTATCTATTGCAACACTTTTTTGAAATATAGTCTATTTTGAGTTTTGTGTAAACTTTTACTGTTTTGTTTTTATATTTTTCTTATAAAAGGCTAATGCAACAAAAAAATATTGATATAAAAAAAGACATCACAATTATATTAACATCTCTAACAATTATTTGCAGCATAGTAAAAATATATTAAAAATGAAAAAATAGTTTGAGAGACTAGGTCAAAACTGAAGAGAATAATTATTTATTTGAATATAAAATTGACAAAAAAAATCTATATTTCAAAATAAAAATTAAAAAACATTTAATGAAATTGAGAATAATAGGCCACCAATGCGAACATGGTGTGAATGACTGCAAACAACTACTCCTAAATAAATGAAATGAGACGACATTAAATAATTAAATTTTATTTAAATGTTTGGTATATATCCAACAAAACTTTTTTTTTAAGGAAATCCAACAAAACTCTTAACATATACCAAGGAGTGTTCACTTTAAAAATATATCAAAATAAATAAACAAAGTGATCCACTCGTCCTAATAAGAAGTAATTGATTGATTTGCTTTATCCTTTACAAGATAACAATTAAAATTAAACTCAAGAATCTTTCTTGGAGAGATGTTCATTGTATATATATTAAGTTACTCAAATTTCAACAATATATTATTCTTCCAAGCATCTCATGCATATGGAATCAAGGGAACAATTCACGTTTTATGCCACCTAGAAACGTGTGATAATTAACCAATGCATAACATGGTAGTTTAAGAATATTGTTGTTGATTCTTCACCTCATAATTCCCTATTTTTTCTGCAAACAAAACGGATCCAAGACTTGAGATGAAGAGCAAAACAATAGATGAAAATATACTACAGTTGGATCCACTTTTAGATCAGGACTATATTATATATCTTCCATAAATAAATAATAGTTCAAATTTGAGTAGCAATAACGGAATAAATGTTCTAGGATTCACATCAAACTCAAAACCTAAAGGCATTATGAATATGGATTTTCACTTTATATATTTAACATTTAACTCAATGTGGGACAACCATCAAGTCTATCACAATTAAACCCAAAAGAATACTATATAAGTGAAATGATCTATATATTCAATACCCTTAAGTTTTTGACGAAAATATGATGTTTAACTCACTTGTGTGGTTTTTCTTAATCTAATGTGATAATTCTCTGAGCACATCATGATAAACAATGTTATCAGAGTCGATGGTTTGACGTAATCTACTTATATTGAAAATGTTCTTGACAATGGTCGAGAAAAACCAATATATCGACTTCTTTAAAATGTGACATGTGTGTCTGAGCAAAGATTAATCATATAACCAGTCCAAAGAACCAAAACTTATAGTGAATTTTGTAGAGCCACTAGAGTACTGAATGCCCTAATTATAGCCATTTGCTACTAAAAAATTTGCTCTCTATGAAGGCAACCTTTACTTAAAGCATTAACATTTCTCTTGTCAAAGAAATCTCAATGGAAACATATTCTCAACTATTTATTTTAATCGGATGGTTAATATCCAATATACCTTTAAAAAAAAATGTTCTGAACGTTTATTTTAATTGAGTAAAATGATTCTTATTTAATATTCACACAACAACATATTTTCTCGGTTGAATTCGTGAAACTTAATGTACTTGTACTTCTAAGGTCAACAAAACTCCACTTTTATATATACATACATCAACATGAAGAAAAAAAAATTATGGGTCACATAGTTTTCTCAATATGATCAATGAAAGTGTGAATTAATTCTTTAGGAAATAAATGTATGTGCATTTTCAAAAAGAGTGATGATTGAGAAAAAGGTTATGATAGAGTACTTTTTTATAGTGAAAATAATTTTAAACAAATTTGATATAAGAGGCTCATTAAGGACAGATAAAATTTTACAATTCATACACTTTAATATATATATATATATGCACTTACATTTTATCCACCAACAAAAACTTTCACATCAAAACTAGGATTTAAATCCAAATCCTTATAAAATATGAACTAAATTATTACCAACAACTTACCAACTAGATGAAAGTTACTTTTAAATATAGTACAAGCAAAAGAACAAATTAAATAATCTCATGCTCTTTCTTTCTACTTATTAATTTCTTCTCCGCTAAGTTGAGGAGCTAAATGCTATGGAATTGGAGGCCAGAACTTTATGATATATAATTTGTCCAAGTTTTTTTCTTTCTTTTTGCTTTAGAAAAAGTTGAATGGAGGATGAGGTGGAATTGTTTAAGTTAAAATTATCAAGGGTATATAAAGAGGAGAAGGAGTGGGAAAAGAATGAAAAGTTAGTAAAAAGGAATTAAAGAGAGAGTGAGAGTGACACCTAGTAAGGAACAATGGCTTTTGAATATGTGTTTTAGAAGTGTGGGCAACTTTTATTTAGTGTATGGCTGATAAATTAAGATCGTGAAGGGAAAAAAAGTGATAGTGCTGCACTTGTATTTGTTTAAAAAAAAAAATATGTTTAATCACGTAAATATAGCAAATTTTGATTTTGTATCTTGTAGTTTATTTATTTTGTTCTTTATTTTACAAAATTAAATGTCTTCGATTTTAGTATTTAATCTAAATTCTTTTTAAAAAAATTGATATGATAAATGGAGTATACATAATCATTTTCATGTAGAACGAAAGTGTCACATGTCAATATTAGATGATAGTGACACGTGAAATTGATGAAAACATATCAACATCACCATATAGCAATAACATGTCACATCATCATCCATTAAATTATTGTTACATGACAGATACGAATGTAAAACAAAATTTATTTAAAAAAACGAAAAACAAAATTAATATATTAACAAGGACTAAAATGACAAGAGAAAAAAAATATTATTTTCGATTTTTAACTTCAAACATGGCACATTCTTAAAGAGTAGGGTATGGTATAGGTGTGTTATTTGACCTTTATTTTCAATTTTTAACTTTTAACTATTTTCAATTTTAGGTGTGTTCGATTTGTGGACTCAATAGGAGTAGAGTAAATATTAAAGCTAAAAAAACATTTACATATGTATTTACAAATTACTTTGAAATATAATTTGAACTCACATAATGAATCAATCGTGCCCTTATACCAACTAAACCTAATACATTTATATTTTTTAGGGAATGTGATACATGCATTGCACACATTTGTCACATAAAATAACTATTATTTCGATTACCCTTTCACCCATCACCACTCATTCCCTATGGTTGAGGATAATCCACTCATGACATAGTGGTGCTTGTGGTAACCAAGTATCACACTACAAACATTATATTGGTAATTTAGTATAGCCTCTTTTAAGCAAAATAGAAACACCCCCACTCACTATTTCAATAATGAGATGTTGCTTGTAAATTGTAATTGAAAAAACGACAAACAAAGGATTTTGTTTAAAGGAATTTTTCCTTCTATCTCATAAAATTTTAAAAGAAAAAATTATTACTTTTCACCTAAAGTTGAATTGTGCCCACTTTTTTCTAGTACATGCCTAAATGATATACTATTTATATTTTGTAAAAGGCACAAATTCATTATCTCAATTAGGTTCATCCCTTCTGTTTTAGAAATAAGAGGATGTATGTGAAATTTAAGAAGAGCTTAGTTATAATAAACTTGCTAATTTCAACCTACTAAAAATTAAGAGGTGTAAATTAGCAAATATCTTGTGTAAAACATATAAAAGTATATATATTGTTTAAGCCTTTTTATCAAAAGAGATGAGTGCAACTTAAGGCTGGCCTAAGACCCAAACTACTAAAGTAGAGTTTTAGACCTCTCAAAAAAGGTTATTTGCAAAAAAAAAAAAAGACATACTTAATCAAAATATTTTGCATCTCAAAAAATAAAAACAAGTAAAATTATTATAAAATATCATTACTACAATAAACAAATATTTTTTTAATTATATCCGTTTTAAACTTCAATATAATTTATTGTTGAAGTTATGGGATTTTAGAGAAAAGGAGGAGAGAAAATAAGGGTTTCAATATTATTGATAATAGCTTAATGCTGAGTTGATTACAAAAGACTCAATACTAATCTCTATTTATAGAGAAACATAGACTCAATCCTAAATTAGGAACAAATCATAATAATAATGAGAGATATTATAAGATATCTCTATGATTATAAATTGATCATAGGAAATAACTCAAGATACTCTAACATAATATAAAAGATATTATAAGATATTTTCTAATATTCTAATACTCCCCCTCAAGCTAAAGCTTAGTAAGCTTTAGCTTGCTACAAGAAAACAATGTTTTACTCCGCAAAATAATAAAAAGGATGGAAAGACAACTCAGGGATGCAGGTGAAGTCGGAGAAAATTGCTATAAATATTGCCTAGCCAGATAGCTGGAATAATCATCAGCATGAGAGAAATTCATGGCAAGCAATCGAACAAAGCAACGTCCGTTCTTCTAAAAAACTGCATTTGGAAGCTCCAAACCAATAATATCGGAGACTCAAAATATTTAAACTTCAATCTGCTTCAAGGAGAGAGAGGCGTGTTTCAAGGAGAGAAAGGCAATGCCAGTGCATCTAGGACAAATTGCCACGATAAAGTGAGTCATGAAAATAAAAAACACCGTTAGAATAACCACCAACAGAAGAAGTCATCACTAATATGATTCATATGTGGAAAAAGGGACACCACCAGAATGATCGTCGGTGGGAATATAAGCCACTATTATAATCTCTTAGTAATAACTAAATTGCATGACAAACACGAAAAAGAAGCAGTGCGACTCTAATGAAACGAAGCAATCATCGATCAACGGAATAAGAAAATGCATCCAAAACACAAGAGATAACAGCTGTTTGAACAAAAGCACATATTTTCGTTGATCAAAATTGGAGAGTAAGGGCAGATCTGGAACCGTCGAAGAGAGAATAATCGTGCACCAAAAAAGTAAAAAAAAAAGCCCAAAAGCATGCTAGTAACCTTAGCTGTTGCATCATGTTTCAGCTGATCTACAAGTGGATACAAAGCCTCCCCAAGCATAGTCCTCTGCTGTTCAAAGGGTGCATTCGCTAGTGTTGTAGCCAAAGCCTGAATGGGCATTGGTTGGCCTACAGCATCACGGATTGGAAGACCACCCATGTCATATGGGACTGACATCATTCCTCCAGCAACTCCTTGAACAGGAACATCTTACATGTTGCAACCAGGAGGGTAGCGATAAATGCGTTGCCTAAGACCAGGAGCTGAAATTGCACCCTTATTACTGGAGCGAATATATGTGGATGCAAAATTGGTGTAGGCCTCCACTAAGTCAGGTTCTTGGTCACATATGTAGGAAGAACTTATAGCCATTACAGAAGCTGAATGAGTAAATCTTTCAAACATGGTGACAAATAAAGGTCCATACTCCTCTCGATGACCAAATTCTTCAATGACAATGGAAGCAGTTCTTATATAGCACTCATGACTTTGGAACAAAACAAAATTTGTCGACAGCCAATCCAACACTTTGGGCAGTAGGGTCACAAAATGCTGACCTGAAGATTGAATAGCTAGGGAAAGAGCTCAGCGGGCTGCTATTGATAAATTACCACTCTCAATATGCTCGGAGGTAAATATTTTCTCCAAGGTGGGCCAGAACACCCTTAGCAATAAAAGTATCAAGTCATCTGCAGCAGGTTCAGTTGCCACAGATATTGAAGATGACTGAATATAGTTCCTATTCTGTGCAGTCCTCTAGAGGCAGCATTCAAACTGTGTATAAGAAGCAGGGTTCTGTTTATGAGAAAGGCCGTTTTCTGGATCAACAACTTTCCCAATAGCTTCATAGCTAAAGGAGAGCAATTTAGATTGCTCTTCAATTCCAGATTAGGAACAGAACCAAGGACCAGACTTATTGCATGCATAACTTCTTGTTCATCTTCCAAAGATAAATGCCACTTCTCTAACCCCTCTCCTATCCACATTAAGATTTCCAGATTTGAAGGTTCATAAATTAATACGGAAGCATCTTCGCAGACTTTACGCAGAGCAGATGCACAAGCATTTGAAGAAAGAGGTTCAGAAATCCCAATAGCATGCACAACCAATGCCCGTTGACGTGCCAATTCAGCTATCTTCTGAGCCGTGACTTGAGGGCTTAAGCCAGCTCTTACGCCGTGAACCACCACTGCTGTAATCTGATTATTGTACAAGTTATCAAACAGCCCGTCTGTACCAGCGACTATGACATCTCCAGGAACAACAGCTACTGTAAACACCTGACCAGAATTAGGTAAATCACCATATCTACCACACTCCAACTGATAGGTGAAATTGAAATCATGCTGCTGCACTGGAGACTGGAATATTGTGTAACCATCACAGATAACCATAAACCCGTTGTCTCGCAAATTAATAGCATTAAGCCCCTGATCAGTAAGAGCAATGATGCATGCTGTAGATGAGCCCTTAGCTTTTGTACTTGAGTGTGTGTTTTCCAGCACCCTAGCTGAGTCAACTGAACCTTTGGGCTCCTCTTGAATAGCATCCACTGAATGGGACATGAGCTCACGAGAATAATATCCATAATCAACACCAAGATCTGCCCAGCCACCAACACCATTTGCCACCCCTATTGCTTGTTCCTCAGAACATATAAAATGAGCATCTTCTCCACCAGTTTCTTCTTTATCAGGATGAGACAAATAACATGATCCTGATACCCACTTCAGGGTTTTCCCAGAAGGAGATTTTAGTTCAAATGAATCTGCAGAATTCGTTGGCTTCTGCTCACGGACAGAAGTGTCAAAAGGCACATCATGAGCAAGACCAACGGAGTCACATGATGTTGACGAACTATGGAAATCTCCTGACTGCGTGTAACGAAAAGAACTGCGCCAACTCTTTGCAACATTACAAACAAAATAGCCAAAAATTGCACGGTTATCTGGCTGCTGGTAGTTATTCAAACTCATGCTCAGTTTTTTTTTTTTTTAACTTGCGGTAAAACTTTTCCAGCAGCGATGGCAGACAGTTGCAAGAGCTCTTGGTTAGGGTTCTGTAAAGCTTTCCACAACCAATGGGGTTAATAATAGCCACAACGCTCTAACCAATTGAACCAAAATGGTTGAACCTCCAACCTTGTGGTTAATAGCCACAACGCTCTAACCAACTGAGCTACGAATCTTGGAGGTAGCAGGTGTAATACGGATGTAGATTCAAAACCAGGAAAACGAGTGAAACTGGTGTCGGAATGGGTCACGACAGTGGACTATTGGGAACTCGACAGCGGAATAGAGGCGGGATCGTTCAAGGAGGATCAAAATAGGCTCTAGATACCATATTGAAGTTATGGGATTTTAGAGAAAAGGAGGAGAGAAAATAAGGGTTTCAATATTATTGATAATAACTTAATGCTGAGTTGATTACAAAAGACTCAATACTAATATCTATTTATATATAAACATAGACTCAATCCTAAATTAGGAACAAATCATAATAATAATGAGAGATATTATAAGATATCTCTATGATTATAAATTGATCATAGGAAATAACTCAAGATACTCTAATATAATATAAAAGATATTATAAGATATTTTCTAATATTCTAATATTCTAATATTTATAATAACAAAAAAAATTGAATTTGTGAATAAGATAGTTTTGAGTTTTAGTTTTTTAACAAAAAAAATGTGTACCGAAAATTAAATCTAGAAAATTGAAAAAGCTACCGTAACGTAATGATGAATGTGGATATTTTAGAGGTGTGGGGGTGTGGTTGATCAAATTTAGGTGTTAATAACAACTCAATATGAGTTGAAAATGAAAACTCAAAATGGGCTTAAAGGTGAAGATATTCGGTCCAACAGAACAAGGCCTTTGAGTAGTTTTATTGTCACTCTATATTAGTAACTTTAAGGTTAGAATTTGGCTTATTAGAGTGGATGGGGAATGCTCCTACACTATTTGATCATTATGTTATGTGTACTTTATTTCTTTTAGTATTTGAATGAAACTATTTTACTGTAAGAAACAAAATATTCAAAAAGTGATTTCTTATGAGAGTGATTTTCTACGCCCAACATTTTATTTGAAAGTATGCATTCAGAAAATTACAACATTTTGTGTAATTTGAATATGTTTTTGCAAACAATTTTTGTGTCACGATTAATTAAGTGAGAAATGTGATAGTCAGAGTCAATTTAAATAAATTTTAAAAAGACTTAAAAAAATACCAAAAAGATTATTTACTTTAAGTTTTTTATTCAAAATAAAATTTTCTCATTTAACTTCTCCCTAAACATCTAAAACCTTATAAAGAATTTTTAATGAATGTTTTTAAAATATATTTTAGTTGAAAAGTTCCAATACTAGCATATTTTGTTTGAGTTATATGGCTTTTTTTTTGTCAAGAATTATGTTATAGTTTGCTGACGTAAAAAAAATTTAGGTAAATGTTCATCCAACTCTCAATATTTGTTCATTTTTATTAAATTTTAGTTCTTAATAGTGTAAAATACGTTACTAGATCTTAATTTCAAATAGACTAATGAAAAAACTGACAGACAAACACAAGGGACAAATGAGCATTATCCGACAATTTAAGCATATAGTCATTGACAAAAAAAAAACCTGTAGTGAATAAAATTGAATTTCACACTTTCATTCCTACCCCCATAATTATTGAAAAATTCAATTATACCCCTATCATTTTCATATGTTTTTATTGAAAATTTTGTACCCATTTTTTATCCTTACACAAATACAAAATATTCGACATAAAATTTTATTTTTAAAAAATCTAGTTTAGAAATTAATATACCAATATAAATTAGGACATGGGGTATAAATTTCACTTATCTGAATCTAGTAACCATGGGCTATGTGCTTGTTTAATCACAAAAGTTGCACTGGGCTATTTCGAGTTACAAGTTAGAAGCCCATTGGGTATAATTTACGTAAGTTTACATCTCTACTCCACATTTTATTTAAAACCCATTTGCACCCTTTTTAAAGAAAAATGAAAAAACTTAAGAACTGGGAAACATCAAACATGCTACTGATGAAAGATTTTCAGTTCATAAAATTGAATTTTTTTTTATGTACTAGCAGCTCAATTTAAATTTTCTGAAATTCAAATGTGGTACAAAAAATTTAAAGTTTGACTTTACATTTAAATTTATTCACATAAAAATGGATTGGACAATCAACATGAAATTAATTTTAGTTGAATAGAAAAACTTTATATATCTTAACTTCAATTTAGAATTATCTTTTTGAAAAAATAATAATTTTATTCAGAAACACTCAAATAAGTTAAAGTCAATTTTATATTTATACAATCGGTTTTATCTACCGTAAAAAAAAATAAATATAAATTAAATATTTTTTATGATCAGAAAAACCCTTAGAACTCTTTTATACATTTCTATATTTTATATTCCTAACTTTTGGAATAACATAAAGAACTATAAACTCTACAATTTTCTAAAGATATGTATATTGAGATAGGATTCAAATTCATTTTTGCTTGCATTGATCACACGATCATATTTAAGACCAAACATTGAATGGACTCATCTTCAAATTGGGTAATGTATAACATCAATATGAAATATTGAAATTATGAGAACCCCTCTAATGGAATAGTATTGAAATTAGAGAACCATTTCCATGGTACACATCACGTTGATACAAAATTATGGACCCAAAGTTTGGTACATGAACTAATTTGATGAGTAGGTTTTATCTATGCAATTTGATAATTGACAAATTGAAACTCAATTTATTAATTATTTTGTTATGTCCATCTCTATAAATATCCACAATTCCAAATCCATTGAAACATAGCACATCCACAACACACTTTCTAGAATATGGACACATGCATGATATTGATCTCACGTACATCATGTTCCATCTCTTTTGGACTTTTATTGTCTTATAATACTTATTTTAGATAGAACAAATACAACATTAACACGTTTTGCTTTTTGATTCTCCATCTATAATCAATGAAAGCAAAGAAAGTCCAAATCCAATATAATTACAACTCCCACACAATAAAGTTCACAGTTCCTATCACTTTTGCTTTATCAAACATTTCTTACAAAGGTTTATTAGAATCGGACAAAAAAATTAGTAAAAATCAGATAAATACTTGAGTTAGTACAAAGTCAATACAAATTTATAAAAAAAAAAATGTTAAGGAGAAATCATATTAGTTCAAACAAGTATCGTGATTATATGATTTTAGTTTACATATATATATTTTTTTTTATCAATTCCGGTGAAAAAAAAAATATATATTTTTTAATCAATTTTAGTCAAATATATTTCCTCTTTTGCAATAACGTAGACCCTAAAAATTATTTAATCATCATCAACTCTAATATGGGTCAGAAACCTTCCACCTTACATTCTCTTATCCCAATTATAAGTAAACACCTAAAAGCTATAAGATTTCGAATGATTAAATCTTTTTCTATTCTTAGCAATAGCTTAGCATTCCACTCTTGTAGAAATGGCCATGTTCTTTGTAGGAATCAGAAGCCATAAGACCAAATCTTTCTCCACTATAACTTACTTTTTCATAGGTGAACTTTCTCTTATAATGTCTTATATTGGATTAATTGATTAATTCATCATTATATTAAATCCTTCTCCGTCCAATTAACCTATTTATATACTTCTAAGTACATATAGAGTTTGCATCAATCTTTCCACAAACTCTTTCAAAAATTGCTCCATCCACATAGAAATTGAGCAAAGAGTGACAAATCAAGCCAACCAAAAAAGTTAAGGGAAAAGGTGTGTCCTCAATTTAAATTAATTACTAGTTACATAACTTTCTCTCACTTTTTCATTTTTTTTTTGTTGACAAAAATCACTTTCATTATGCATGGTTAATTTTGTTCTTAACTTCAATGTTTGTTATACTTTTTTTTAGACATTGTTATAACTTACATTTTTTTCAATAATTAAAATTTTACTGATCCAAGTCCAAACTCAGTATGATAGTAAGAGAAATGAAACTCACACATTTGAAACTTTTGATTGAGACAAAGAAAATAGTAAATAATATTTTTATTGATTAAACAAGGTTATTTAATTAGCCTGTCTTGATGATTGGGAATGACAATGAAAGTGGTTATGATGACTACAAAGTGTGAAATTATCTCTTTATCCAGAATTGTTTTGGGGGAATAATAGTAGTTTAATGATTATTATGGTTTTTAACATTGGTTGAAGTGTTTAAATAAAATTATAGTACTTATCTTAACTTTTTCTTATAGAAACATTAATATATATATATATTTAAAATAAAATAATATATATTTGGAGAAATTAAGTTACACATGAAGAATTATGCTAATAGTAATACTTATTTAATAATATTATATTGGATTGAAAGTTATTATCACATGAATTATATCTATAAATTTTTATATAACCTATAAACTATTTTTAATTATAATTTATTTTAGTGATATATTATTTTTTTAACAATAAATATTAAGGAAACATAAAAAATAGAACGATAATTTATTGTGTTAAATATGTTTTAACAAAGCCAATCATGTTTTTTATGGAGTTAAATTAGTTTAATTGGTAGATCTGTTAACACGTTTCAATCATTTAAAGAGATAATTTTAAAGAAAATTATAGTAAAAGTCAAATATATATATAATGATATAACGATTGTGATTAATTAATATAGTATAAAAACATTTTATACTATTGGTGTATATAAATTAAATTCTTTTAAAAAATTATATTATATTACCTATAGAAAATTATTTATCTTTTAATAACTAAAATCAAGTTTTATAAACTTTATGATCATAAAAAATACTCCCTCTAGTCGCTAAGCAAAAATGTTAAGTCACTATTATAAGAAAAAATTAATTACTTTTAAATCATTTAATGCTAGTATTATTAATATTATCCTTACTTTAATAATAAACATTTAATGTTGGTAGTTAAATGTTTGACATTCAAAGCGACAATTTTGTAAATTTATATTATGTTTTATTTAAAATTTTAAAAATTAATTACAATTAACTAATTTTGTTAATAACTATGAAATATTTTTGTATTATAGTGGCCGGAGGCAGTATACTTGAACATAATTTATTTAATTGATAGAAGCCTATAATCTACTGAGTTATTAACTCTTTTTGAGAGAAAGAAAAACTTAAATGCCTTTGACTTGAAAATGAATTCAATTATTTAAATTCACAACAACAATTATTATTTTTTTAAGTCTTGCTAAATATACAACTTTCAATATATTTTCAAAAAATATTTCTATATTTATATTCTTAACAGGTGTAAAAAAAAAACAAGTGCCCTTAATGAGTGGATATAACTTCTAAAAATATGTTTCTTTTCAATTAATTTATTTAGTGAGATTTATTATTTTCAACTAATCAAACAGAGAAAGAAACATTTGAAAAGAAACAAATAATTGATGCACGTCATAACAAAAATATGTTTCCTAGACATAAATATTCAAGCTGAAAAAAAAGGTAAACTCCTTTGACCTGAAAATAGATTTCACCATAAAAGGATAACTATAAAGTTTTTAATTTTAAAAATAAATAAATAATAAAAACCTGTACATTAAATATGCCTATGCTTCAAACCTTGTGCATTCTAATCTTTTTCTTTTATCCTTATCACTCTTTCTCTTTCTCTAATTTTTTTTTTCTGTCATTTTCTCACACTTTCTCGTCAGAATAACATCTTTTCAAATGGTGACTGCTAAAATAGCTCGTAACGTTGTTGGCACCATAGGTTCGTGTTTCATTTTCCATTCAATGTTTTTTTTAGTTCTAGTATTTTCTTAGATTAAATTATGCATGAAAAACATATGCTTAAAATTAAAATAATAATTTATATAGTTTGATATATTTTGCATATTGAGTTGTTATGTTCTAAGAGATATAATTTATTTTATTTTATTTTGTTTTGTGCAGGCAATGTCATCTCTTTTGGATTGTTTCTCTCACCAGCGTAAATTCTTTTTCTCTGTTTACTCTGTTTTTCATCAAATTCTAGATACTTGAAATTATTTTCTCTAAAATCTGGAGACTAAAAAGAAATATACGAATCAGTACTATTTTTTGAAAATGGTTAATGTTAGTAATTAGTATTGTTAATATTTTATTATTAGTGAAAATCATACCTGTGACATCCTTTACACTCTACTCCTCATCTCCTCTATTCTAATATAATTAAACTAAAAATAGTTTTAACATAGATTTTGTATTATTATGATTTTAATATATTTTGTTTTTGTCTAATATTTATGATGTTTGACTATTGATTTTAATGCATATGGATTTTTCTATTGAATATATCAGATTTATTATTAGTGTCTATTTTTTATATTCATTTGCAATATTATTCTCAAATTTATTAATATAAATTGTTGATTAATGTTAAAATTATAAACTCATAATTTATAAATTTAAGACACCAACTTTCAACAACAAAAAATACACAAGTAAAAGTGTGTCTTAGCTCACACAATTGATTTTAATTTTTCTACCATTAAGTTTCATCTCCACAATTCATTATAAATTTACAAATATCTATCTATTAAATGATATTTTCTCTATCTCACAATGAGTGAATCACTTGAGCATTTCACACATATTAAGATAAGTGGATAAATATAAGATAGAAAATAATACTTTTACTAAATTACTCTTATAAATTATGGGTT
This sequence comes from Cicer cuneatum, assembly GCA_037974295.1. Lineage (NCBI taxonomy): Eukaryota > Viridiplantae > Streptophyta > Magnoliopsida > Fabales > Fabaceae > Cicer > Cicer cuneatum. The sequence continues at coordinate 857,419 of JBBPBO010000003.1, read as the reverse complement.
TATTTACTAATATCATTAATGTAAAGTAAAAAATATTGATTTGAAATGATGTAAGTAATATTAATGAAAATGTACAATTGAAAAAAAGTAAATAATATTGTTTTAAAAATTGAAAGAGTCATTCATTTTGGGACACTTTTTTTAACAAATGTGTCACTCATTGTGAGTATTATTTTTTTATATTATTTTAATAATATTGTTTGATAAAATGCTTATCACATCATTTTTTTTAAAAGTATTAGTTAAAAGCTCAATATATTTAATTTTATATAAAAGCATTAAAAACATTCAAATACTTATCCATTTAGCATTGATTAGAATTAGTAGTCAAAAATTATTTTAGGGGGTATATTAAAATCAAAATATTAAAATAATTACTATAGATTAGTTAATTTTCTTTATTTATAATTTGATCATTCTTTAAAATAACTAATTATTTTAAAATATATATAGCTATAACATTTATAAAAGGATACAAAGTTTTGGTAAAGCATTTTTTCCTTCTAATTTCCCTATGTTTAAATTATTTTATTTATCATTTTGTAGTAACCAAATAATTGATTTGTTTTCCTTTATTATCGTTTTATCGCATTGAATTTTTTCTGGTAAATTTTTTAATGAGTTAGTTACTTATTGTTTAAATTATTCATAATATTTGAATTTTGGCATAGTCCCCTAATTTTTTTTTTCTTTTTTAAATAATATTTTTTGAGGTTCCTAGAAAACCTAATTTTATTTTAAATAATAATTGTACAAAATTGTATAACATCTTTCATTTTTTCAAGAAAACCGATAGTATCTGTATCAACCCTAGTATCTTCATAACTTGTATTAATTCATTGTAGTTGTTAATGAATGGATGAATGAATTGCAGTCCAACTTTCTATGGAATTATAAAGAAGAAGAGTGTGGAAGAATTCAAGCCAGATCCATATCTAGCAACATTGTTGAATTGTTTGTTTTGGGTATTTTATGGATTGCCTTTTGTGCACCCAAACAGCACTTTAGTACTCTCCATCAATAGTGTTGGACTTGGGTTTGAGATTGTTTATCTTACTATCTTTTTTATCTATTCCACCAACAAAGAAAAGGTGTGTATGTCTTCCTTTCCCTCTTTAGTTACATTATTAATTGCAATATGTTTTCTTAATCTTTAATTTCGGTTAAATTAATTTCTAAATTTTATAAATTTATAAATACATTTTAACGTCATTTTAAAATAGTCTATGAATAATTTTTTTTAAAGACGATGAAGTGATATGTTAATTGAAGATCTGATTAATTCATGTCGATTTTACATAAATATCTTTAGAACATAGACTAATTTGTAAATAAAATTTAGGTTTTTTATAAGTTGTTAATAATGAACTCATGTCCAATTACAATCAATAAGAAATTTGTCTCAAAAATGAGATTACAAATTTAAGTAAATTTGTTTTCGATAAGATGATAATTATTTTTGAATATATATTTATTTTAAGTACCAAAACTAAGTTGCTTAACTAATCCAATATGCTTAATTAAGAGATGAAAAAAATGGTATATCCAACGTCAATATAAAACAATTTTAGATTAACATCTAATATGATTCATGTATTTTACCACATCACACTTTTAAGATCACATAAGACAAAATTGATAACTTTCATATGTAAATTGAAAGTACACATCCTTTAAACTTTTAAATATATATCATATTATTCCTATTATGTACTCACCATATTGTCTCTTCCCTAATAATTTCAGAAAAAGCTACTGCTTATTCTTCTCACGGAGATTATTTTCTTTGCCGCCATTGTTCTTATAACAATGTTGGCATTGCATGGCACTAAACAAAGGTCCTTAATTGTTGGTATTATATGTGATGTCTTCAATGTCATGATGTATGTCTCTCCTCTTACAATCATGGTAAGTCTCATTTCATATATATATATATAACTCAATTAAAATTTATAATGTAAAGTTTTGTCTTCTTACTTTGGTCTTGTAATGTATAAAATGAACAGGCAAAGGTTATAAAAACTAAGAGTGTGAAGTACATGCCATTTTGGCTCTCTCTAGCAAATTTCCTCAATGGTTTATGTTGGACAACCTATGCTCTCATTCACCCCTTTGATATTTATGTCTTGGTAATTAATTTATATTTAATTAGTTACTTAATTATGATTTCTCTTTGTTTTTTCCATTTGTGATACCTATCCTTGTTTTTATTGTGTTTTGTTATATACATATATATATATAACAAAAAAGAAACCAATTTTATTTTTTGGTCTTTGCAATTGATTTTTATTGGTAATTAATTTTTTTTAGTAGTGCTATTTTCTTTTTTACAAAAGTAATGCGAGTTATTAGTTGAATAAATGGTAATTAAATTGAATAATTTTTTTAAAAGTGCTAGCTTAGTTATTAATTTTTTTCTCAAAAAAAAAAAAAGCTAGTTATTAATTGAAGCTAAATTGTTTTGCAGATAAGCAACAGTATTGGAGCAGTTTCTGGACTTGTTCAGCTCATACTATATGCTTGCTATTACTCTAACAAAGGTGAAAATGATGATGTTGGTGATTTTGAGTTGAAACCAAATAGGGTTAATGAGATTTCAACCTCAAATGGAATAGTTAGTGCATGATGATGATGAATCATAATATCATAGCTTTATTTCTTTTGTCTACACATGTTTTTACTTCTTATTCTTACTCTATACTTTGTCATGTCCTTTAATTTCTATAAGAAAAAGTTCACATAAAGTGATTTGGTTTCTCAAAGTAATAGGGACTATATATTTCGAGAAACAATTTAGATTTAGTGCATATTTTGTGGTTGTATTTTTTGGAGGGGCCAAAATTATTTTTAAATGTATAGAATTGATTCTGACATATTTAGGTATTGTCGAATAAAATTAATTTTAATTTGAAATTATGATTTACAACTTATGAGTCTAAATATGATTTATATACTAAAAATTAATTGTCAACTCCCAATGGCTTAAAAATATATAAATTACTTATATTTAAATTACTTTTAACTAAAATCAATTTTAGTTATGTAGGAATCAAACACAAACTTAATGAATAACAATATACTTAACTTTAGATATAAGCTTTTTTTTATTTATTTATTAAAGATATAAGCTTCTTTGAAAGAAAGGAGTATTATTCACTTTTATAATGTATATGTGATAAATTCATAGTTAATTTAATGTTGTCCTTAATTTTCTACTATGAATTTTTATATATACCAAGTTTTCTACTCTCAATTTAATTGAGGAAAAATGAGACATTGTCTTATGTCAAAAATTATTTAACTTATTATTACATATATTTTTTTGGATAATTGGAAGTTTATTGATGATGATGAACTGAAAGGCTAACCAAAGAGTAAATATAAACTCTTTATTATATTTACTTTTCACATTTTCTAATACTTCTTATAATTTCTAATACTATAATTTCTTTCCTTTTTCATCACTTTTCTCTCACCTCATCATTCAACTCTCTATCATCTTTTTTTTAGTTAAAAAAATACAGTATTTCTTAATTTAAATAAAAAACATTTTTATTCTTATTAATAAAAAGATTTTTTTTATTCTAAATATTTTTACACGTGTGGTTTCATCTTGCAAATCTCAAAAGGATTTTTTTTTTCTTTCTAGTTTCTCATTTTATGGTCATTAATTATTTTGCTTATATTTTTAAATTTTAAATCACAAATATTTAATTTCGCTGTTTTGAAGAAATTTTGAGGATAAAATTAATTGCTCCTTCGAAAAAAAAAATATTAGTGCGGATTATAAAGTAGTTTGCTTTTGATTTTATGATCAATGTCCATTTTAAAAATAGTTGTTTGGCTTTCATTTGTTTGTGTTCTCAAAAACTATATTGAGTAACTTTGGTAAAATGAACTTTCACAATTAAAATACTCTTATTAATAATCTATCATTTAAACTTTCTCTCTCTTCGTTGGTATAAATTTTATTCTTATATTCTTTTTATTTTATAAACTTGTTATATAAATTTTGTGGGATAATTATTTTTTGAGAGAGATCGCACGCACGGGATACAACCATCAATATATATTTAATGTGCTTAAGTAAATATGTTAAAACAAATAACGTAATATATTATTTTACTAACACCTTTTATATTGTATTTTTTTAATGTATTTTACTTGATTTTATTAATATAATTTTAATTTTTAATTATTTTTATTATATTTTATGTATTAAATCAATAGCGGCCTCTTACTGTAAAAAAAAATTATTAGATGTAAGACAGAAATACGACCAGATAAAAATAAAAAAATTATGACTTTTTGATATATAAATTTAAATGTAAAATATAATAAAAAAATTTAAATAAAAAAGAATACAAAAGCAAAATATTCTCACCGTTTTTTTTCTTTCTAATAAATTCCAATGATAATAATAATTACCTTCAACGTCTTGTTCCAATGCAATACCTAAAAAAAATTGATGAGACTAACATTACCTAAAATAAAAATTGGTTTAATTACAATTTCAGTGTCTTTATTTTTATTGATTCACGAAAGGCAGATGTACGATTACATATAAAATAATTAATATTCATAAAATCAGAATAAAACGGTAAAAACTTAACTTTTAAATTCATAACATTTTTATATTTATAATTTAATTAATGACATATGAATAATTAATACATCTAGATAGTTATATATTATAAAATTGTATCTCATATTATTTAAAAAATGTCAAATTATCATTTTTTTAGTTCAAAAATCTAAAAGATAAATTAAAACTGTCGACTTTTAAAATAAAGAACCAATTTCGTAAATTAATAAAAATAAAGTAACCATAAATACAATTAAACTAAAAAAATTTAGAATAAATGGAATAAATTGTCTTGTTGCTAAGTCCCAATAACAACCTACACAAAATGATGATTCATAAACAATAAGATGTATAAAACGAATCAGAAAATAATGAAAATAAATGAACTAAATTGAAATATGAATATCAAAGAATAGCTCTATCATTGGGAAAATGGAGTAGCTATAGTACGCTCTTTCTACGAGGGTGACACATTTTTTTGGGAATGGATTGTCTTAAGTTGAAAAAAATACGAGGGACTAATATTTCAATCTCAATCATTCAATTTTTTATCATAATTTTTATAGTGGTGTTATATGGCACTTCTACTAAATATGATTTCTCCTTATAAATTTTCTGTTTAAGTTCAGTAAAAAAATTTAAGTTTATTCTTTATTATAGATTTTATATTCAAACTCATTCAAATAAAAATAGGACAAATTTCATACTTAAAGAATAATCGAAAATTCTAACAACAGTCGACGATATTCGTTAATCTTGATATATTATCATTATAAAAAAATTACACTATCAATAAATTATATTCAATCATTTGTCTAACTTTAAAGATATTAAAATTATAATTAAATGTGTCTATTAATCTAACATATAAGTATTATAATTAATTGACAATGTAAAAATTATTTTTACGACCGTATATAAATTAAAACGTGCTTACATGACATATAACATTTTTTTCCCAAAAAAATAAATAATATATCATTCCAAAAATAGAAATAACATTATTTGTAGCTATAGATGGGCGAGAAATGGACTTAGAGATGAAAAATTAAAATAGATAACATACGTTAATACATTCGTGTAAAATAAACCATTAAAATATTTGTAAATTTAACTGTCTACACTTGTATTATGTGATTGATTTATATTATTCTTATATAGAATTAGGACTTTAATATAAAGAATTATACATTTGATTGATTTATATTATTCTTATATTCTTTGTCAAGTCCTTTAAATTTTGATTATAAGACAATCTTATGTAATTATTTAATTTGCAATGCTCAATTACTTTTATAAGAAAGAGTTCACATAAAATGATTTGCACTTGGCAATTATCTCTTCACTCTAAATAATTTATTGTATAAAGTGATTTGGCCAGTATTTGGCAAAGTAAGGTCTATTTGTTTTTATTGACACAATTTAGAATTTTTTTTATGCTAGACACACTTTAGCTAGATTTGATCAATGATAATTCAAAACCTTTTTAGTTCACTTTGAATATAAGCCCACTTTGGAGAAAGGATAATTATTGACTTTTAATTGTGTGATCCATCCATATGATTAGTTAGTTGTCGTTCAACATTAATTTCTAATAAAAAATGTAATTATTTTTAAACTCGAGTATGCATTTACTCGCTCTAATTTTAAATATAAATAAAATTAAAAAAGTTGATCGAGGAAGTGAGTACTAATTCTCAAACTTATTTACAATAATTTGTCAAAACAAAAAAGAAACCCTAGGTGGATTTTTCTTTAAAAAAAAGAAAGAAAACTACAAGTTAAGCTATCTTTTAATCTAATTAATAAGTTTTTTTTCCCATCATCAACTTTAGTTCTATTAACTTTGAATACATATAATAAAAAATAATAAATTTAGATAAGTTTCATTTTTTTTTATTCTTCATTCATTAAATAAATTAAAATTCATTTAATGTTTATTTCTAAATTTTTAAAGATACAAAAGAAAAAACATCGTTAATTATATTTAATTTTCTAAAATAATCAAAGTTTTGAGATAAAAATAAAACATTTGAAAGATCAAAAATTGGGGAGAAATAGAGTACATAAACCAGCTTATTGCCTAATCATGAACCTCGTTTTATTTTCCATAATCACGTTGGCAGCAACCGTGACATCAAACACATTAACAAAAAAAAAAACAACTTTTTTAATAACAACTTTTTAAAATAAAAAACAATTGAAACTCCTAAATAAAGTTGTAATGATCGCGATTACAAGTATAGTTTTTGAAAAACAAATTTATAATAAATAAAAAATAGAAATAAAAAAAAGTATATAACCGTAACTTGTTTGAGTCTCCTTCTTCGCTCACGCGTTCTGTTCTTCTCTCTCTCTCTCTCTTTCTCTCTCTTTCTTTTCAGCGTGTTTTCTGTTTTGCATTATCTCTGCACAAAAATGGTGACCGCTTCATTAGCTCGTAACATTGTTGGAATTATAGGTTTATTATTATACTTCATCTTCTCTTTTTTTCAATCGTAACATATATTAATTGAATTTCTATGTTCGAGTTTTAATTTGATTTGCATTGCATAATTTGCATTAATTAATGTGTGTATGATTGATTAATTTGCGTTAATTCAGTTTCAGTTAATTTTAACTTTTTTTCTGATAATTAAATTAATCAATTCATGTATGAAAAATTAATTTGATCTATGTTATGTTTTGAATAATGCAGGCAATGTTATCTCCTTCGGTTTGTTCTTCTCACCAGCGTAATTAAACTCTCTTTCTCTCTTAACTCTGTTATTTTATTTTATTTTATTTTCTGTGTATGCGTGGATCGTGATTTATCTTGCATGTAAAGTAAGCAGTGATAATGCACTCTATTTTTCTTTTTGTTCTTATCAATAAATTTATTGAGTTTAATGAGTATATAGTGTAAATTAATTAACTCTACACTGAATTCAATGAAAGCCCCCTGTTTTTCTGTATGGTACTAGCATAAAATTTAAATTTCAGTTATTATAGATGTATGGTGGCAAAATATTGAATTTTAGATAAATAGTAGTCAATTTAGTTTCTTAATGTATGAGATGTTGTTACTTGTTACCATAGCACTGACATTAAAATACATCTTATATAAAATCTTATAAAATAAAAAGTGCATTTTTATTGGTATTTTAATAATTTAATTGAATAACGAAAAATATATTCAAGGGTTAAATTAATTAACTATCAAAAAATGCATTATGAATGCTAAAATTGTAAAATTTATTTATAGCGATTTATAGAGGTGCTAACAAAATTTATGTGTTATATGTGATTTTGATATCTCATATTTTGCCGAATTTTGATTTTAGTCATTTGAATTTATTTTTAAATTTCATTTATACAATTTAAGATTATCATTGTTTTAGTATTTAATATTATCTTATATTTAAGTTAGGTGGTATGGAGCAATGACACGGCATACTACTTCGTATTTTGGTCCCACATAATTACTACATCATCGTTGTGATGTCATATATTTATCAATTTTAACTATTTGTGATTTTAAATTTGAAACTTTGATATTTTAACAAAATCATAATAGTTCATCTTAAATTGTGATGAATTCACCGTAATATTAAACATACTTTAAATTTTTCCCTCTAATATACCAAAACAAAAAAGACACCTTTAATCAATTTACAATTTTCCCTCTTATATATAAATTTTACAATTATACACTCTAAACAATTTTAGATATTTAATCAAATTTTACTAATTGGATACGGATTAATACTTCTTCACATTGTTATTTTTTTAACAAACCATTATTCTTAATATATATGATGAAATAAAATTCAATTTTATAGTTATTATTAAATTATAACTTCTACATCTAGATTTTTTGACAAAGTTGTGTATTTGCGTTAGAGATAGAGAAAATAAAATATACATCATTAGTGTAAATTACACTGACATCTAATTAAAGTGCAATATTCAATAGTTATTTAGATATTAGTATAAAATTATTTTATTGACAAGATTAAATGATTACTTTCATGTTTTTTTTAACAAAATATTTTCCATTTTAGCATTGACTATTCTAATTTAAAAAATGTTAGTGTTTTTTAGGTAGAAAAGAGTGATATTATGTTAAAACTATTGATTGGGTTGTTATAATGTAATTTTGGTATGAATATTGCAGTCCAACTTTCTATAAGATTATAAAGAAAAAGGATGTGGAGGAGTTCAAGCCTGACCCATACATAGCTACATTATTAAATTGTGCATTTTGGGTATTCTATGGAATGCCTTTTGTGCATCCAAATAGCATTTTGGTCGTTACCATCAATAGCGTTGGGCTTCTGTTCGAGTTCGTCTATCTTACCATATTTTATATCTATGCCAACAACAAAGGAAGGGTATGTATATACTTCAACTCTGATAGCTAATAAATTAAAACATTAAACATAAAAAAATAAATTGAGAGATAATATAAAATTATATCAACAAATTAGATAGAAGTTGTTAAAATTTGTTTATATTTTAAAAAAAATGATTCGATAATTCTCCTACTTAGAAAGTTAATTACCAAATCTTTAAATGTACTTGCCTAACATGATTAAGTTTGATTATCTTTTAACTGATATTTTAAGAGAAGCTTTTAATTTTTCAAATGTTCTGCTTTTTCTTTGAAAAGAAGCCCAACCAAACCAAGTTGCTTATTTGAATGTTTAATGTTTTCCTATATATTCTGCTACTCACTACTGTTTTTCCCTAATTTCAGAAGAGATTGATGCTTTATCTTCTCATAGAGGCTATTTTCTTTGCTGCCGTCGTTCTTATAACAATGTTGGTACTACATGGCACTACCAGAAGGTCTTTAGTGGTTGGTATTATCTGTGATATCTTCAACATACTGATGTACGTCTCTCCTCTTACCATCATGGTAAGTAATTAACTTCTATCCCATTATTACTTTATATATGAATTTAAGTTTTTTAGTAAAAAAAAAATATTTTCTTTCAAAAGTGTTCATATCAAATTATTGACTAGTAAAATCACTTTTTTAGAATTCGCAAGAAACGGGCATATATGATGTGTTTCACTCCAAATTAACTCTTCTTGACGTTTTGTTACATATAATGAACAGGCAAAAGTTATAAAAACAAAGAGTGTGAAATACATGCCATTCTGGCTCTCTTTGACTAACTTCCTTAATGGAGTGTGCTGGACGACATATGCTCTCATCCACCCTTTTGACATTTATGTCCTGGTAATTGTTTAATTAGATATTATTCCATCCCAAAATATAAATATAAATTAGTCAAAAAAGATTAATGTTTTTGTATAAAATTTGAACCAAATACATTAATTTTGTTTCACTTATTTTTTCCTTATATTTTGGGACCTAGATATACTCTTTATTATTGTGAGTAATTAATAATTGAATAGTTCTTGGATATGAAAGATTTTTAACCCATTGTTGATTAATATATGCATATACCTTTGTATTAATTCTTGCAGATCAGCAATGGTATTGGAGTTATCTCTGGACTTGTTCAGCTCATACTATATGCTTATTACTGGTTCAACGGAGAAAACAAAGATGATGATTGTGATCATGTTCCAAATCCAACTGTGGCTGCAGTCTGATCTCAATATGGCACTTCTGTTCTTTAAAAAAAAAATTTAGGATGACATTTCATTACAAATTCTGTATATAGATAACATTTTGGAATATTCACTTGTTGCGTGCATGATTTCGTCACTACTTATTTTTCATAAATTTGCGTTGGTAGAAATTAGCATGCAAACATATTTGGCTACCCTTAATCTAAGTGAGGATCAGACGAGAACCAAACCACAAAAGTGGGGGGTTTTAAGTTTAAAAAAAACTTCTAAATTAAATCATTTATGATATTATTAATTAGGGTCCAAACTATATAGTTGTTGAGCCCTTATTTGGTTAAAATCTAGACCATGACTCTATTATCATTTTTTTATAATATTAAAATTAAAATAATTTTGATAGATATTTAAAAATTAATTTTATTGTACTAACCTTTAAAAATTATAAATGATGCTTACATTAAATCTTATTTGTAATATATGTAAAACATAAATTAAATTTATTAAATTATCTTTTTTAATGTCAAATATTCAACCACCTATATTCAATATTTTTGAATTTAATAAATGGTAGATTAAGAATAATAATATTAAATAATTCAATTAATATATACCTTTTGTGGCTATTATAACAAGAATTTTGTTGCATTTTTAGGTATTGATTATTACTATATCTGCCTCTAATTTTAAACACTTTTTAGAAAGAAAAAAATTTATCTCTAAATATAAGCGTTATTTAGGCATGACAATTGAACTCGAATATGCCCCGCATTTAACGGGGAAAAACTGTTTTTAATGGATATGGGTGCGGGTGCGGATTTTCTCCGTTTTTTAAAGTTACGGGTGGGTTCGGGGGCGGGTTTCGTCAAATCTGCTCCGCATTCACCCGACATAAATGCAATTACTTAAATACCGTTATATTTCTTAAAATAGTAACAAAACCCTAATTTTGTTGATCTTCATTCTTTTTCCTTGCTGCCACCATCCACCTCCACCCTCACTTTTTCTGTCTCGACCGTCCTCCCTCCTCTCCGTGCGCCGTCTTTGTCATCATTCGTATGTCGTCTCTGTTATCTTATTCTCTTCGCCACTATAATTTTATATGGATAATGAAAATTGTATTTTACTCAATGAAATGGAGTCTGACGATGAAGGTATTCTATTATATACACTATTTGATTTAAATTTGTCATGTTAAATGTTAATATTTAACTTTTACTTTTTAATACAGGTGAATTGTTAATCAGTGATGTTACTTCACTTTCCAATTCCCGCCTTGAAGATGAAGATGATCCTTAGAAAATGCTTATTTGGAACCTTTTTGTTTTGATGATTTGGAACTTTTTGTTGTTTTGATAGATTGGTTTGTTTGAACTTTGAATATTTATAACTTTTGTTCGAATTGATATTTTCACTTCTAAAGAGTTTGAAGATTATGTAAATATTGTGACTTGTAGAAAATTTAAACAAACTTTGCGATATTGTAAGTTTATTATTTTGATTATTGTAATTTTAAAACTTAAGTTGAATGCTACTATTTAGTCAAATTATTGATTTTTTATGCTATGAATAAATAAATTCTAATTTTTGGAGTGAGGATGGGGGTGGGGTGGGGAAACTCATCTCTGTTAAGTGTGGGGATAAATGTTAAAAAGTTACCTCCGACGGGTGCGGGGTGGTATTTGAGTTGCGAGTGCGGGGTTGGTAATGCTTAAAACCATCTCCGGGGTTGGTAATGCTTAAAACCATCCTCGCCGCGCCCTGTTGTCATCCCTAGAGTTGTTGCATTTTAATAAGGGTATTTATTATTTTATTTTTTTGCAAACATACTTCTTATTAATACTACTAATTTATCTTGGAATATAAAAGTGTCATTCAATTTAGTTATTTTGTTTTCTCATTTTTATTTAAGTAAGTGGTTTCGTCATAATTTTAGTTTTCTTTCGTGTTTAATTGTCTATAATTTTGTCTAAGTTCAATGTTACGTTGTTCATCTTCTTGGTATGATGTTGTTTGTTTTTTGTCTTGGTATATCGTTCTTAATGTCAAAGGTAGTTGTCATCATCGTTATTACCGTTATCTTTGTTCACCAAAAAGCTATAAGATTTATAGTTAATTTGGACAAATCAAATAATACATTTAATTAATTTGAGTTTGAAATTGAAAAGTGTAATGTAAGAGAATACATATAAAAAGTGTGGAATCTCGTTACAATGTTATGGGCTTATTTTTCTTTGGATTCTTTTAAGATAGATACTAATAAATAGTATAATTTTGTAAATAATCAACGTCGGCTCAACACGTTATGAGGTCTAAAACAAAACTAAAATATTGACCTTTTTAAAGTTAATAAATAAATTATTAATATTTTATTTAATAACTATAGAAATTTTTTGGCGTGACATTTTAAGAAGTCATGTTAGCAATGTGTTTACTACTTATCTCATAATTTCTCAATTTATAACTAATATTTCTCATGGTAGCGATGTGTCAACTACTTGTTTAATGATTTCTCAATTTATAACTAATATTTCTTCAATCTCTAATACTCTTTTCTTTTTTATTTTGTAATTTTGAATAGACTAATTCATATTTTCGAGTTAACATTTGTATATATGAAAATAAAAGCAACTAAAATTCAACTAAGTGAAAGATAAATATTAAAACAATAAACCTAATCGACAAGATACTACTTAAAATAAAAATTTCTTCTAGTTTCTAATTCCACTGAATCAAAATTGTTGATATGTTAAAATTTAAAACAAAGAAAAAATACTAATAATTTAGAATATACAACGAATGAATTAGAATAAGAATGTAACATACTATATAATAAGGATGAATATATTATGGCTAGTAGCCACAATAAAAAATCAAAATAAAAAAGTAAAATAAAAAAAAAAACTAGGAGGTAGAGTTAAATTTAACAAACAATTATTTTGTTTTTTTAATAGAAATGTTTCGTATCAAAGTTTCGTTTAAATATGATATTCTAAAATACCTATATATTTTTGCTGTGAAAAGCAATGGGTTTAATGTTGATGTTTTCAACGATACAATACACTTGTCAATCCTTAAGATAATGATGCAGTTTTTGAAGTTTTTTTTTTGTTTATGCCAGTTAAGTAGTTTTTACGGTATATTTTTATTAGATATTTGAACGTATAGAAAAAAAATTATATTTTTGTGAAATTAAAAAGGATTTATAAGTCTCTCTCTAGTACCGACCCTGTAAATAATTAATTTTAAGAAAAAGTAATAAATACATTTATCTCATGATATAAGATATAAGATACAAATGTGTCTAAAAATAATGGGTACTAAAATTTGCATGTATAATGTTTTTAATTTTATTTATTAATTTTTAATACTAATTATTAAGCATAAATGAAGTGCACAGGTTCCTATTCTATTTATTGTAAAATCAAAAGTAAGTGAGAAAAGAATAATTCGAGGATCTTATTTCAAATTCCAATCGTGTTGTGAATTGGTGCTCTAACTCAAACCACAATGGTATTTCCTTATCTTTTCTTTTTGTTTTTTAAAATATTCCATTACATCATCCATTCTACAATAATTGAATGATTCATTTGACTATCTTACCCACATAAAAAAAATATATAAATAAAAAAATAATGTAAAATTATATTATTTTTATTAGTAATATTATATTTAAAATTGAAAGATTTATTCATTTTGGTTTTGTTTTTGTAAATTGTAAGATAGAAAGAAGATTTTCTAATATGTCAGTTCGCCTCAATAATTCCCTTTCCAAATTAATCAAATTGCACACTCTATACTTTTCTGAAAAAAAATATTAAAAGTTATAAAATTTATACGATCATTTAAAAGATTCAGTTGTTTGATTGGTAGAAAAAAAATGAAATTGTCAATAAAATAATTGAAATAAAGGGTAAAACTAAAAGGAAAAAACGTTATATCAAAACATGTCATCCTTTTATAGATGAGTATAGATATTTTGAAAAAAGAAGTTATTTAATTAAACAAAAAATGATTGAAAAAAATGATAAAATAAAAATAATAACTTTTAAAATTATATTTATAGTTTCTATAAATTTTTTCTTTAGCTTTAAGTTCACACAATATTTTGTTTGAATAGTTTTAGTTTATATTGTTAAGGCAACTTATATATACTGATAAATTTTTGTATGATTTTTTATAAGATATGTTTTAAACATGATAAATATTTTCTTTACAAAAAATTAAAATTTTTTAATAAAAAATGAATTAAATATAAATTTTTAAATTTTTTTTTTAAGAAATCAATTTTTAAATGTTAAAAATCAAAATAAATAAAATCCAAACCTCGAAATCAAGTTTGACGAGTAAAAATAAATAAAAAAATAAAATTTGAGCTTATTTTTTTCTTATATCATAATGCTTAAAGGTATATGCAAAATTTGATAGTATTTCGATAAAACTCCAATTTATTTTGATTGATAGAATTTCAATTAAAAATATATTTAATCATTTTTATTACTCCTTCTATTTCAATAAGGTTGTTGTTTAAAGTTTTTAGACGTGTTAATAAATTACTTTTATTAATTACTCTCCATGTTTTGTAAAAAGTTTCTTATTTGAACATTTATTTGTCTCAAACAATTGTCAATTTAGAATAACAATACATTTATTATTTTTTTTACTAATATACCTTTTATTTATATATTGAATTCGAATCAACTTAACAATTTTACTAACTACAATTAATAAAATTGTTTTAGTAAATCACACTAATTTTACCATTGACATTAACTAGAATCGCGAACAATTCAAATGTGACATTTAATTTGAGACAAACCAAATTTTAATTGATTTTCTATTATCATAATTGTAAAATGAAGTTGATATTTTGAAAATAGGACACCTAATAATTAGATGGTGTAATTAAAAAAAAAATTAAAATTACGTTAAAAATAAAATAAAAAATAACATTCATTTAAAAATAAAATTTTGTTATTAAAGTGTCACTCATAAGAAGAAAAAAAAACATAGGGTACTCTTTATTTGATTGTATCACACAAATAACTAAGAAAAAATATCATAAAACAATCATTTTAATTTTCTTCTTACGTGCAGTTTTCTTTTAAGTCATCTAGAGGAAATTCCATCAGAGTCAACGATAAATCAAAAAAACGGCAGTTGACGAAACAAAAGAAACTGGAAATTAGAGAAGCTTTTGAAATGTATGATTATAATAAATCAAGTAAGTTATTTTATTTTTTGACAACATTAATCAAGTAAGTCTTATAAATACACTTTTGCATCAAATCACAGTTTAGTCAAATATTTTAAAGTTAAGTATGTGTTTAGTTTTTATAATTTTTTTTTTTTATTTTAGTTCCTATAGAATTTTGACAATTTTTAGTCTAATCTTTTATAAAAACAAAGTCTTATTAGTAATAGTTACTAAATGCATTCTATTTATATAAAATTTAGAACCAAAATCAAAATAGTCAAAATATTTATAGAGAGTTTTATAGAATTTAAAAATGTAATAAATTTGATATTTTATTCTCTTTTATATAATATTTTGATGATTTTTAGGTACTCTTGACGCCAGAGACGTAACAAGAGCCACGAGGTATTTATTATTATGCATAACGTAAAAATAGTTAATATTTGGATTTTCTACCGTTGTTATCAATCAAAAAACCATTCAATTTAAATAGATAAAAATTTATCTCTTCTAATTTAATAGTCTCGCTAGAAAGCAACTTTAAATTTTATAGAAGTTCAAATCTGTCGTATTAATTGGTTACGTAGTTTTCATATGTTATCTTTGCAGAACCCTTGGATTTGATATGCCAAAAGAGGTATTATTATTATTATTATTATTATTATTATTATTATTATTATTATTATTATTATTATTATTATTATTATTATTATTATTATTATTATTATTATTATTATTATTATTATTATTATTATTATTATTATTATTATTATTATTATTATTATTATTATTATTATTATTATTATTATTATTATTATTATTATTATTATTATTATTATTATTATTATTATTATTATTATTATTATTATTATTATTATTATTATTATTATTATTATTATTATTATATATCCAAGCACATTAAATCAATTTTCTATATGCATCTCTAATTAATCCACGGTGCCTTTTCAGGAAATTGATGAAATGATAGTAAAAATGGACATTGAAAATAATGGAATAATTGAGTTTACTGAATTTGAGAACTTGATGACTATCAAAATAGGAGAAAGGGACATTAAAGAAAAACTCAAGAAAGCTTTCCATTTTCTTGATAAATTTCAAATGGTGAATATCTTTATTATTTCTATACAAATTATAGTATTATTCTGATATCAAATATAAATAAAAGTAAGGTGGAAAACAATAGATGTATCTAATTCAAAATTTAAATTAAATATATCAATTTTATTTGACATACTTTTATTTATATTTAAAATATAAAAGAGTACAATATGTTTCTTCTTAATTCTCATTGCATATTTTTGTGGTCATTGCAGGGTAAAATATATGCAACTGACATCAAGTTCTATGCAAAAACCCTATGGCAAAATTTTAATTTTACTAGAGAAGAGGTTGAGAAAATGATTGTTGAAGGTCCCAAAATTAGTAAGTTGTCATAATAGGAACTCAAATGTATAAATAAGAAAAATTATATTATTGGTTGAAAAATAATATTATAAAAAACGGAACTGTCTAATAAAAGTAAAAAAAGAAAAAAAATATGATACATTATAAATTTAAATGTTACTTGAAGTAACATATTAAAAACACTATAAACTTGTTAAAAAAAAGTTATAAATTCATGAAGTAATTAAAATTATTAGTATACAACTTTAATTATACGAGTTTTTAATTATGTTACATTTTTTCTTGCATTAACATTGGTAAATTTCTTTCCATAATTGCTAGATATTTTTTAACATTTTTTATTTTACAATATGCAGATGGATTGCTTGATCTAAATGACTTCATCTCGTTGATGAACAAAATAGAATTTCGTTACTAGTCATATCTACATTGAGTAAGTTACCTTTATGTTATTTAGATTCACTATATTGTATATATATATATATATATATATATTGTAACAAAAAAAATATATTATGTATACATATCGGATATAAATAAAAATATATTATATATATATAATAAATTGAAATGTGTACCCAAAAAAAAGTGGAACACATTATTTTTCAATATCATATTTCTATATTTATTTTTTTAATTTATACTTTCAGAATACTCGTTAGTATTTTCTTTGTATTTAAGTTATGTATTTAGTTTGTTCAATAAATTCATTTAAGTTGACGTAAGAAAAAAATGAATTCAAATAAATTGATTAAATGTCTTTAACAGGTAAATCTCTTTTACTCTTAATATGAAAATATTGGATAAATTCTGCATGTAGTGGTATGCGATCAATAGTTGCATCCATAACATGTATGTAATTAAGTTTTAGCACACATAAACCATTCAAAATTATATGTAATAACGATTAAATATAATTATCTAGTTTATTATTGGATGGTCTTTTAGAATTAATATATTTTGATTTTTCGTACTTTTCATATTTCTTTACGTAGAGATTAGTGAATTTGGAGTTTGGTGTTACAATTTTTAATATAAAGTTAAAACTTTTTATTGTGAATGATGTATATTATAAGTTGTAAGTTTTTATTTCATTCGTCCCACGATGATCAGTGATTTATTTATAGAAAAATTGTCTTAAAATAAATGATTCTTTCAATTTTAAATAATAATATTAATTAATATTTTTTCAATTGTATTATATAATTAATACTACTTGCATTACTCCTAAATCTAAATGCTCCATTTTATATTTGTGATAATGGTAAATATATCAATAATTAATAAAGGATAATTTAGTGAAAGTATTTATTCTATCTCTAAGCAAAAGTCAATATTCATCCAAAGACTAATGTTCTAAAATTGATACAACAAAAGTGAGAGAAAAAAATAGTTTTTTTATACAAATTTTAATTTAGTCAGTTAGGAGAAAGAAAAATTGTTAAAAGCAAGATAAAATTATATATATATATATATATATATATCTTATTAATTATGTTTTTTGTTTTAGTAATTATGATAATATAATTATTTATTTTTGTTTTTTTATTAATTCTAAATTTATTTTTGTTTTCCATTTTGTAACAAACATTTGTTTTAAAATACTAGAAAATATTGTTTTTCATATATATTTTTCTATGCATTTGTTCAAGAACTAGTCGCAGAAAAAATTAATCGAATGTTATTTATTTTGATAAAAAAATATGAATATTCACTTTATGATCGTAAAAAAAAACATTCACTTTATGATTTTACGTACAGAGCATATTATATAACTTATTTATTTTAAAGTTTACAAATGGAATGAAAAAATATCATTGTATATTAAAATGTGGGGATTTGACTCATCTAAAGTGAAAAAGTGAATAAAATAAAAAAAATTAATTGTTAAGATTAGAATTATCTATGATTGATCATACATGTGTATGTAATATCAGTATTTATTTATTTATTGTTGATATTATTTATTTTATTCTCTAAAGCAAATTACTCGTTTTAAAAGAATTGAGTGCTAAAATGTGTATATTGGTTACCTTCTTTTGTTAGCTGATGGCTTATGCATTAGGTTTTTTTTTTTAAGGTAGGGATTTCTTTAAAAGAAACTTTCAAATATTCTGTAAAAAAATCTTTAAAGTATATTCTTTTCGAATAAAATATAAACAAACATCAGGGAAAGTAGATATGGAAAAGGAGATGATTGAAGAAAAAAAAACAAGGACTCAACTTCTTACTTCTTCATTGATTTTTTCAACCAAATAACTTTGAGCCCTAGGAGAAGTGGAGCAGGAGTCATAAGGTGGTTTAAGAAAGTTGAACTGAAAAATAGATCATGAATTCAACTTCTCTAAAAAAAAAAAAAAGTAAAAACTAATTACTAACATCCATTATTTAAAAAAAACAAAAAAAAGTAAACTTAAAAAAGATAAAAAAAACAAATAATTTACTTTTGCACGACAGTAGATTGGAATTAAAGTCCGTTTGTTATAACTTATTTTATCAAAAAAAATATTTTTTTTAAATTATCACTTTTAAAAATTTAAATTTGTATGTTACAATTTAAAAAAAAAATATATGAGAATCCAAACAAAAATAGTGTTAGAGTTTGTGCTAAGTATGTGGTAGTTAAAAAAGTCCTCGGTTATAATATTTGCTTTAATAAAAAATAGTAATACCATTGTGATTTGACGAAGATGCTCTTTGGCTCACTTGGAAATATGATGTGTTTAAGGTCCCATAGTTTGGTTTGATAATTTGCCCAAAAAGTCTCTTGATCAAGCCATAATGATTAAGAAAAAACTGTGCACTAGAAGTGTAAATTCATTTTCCACAAATGATTAATAAAAGCATTAGTATAAAATTGCATGTTCGTGAAACTCTTAAAAAAATAATAAAACATGATTACGTGGGCCCAATGTTATGTTATCTTATCTAGAGTATCAAGATGAATGGATGAAGACATTCCAACCAATGATGACCCATTTTTACAAAACATAAACCTCAACTTTCTCAAAACCTTATCTTTCTAAAAAATTTGTAACTTCACTTCCACTGTCTCACATATGAGTTTTGTTCTCTAATTTCAATGGCTTCATCTATCATCTCTCTTCATTACTGTGCCAATTTTGCAACTACCCCCATTTTGTTTCATTCCAATAAACACTCTAAGTTTCTTAATTACCAATTTTCTCATACCAATGTTGGACTTCGAAGTTTCACTACTCGTTGCTCTTACCAACCACCACAACAACCCCATCATTCTCAATTTCATGATAAACATGTAAGTTTCTTAAAAATTTGTTTTTTTTTTTAAATAATATGTTGTTTCTTTGGTATGAATTTAAGATTATACAAGTGATTTTAAACAATTTTATTTTTAGTATAATGTGTTTTTTTAAGAATAAATTTGTTTTTGGAATTTTGAATTTTTATAACATATGATACCCCATTTGCTAATTTTGAAGTTTGATGGCTTTATCTTGTTTAGAATGGATGTTTAGAAGATGAAATTTTGTATTTTTAATGTTCGTTTTTCTTCATATCATGTTTATGTACAAGTAACTTTTTCCACAAAAATACTTTAGATTGAATGTGTATCTAGTGTATGACACTAACACATGTAGTTATGTTCGATTAAACCAATTTTACAAATTATTATCAGCGTCAACATGTCACTGTCGTGTCTGATGTTTGTGTCAATGGTTCATAGTTCATGATTATTGATTAGTTGCTTCAATCTTCAGTATTACTTGTAATAAATACTGTATAGTTGGGAATCATATACATTGCCTATTTGGTAAGATGTTAATTCTAAATACTTCTTTTACTCTTTTGTTTTTCATTTTTCAATTTAATTAGAAACATTTCATGTACTTGATTGTTATTATTTAAGCTGTCTTCTTATGTTTACAATGAAACTTGGGATTACTGCTATGTACAATTCGAGTCACGAAGTTTATTGTGGTGAATTTTGATGCAGAAAGAAAAGTCATTTTGCTTCAAGCAATGCGCGATATCTATAGCACTAGCAGTTGGGTTAATAACTGGAGTTCCTACATTCGGGTGGCCTAACAATGCAGATGCAGCTAACTCGGTTTTACCTGATCTATCTGTATTGATATCTGGACCGCCGATTAAGGACCCCGGGGCATTGTTGAGATATGCTCTTCCTATTGACAATAAGGCGATTAGAGAAGTTCAAAAACCGCTTGAAGATATTACAGATAGTCTCAAGATTGCTGGAGTCAAGGCACTCGACTCTGTCGAAAGAGTAAGATTCTTTATTCTTTTTATCTCGAGGTTTTACATTTCCCACGCAGATTGTATATAATCTATTTCTCGTCTATATTGCACCCTAATGAAGACGTATCCACAAAGTATATCAAACGTATCTGATAACAAATTTTTAAATAACAAAAAAAAAAAATTGAGATACTACTAGGATACATATTTGGAAGTATTCTAAGAGTATTAGTATGCGATACGTGTGTGACACGGGTACATCTCCCATTTTGAAGTATCTGGACTTCATATGATCTTTTGTGTTTCGCTTTTTGTTCCCCGTAAGGAGTGAAACTGAATTATTTCACATGAGATGCAGAACGTGAGGCAGGCGTCTCGAGCTCTCAAGCAAGGGAAAAGCTTAATTGTATCGGGTTTAGCTGAATCGAAGAAAGAACATGGAGTTGAACTGCTTGATAAGCTTGAAGCTGGTATGGATGAGCTTGAACTGATACTGCAGGATAGGAATCGAGACGCCGTTGGACCGAAACAGAAAGAACTTCTCCAATATGTTGGAGGGTGAGTATCTTGATTTCTAAATCACTTGCATAAGCCACATATAGATCCTATCCGTCCATAGATTTTCTGCTATAGGCGTTAGCGTTAATCTATTGAGCCAAGTCACTAAATATTGATTTAAAGTCTACCTAGTCAACGAGCTAGATCATTGGTCTAACCAGTGGATCACTAGTTAAGTCGTTCTGGTTATCGTAACCAACTGTTCCTAAAATATTAATGTCGAACTAACTATGCAGCAAGTGATCATGCTTGGTCAATCTGCCTGTGAAAAACATTCATTTTGACAACGATATTGCAAGCTAGATTGGCAACTGGCAATGAAGCACTGACACTGAATTAGACACAAAATCGACACATTTACACTGATAATCATTTGAAAAATGGAAGAAATTTATGTAACTACATGTGTTGGTATCGCACACTGACACGTGTCAGACACCGAACACGCATTTAATCTAAAGTGTCGGTGCTACACAGGCAACCAGTTCATCAGCCCTTCAGGTTTTATTTAGACACTTACAAATCCTACCAAGTTTAGCATGATCTCTCTAGACTGAGTTGGTTTACCAAAACCTGCTATGTTTGATCGGCTTTGACTAGGGATATCAATTTTCACCTGTACATGGGAATCCCCGCGGGCATTCTCCCGTCTAGGTCCCGCAGGTGGGGATTTTATCCTGTGCCGACAGGATTTTAGATGTAAACAAAACAACACTCTCCTTCTAACAATAGAAAATTTGAGGAGGACTTGGAAACTTAATCTTGTTGAGAAAGATTTTTCTCATATATAACCTTTCATTGACTGCAGCTGAGATGTTCCTGGGGCATTGCATTTCTGCAGTGTTGAAGAAGACATGGTTGATGGATTTCCATATGAAGTTCCTGAGGAATACCAAAATATGCCATTATTGAAAGGGAGAGCAGCTGTAGATATGAAGGTCAAGATCAAAGATAATCCAAACTTGGAAGAATGTGTTTTCCACATAGTTCTTGATGGTTATAATGCTCCCGTGACTGCTGGAAATTTCATCGACTTGGTAGAACGGCACTTTTACGATGGCATGGAGATCCAGAGAGGTAAGAAATCTGATATTTACATTTTTTTATCATTAAGTAATTAGATAACTAGACAATCAATACTTCATTTGTATGTGATTGAAGCTGCATTATATTGTACTACTATCTATGAAGCATTGATACAAATACAAACACCAGACATGACACTAACACGTCAACGCCTACAATAATTTGAGAAAATGATAGTAATTGATTTACACGTGTCGGTGTTCAGCCACCAGATATGCCTTCAATCTGAAGTGTAGATGCTACATAAACCATTATTGAAGTATGTAATTTTTTGTATATGGATATCCAAAATAGGCTTTCTAGTTATACATTTCACCAAGTTAGTCTTGTTTTTGTGTTGTTTTCGTCTTGTTTTGTGCAGCGGACGGGTTTGTCGTCCAAACCGGTGACCCTGAAGGTCCTGCCGAGGGTTTTATCGATCCAAGTACAGAGAAAATGAGGACAATACCATTAGAAATTACGGTAGATGGAGAAAAGGCACCTGTTTATGGAGAAACTCTAGAGGTAAAATATATATACCATGAAGAGCTCATAGCCCTAAGACTTATAGGTTGATATCTTTTGGAAAATTTCTTATTTGTTTCAAGTAATTTCAGTTTTTTTCCAATCTTTTTGCACCTATTGAGGTCTATATCACAAACCTTTATATGATTAGCAGAAAAAAGTGTTACACTTCTAAAAGTTTCTTGCATGAAGTTTCACTTATTATTAAATGTTGAAATTTATTTGTATGTTTTCAAACCTTGTGTCTTGTTTGGACAGGAGCTTGGTCTATACAAGGCTCAAACAAAGCTTCCTTTTAATGCATTCGGAACAATGGCGATGGCAAGAGATGTAAGACTCTATTCTTTGATATGGCCATTTTTAGCATGCTAATCACTTTTCATTCTTTCTTTCTTTTTAGAGTCTGTTTGTTACGGATTATTTCAGTGAAAAATCAATTTTGAGTCTGGTTAATTATGTTGTCTTTAAGCTTTTGAAATTAATTAGAATCTAAAAAAATTATTTTTTTTTTATTAAAGCAAGAAGTTGTTTTAGTAGCTTATAAAGAAAATCTAATTTTAATGAGTGTGGTCGATGAGAGAAGATTAAGGGTCTCTTTGGATTTATTTATTTTAGTTTATCTACTAACAAGAGCATTTGTGAAACTATTTGAGAAATCTTATGAAGACAGCTTATTACATGTCCATAAGCTGTTTTCAACTTATTTCTATAAGCTCTCCAAGATAGTTTATGAAAGCAACTTACAGGTTATATACAAATGGTTTGACTTTATATTTGTTGTTTAAGAACTACTTATACGTAAGCACTTATTGACTGATGTTTATGCTATAAGCGCTTAATTAAGTTGTTTATCTAAATAGCCAATGAGGCCAAACAATGATTTTCTCTATTATAGAAAAATACAAAATCAACTTCTGCTTATATAAAAATCTCTAAAATAATCCCCAATCACTTTTATCTTAATACTAAACAAACATACCCTTAATTTACTACTTTTATGTTGTTGTTGAGTAGGAATTTGAGGACAACCTTAATTTACTACTTTTATGTTGTTGTTGAGTAGGAATTTGAGGACAACTCTGGCTCTAGCCAAGTATTTTGGCTATTGAAAGAAAGTGAGCTAACTCCAAGCAATGCAAATATATTGGATGGTAGATATGCAGTTTTTGGCTATGTAACAAAAAATGAAGATTTCTTAGCAGATCTCAAAGTTGGTGATGTCATAGAATCAATTCAAGTTGTTTCTGGTTTGGATAATTTGGCGAATCCAAGTTATAAGATTGCTGGTTAAGGATCTTTATGTGCGCTCTTCGGCTATTAAATACCGCGAACGAGTCTTCAATTTGCACTTGCTTCAATCTTCAAGGCAAAGTTCACTTCCTCAAGTTTGTTCACATTGTTCTTAGAACCATTTTTTCAGCTTGTTACTAGAATCTAGCATTCAGTTAAACAACTTCAATATATGATGATTTTTAAGACTGAATTGACAAAAGCTTGTAACTTTTATTCAATCAATTCATCTATGTAATGGAGTTATTCATATGAGAAGAGATAAAATATTTTGTTTGTTTATTGTCTACTTAGTTTCCTATGTGAATCAGAAATTAAAATCAAGAAATATAATATTTAACATAATGAGTTGTAATTACATGTAAAGGCTCTGACTATTATTTATAGGACGAATAACATAAACATCACTCATTACCTCTTAAACATGGGTACTTCAAAATTCAAGTATTCTTTGTATCCATACTCGATACTTGTGAGTAAGTATCGAGTATGTCCCGAAATTATGGTCATGACATCAAGTTATTTTGTTGTCTCTGCATTTGCGTGACCACGATTAAAATAACATCAACTATACTTGATCATTATTTTCTGCAATTTTAGCTCTAATTTAAGAGTAATTGGTGTATTTTTGCTGTGGTGATAGAATATATACGCCATCCAAAACCAACCTTTTATCTCCTTCTACTTCAAAGTTTGCAAATATTAGGTTAAGCTTCTACCAGAAATTGCATGCAAAAATTCATCAACTATGCATGCTCTATGTTGTGGAAACATTGTTTATGTCTCATTTGATCATGAAGTTGTAATCTAATGTTTGTATCTAATGATCTTTATTTGCAAAGGTAGCAAGTAAGTTGAAGATATCATTTAACATATTTTGTTTTAGATCATTTAAACGAAATTTGGAGTTGACCTAACTTAAACCATATAAAAACCACTTTCATTATATCACTAAACAAAGACTTGAAAAAGAAACAGTAAAGCAACACAAAATGTATCATCTTTAAAATGTGTGTTTGGTTCCACGTTCAGATGAAGCATAATTGATTCCACAGGTGTAAAAACGATTTGATATGTTCGGATATTGTCGAATAAATTTGATTTTATCTTTAAAATTGATCACAACTTAACTAAAATATAGAATTTTTACCTCTAAATATCGAATTTTTATATATGAATGTATTCAAACAAAATTCAATTTACATCAAACTCTCTTTTAACCAGAATCAATTTAACAAAATCGATTCATTCAAAATTCATTTTGTCAACGCAAAACCAAACACACTCTAAGGGTCAAATTGTATATTGATTTCAAATATTATACTATAGCCTTATAGTTCATGTATTTATGTGGATGAGCAAATTTAGCCAAAACAAATCACATCAAATGGAACCATCAGAACCTTGATATATTAGTGTTGGAACAATCCATGATGCTACTACTATAAAGTGTACAACTTATACATAAGAGACAATAATATAAAAATGGTTGGAATGAAAATGAAAAGTACAAATTAGCTTTACAAAAATTATGCATTTCATTAACTATGCTTTTCACTCGCATTTTCTTTCATGTGTCTTCCTTCTTTCTCTATTCTTCTTCCAATGAAATAAAATACAAACCGATTTTCATTGTTTCTGGAAATGCCAACTGGTTTTAAAATATTGTGTAACGATCATTTTTCTGTGATGAACTTTCCTTTGATATTGAAAAATATTTTCAAGGTCCTCGATACCGACGGAAACAGAAACAACTTTGAGGCTGATCAAGAGGGATCATACCTCCACCCTTTGAAGTGTCAATAGCTTCCAACATGGTGACAACTTCATCCATTTCTGGCCTCTTATCAGGATTAGCATCCCAACATCTTTTCATCACATTTGCTAGAGAACTTGGACAACATCGCGGAATCTCTGGCCTTAGATTCTGCAGTTAGTTCCATTTGAACGGTAAACATGGCTAGTTTCAATCATTGTATTTGTATAACACCATTTGTAATTAAAAGAGGGAATAGCAACTGAACTGTATTAATCATGAATTTGATAGTTATTAACCACGACTTCATGTGTTTCAACATGTAGATTATGAGCACCTAAAAGTAGTTGTGGTTAAACACGTTTGAATTTGTGGTGTTAATGAAGTTCAGTACATAGTTAATGAGATGCAACACTTGATTTATCAGTTCATTAACCGTGTATATGAACAGCATTAACCATTCAAAAGGTTGTCAAATTTAGGTGTCTCAAATTGATTTTCAAATACTACTTTTATATGAAACAAATGCACCCTAATAGTTTTCTTAGTAGCTTTCCTATTTTTTCACTAAGATGTGTTAATTTATGATGGTAAAGATGTTTAATACATTTCATTTACCTGTCTTACAACAGCTGATGTAACTTCTGAGAAACTAAGGTCAGGATATGGCATGTCACAGCAGTATATCTCCCATAAGCATATGCCAAAACTATACACATCACATTTTCTATTGTATGCACTACCATTTAGAACCTGCAAAGTTTCTTTAAGGTAAGTTTAATATACCAATATCTATGATCTTAAAGCAATTCAAACAAAATATGAACAACTTAATACTTATGCAAAACCAAACTACTTGTAAAAATTCCAAAAGATAATATAAAGTTTGTCTGTTTTCAGATATACTATAAGCCGTTTTCATAAGCTATCCTGAGAAACATATGAAAATAAGCTGAAAACAGTATGTCATGTCTACTTTCAATGGAAAAGAAGCCTATACCTCAGGAGCCATGTAACCAAGGGTTCCAGTTTCACCAGTCATGTCATGAGGATTTGAAGCCTCGATACGAGCTACTCCGAAATCAGCTATCTTCAAAGTTCGTGTCTTGTCCAGAAGCATATTTTCTGTTTTAACATCTCTATGGACAATCTTCTTCATGTGGAGATAACTCAACCTATATAAAGTAAAAATAAATAAAAATGAAAAATTCTCAAGTTTAGGAAGAAGATCGAGTAAATAGTCATTTTGATCCTTAAATGAACGTGAGGTTGTCACAATAGTCCCTAAATGTATCAAAGTTACACAAATATACTTAAATGTCTCTTTTGTTAGTCGGTTTTATCCTCAAATGTGTCTTTCTTTAGTTAGTTTGATTCTCAAATATGTTTTTTGCTAATCAATCTGGTCCATAAAATTACTAACAAAATACACATTTGGGAATGTTTTGTAATAATTTTGATATATTCAAAGACTATAGTGACATCGTCTCATATAGGAACAAATGATACTTTACTCAAGAAAAATTTATCATGTTAAAGTTATATGACACAGATTAGGCATATGGATTGGACCCTCTTGCAAGGTCAAGAGCTAGTTGAACAACAACTTTAAAAGCCAGCTTCCTTCTTCTGTTTTTAATTAGATATGACTTCAAAGCACCACCAGGACAATACTCAACAACAACACAACAAAGATTACTTGGCATTCCTATATGACCATTTTCTGTTTGTATCTGTAGGTCTGATGTTCCCATTGTTGCACCAATAAACTGCAAAATGGATTCGACATTAACCGTGTTAGAACAACAACTCCAATTCCAAAGAAAATAGATACAAAAAATGCAAACAAAGAAAATATCACGGAGTTCGGCCAATTGTGTCTATTTCTCCGAATGCAGAGTGACTACAATACTTTCTATTATAATTCAAACTTAGGGTTTACAGTGTACAGCTGTTGTTTAAATACTACGGTCCAATATACAAGATTACCCGTGAACCACTTATCACTGACTATGAGCCATACCCCAACAAGGCTAAATAAGAAAACTCTCGCATGAATGTTTGAACCTAAGGAAAAATCCAATGCATGCAATGTCACATGTTATGATATCAAATGCATGCTATGAAGATGCAGAACAATTTGAGCTTCATTCATATATTTTCTACCTTAAAATGTTTCATTCAATTGCTATTCTCTTCTACATCATTTATCTATGCATTTTCATTTTGTTTATTAATATAACTCGTGTCCTTATCCGATTTGATTCATTGTATCAAAATTAGATTGCAGATGCATTGCTATGTTACCCTGACATCTCAACTATGTTGACAACTGCATATGTCTCAAGATAGAAAGGGAAACCACAGTTTAACTCATAGAAGAAAAAAATCTTAAAATATTACCTTGGTTACATTAGGATGGTCAAGTTTGTGCCAAACAGCAACTTCTTGTGTAAAAGCTGCTCTCAATGAAGCTATTTCAGCATCTGATCTATGACCTTCTTCCCCCCAATCAAGGAGCTTAACTGAGAAAACAAAATGAAAGATAAGTTGATTCTATAAGAAACTATGTTTGGTTCAACTTTCGGAACCGACAAAACTGATTCTAGAAGTATAGAATTGATTTTGACATGTTCGGTTATTTTAGAGTATAATTTATTTTTTCTCCAAAACTGATTCTAACTTGAAGCTAGAATTTGAAGTTTTTGCCTATAAAATTGATTTTTAGCCTCAAATTTATTATTCAACTGACTTTTACATGAATGTATCAAAATATAAATCATTTTACTTTCATCTCACTTTTAACCAGAATCAATATTACAAAATCAATTTTTGTCTTATCGCATAATTAAACATGCACTTTATTTTGGTTCCACTTATTAGATGTGTTCAAGTAGATTTGATTTTGTATCTATAACTGAATCTAATTTGAAACTAAAATTTGTAACTTTTGACTTCAAGAAGAATATTTTTTGAGTCAAAAATAAATGTGGCAACATAATGACATGTCATTACCAATCAATAAATTTTATTTTTATAATTATTTTCTTTGGTAGTAAAATCAGGTGTCCGTTAGCAATAAACAAAAAACACATGAAAGTTGAAAAAAGAAGATAAGAATATTAAAGTTCATGCACACAACAGTCAAGTCAAGTGAATCTTGTGAATTCTAGAAAAAGAAAAAAAGAGGAAGCAAAAAAAGGAAAAGGTTACTCAATCTTGTGAATCACGGATTTTTTAATATCTTGATCTACAAAGTTCCACTATTGATAAAATAACCAAAAACTCTATCAATGAAATAAATGACAGCAGAACATGGAAACATGTCTAACTCTATTTTTTCCTTTGAAAAAAAAGCAGAAAATATTGTTTTTGATTGTAAAGTTTTTAAGCATAATTAAATCACAATAAAAAAAGTACTTGACAAAGTTGTGAAAATTGCAATACATAAACTAAATCATCATTTTTTTTTAATTAAACCAAACTCTTCATAATCCTTTATTATACTTTTAATTTAAAGCTAAGACCTCAAAGAAATAGGATTTGTTTTTGGGTCAAAATAATGAATATACTATTTTTGGCATCAGCCTCAATACAAAGGATTTTGAGGTCTTGCAACGGGATTACAACTATTGACCATATTTTTCTACAATATAAAGATTCACAGTGTAATCGCAACTACAATTTAAAACCATGAGTGCGGCCTTCTTCGAGGTTGTATCATTCTCATTTGACAATGATTCTCTATGCTATCAAGAATCGTAGTCACAATTGAAAACTTGTTTTTGGCTTAGCACCCCATCAACGTGCTACACATTACATGAAGAGGGGAAATCAACAAGTACATTAGCCTCTCCAAGTGAACAAGAGTGCCTCTTGCATACATGTATGGTGGTGTTAAACAAAAGGGTATAAGAAATGGAATTCAAACACACACACAAGTGTGCATGCTCTTTTTGGAAAGAGTTACATAAGACAACAAATATCATTAAAAACTTATGAAACACTAACTAAAAAACAAAGACACCACACAAAACACTAACATTCAGTGACATGTCAGTTGCCACCACTAAATCAACACAATTGAATTTAACCACATATTTTGGTGTTGTGCCAGACACCAAAGACATGTCAGACACCTAATACGCTTCGAAAAAGAAGAAAATCACCAATGCCAAAAGATAAAAAGAATGCAATGCATGAAAGTGGAATTAGAAAAGGGAAAAAAAAACTTAATACCAGCAACATCTTGACCATCATAAACACCACGATGAACAGTGCCGAAAGTGCCACGAGCAATGACAGTTTTGATCAAAAGTTTTGAAGGATCAATCTCCCATTCTTGTCTATGATTTGTTGTAGTACTAGAACACCTTCCTTCAACTTCACTTTCATCTTCTTTCTCTTTATTCTTCTTTTCCATAGTCCATGCTCTACTAAGATGCCTTTGTAATTGTTCATCCAAACTCTTCAGATCTATTTGATCTGCTCTTACATAACCACCACTCTCACTCTTCTTCATTTCTCTTCAACACAACTAAAAAAAAAAAAAAAATTTACCAATACCCTTTACTCCTTCTGATACTAAAACTACTTTGAATCATTAAAAGTCTCAAACATTGGATTCAAGTTGTTGTTTTGAGCAAATTTTCATTGGTGGGTCATTGTGTTTTTTTTCCTTCTTTTTCTATTAGTATTGTTGATACTACAAGTTCTGTTTGTTTTGGTGAATACATAAATATAATGGTTGTTGTTTATCTAATGAAACATAAACATAAAAAAGTTGTTTTTTTTTTTCAGTTTATGAATCTCTCTCTTCTTCTCTCTCTCAATCATCCATGTGGGCACATGGATTTTGCCTGAACAACGACAAGTGTTTCTGACCAACTTTGGTCTCAATTTATTGAAACAAAAAATCTCTCTTTTTTGTATACGTGGCTATGCCTTATTGGGTCTTGTTTGGTTGTTTTTTATATTTATTATTATTACTAACTGTATGGAATAAATTCTAGGACCTAAGTAAATTAATAATAATTTTATATTTATTGACATTTGTTTTAGGGGTTAACTTAAATAATTATTATTATTAATGAATAAATTAATATTTATTGGTTGATATTAAATGTTTATTTTATTCTTTTTTAATTGCTACATTTATAAGAAAAATATGTCATTATTAATTATTGTTTTTAAAGATCAATACAATATTAATTATTAATTTTTAATAATATTTTTAATTATTTTTTACAAAGAAAAATATATAAAATAAGATGTTAAATAATTAATGATATTATTAAAAAAGATAAATAATAGTATAAAACAATAAATTTTATTAATTGTTTCGGCATATACAAAAAGTAAAAAAAAAAATTGACAATTTAAAATGAATAGAAGAAGTATATAAAAGTTAGCTCAAATTTTGAACTCTAAACATCAATATCTAACTTCTTCGTGTATCTAGTCTAGACTACTCCTTCGAAAACTAACAATAGATATTGTTTTGTAAATTCATTCTTTAAAATAAAAACTTAGTTTATAGTTTTATCTTAATATTTATTATATGTTGCAAAAAAAATATAATTTGAAATATATTAATAAAAAATAATTACTATGTTAAAATATCAAATCATTCTTATAATAAAGACAAATAAAAATCTCAAGATAGATCTATATTTAAATATTATTTTCTCAACTTTTCTGTTAACTTTTTATTAATTTCATTTATGGGATTCACAGTTATTGTACCTTTTTTTTTCTATGGGTTGATCATACAAGTGGTTTTGTTGAAAAAGGTGTTACTTATTAATTACTTACTTTTAGCCACAAAGAAAAATGTGTGATTTGTAATCATTTTTCATAATTGGATAAAATAGTCTCACTGATCAGATGATTCCCACACTTCACACACAATCATGGTTTTATAATTTGACTAAGTTCATAGTATATATATTATCCTATTTAATTAACATTCATTTCACCATCACTTACCGACATAGTGTGACTGAACAAAATAAGCTCTTTTTTTATTCTAATTTTTTATAGACAAATTTTAGTTAACTACCTAGTACTCAATGCAGATAATTGTGTCATCCTAACATATTAAATATTTCTGCTGTCTTTGATCGTGATAGTTCTATTATAAGACGTTAGTTTTTAAAATTTAATGCAATATTAACTAATGTTTTGTTTATAATATTTTTGACTATTTATTACAAAAAAAAATATATGAAATGAGATAATGAGATAATAGATAGTTAAGAGTATTATAAAAAAATTTATAAAATTAACAATTCAGTAAATATTTTTTGGTACAAAACAATTTAGTAATTTTATTGATAGGTTTAAATAAAATGACAACTAAAGGTCTAAATCTTCTGTTTAGAACTCTTTTCCATTCTTTTATGGTTGAAAAGTTCAATATTCATTATTTGAGTCAATTAAGTTGAACTAATGTATGACAATTTTTTTGGATAAATAATTGTTTTGATGTTTGAACATGTGAATTGTTTCTACGGTCGTTTTTAAATATATAAAAATTTGTAAAAATATATATATTTTTTTAGTTATTTTATCTTTTAAATGTATCTTTAGTTAATTAATTTATATTTTAAATACATTTTTTGTTAATTAATTTAATTTATAAAATTATTAAAAAATATTTTAAAATGTATTTATTATTTTGATATATTCAATAATTATAGTAACAATACCTCATATACCAATAACGGCAAGAAGCTTACGGAATTCCTTTTTTTTTTTTAAATGGAAAATGAGCTTACGGTTCACATTTGGATATACCATGAATAAATTAATTAAACCTTTACTTTATTATTATATAAAGTTTTTAAGATTAGATTGGAACTTGAAATGAATTCCCTTCTTGCATTTTAACTTTTTCTTGATAAAGTTGATTAATGTTTGATTGGACTCCAAATCAAGATATATCTATACGAAAAGTAGCTGCGGTTTCACATTATGTGAGAGTGAAGAATAAAAGGTACACTATAAGATAAATACAAATCACATTAAATAGTTAAAACTTAAGAATACACACGAAATATATCAACTACAATGAACTTTGGGGGTCAAGCAGTTTTTTCTATAAGCAAAAGTGTTATTAAATAGAATATAAATCGGAAAAAAATTCTTAGATTCAATATTATAGTGAAGAAAATCTATTGCATTAATGGCTAGCTTTAGTTTTTTTAGTAATAGGTCCCATTTGAAATTATTGATAAATTATTTTTGGTAAGATTAATTATTTTGAGAAAACTTTGTGGAATATTTATTATTGGCTATATATTTTTTAGACTCACATCTTAGGTAGTAAATTCATACAGTTTGATGCAGTAGGTAATTTCAACTATTTATTTAAAATTATACCGTTCAAATTACACATCAATAAAATTAAATATAAACGATTTTAGTTGATAATTTAAAATTTAACCATTTTTATAAATAAATAATAAGTAATAATGAGTGATCAAAGAGAAAACCAAAATAAAATAAATATATAGCAATAATATTTAAATGGAGAAAACAAATAGTAAGTCAATAATGTATTTAGGTGACAACAACAAATTTGTATTTATTTCTTTTTGTACAAATTATCAAATGTATTCTCATAATTCCTTTCCCCTTATGGTCTATTTGTTTAGCCATTAATGAAATATATATAGCTAGACCATGCCAAATGCCTCTCTAGTATTGGGCTTATCTAAGACAAGCATAACATTAACCC
The DNA here is from genome assembly GCA_037974295.1 of Cicer cuneatum. Taxonomy (NCBI): domain Eukaryota; kingdom Viridiplantae; phylum Streptophyta; class Magnoliopsida; order Fabales; family Fabaceae; genus Cicer; species Cicer cuneatum. The sequence goes on along the minus strand of JBBPBO010000003.1, from coordinate 823,455 downwards.
CTGAATTCTAATAAAGGGTTCTTTTTTATGAAAAAGCATTTCAATTATGACAGCTTGAATAGGTTAAGGATCTGGGGAAGGTTGCATCTGAATTATTTTGGTCTAGATAAAGATAGTGTATATTATATATAAAGAAGCTAACTAAGAGTATTAGCCATCAAATGTGCTATTCTATGTTACTTATGTGGTTTGTTTGGGGTAGGAAAAAATAGATTTTATATTATAAAAAAGCATAGTTATATATCAAGGAAGTTTCACAAGAATTTGGTTGTGAAATGCAGGAATCAAACTCAATGGATTTCATATTAGGGCGGTCTAATTTTTTTCTTTAGTGAAAATTTAGTTTTTTTTTTCTTTTATATTTTTTTTAAACTTTTCAAAATACCTTACATTGAAATTTATATACCAAAATGTCTTACTTTTTCTTACCTTCAGAAGGTCGCATTTCTACCCTGCAACCACATAATAATGATTTTTTACTCTCCAATAGGAGGTCGCATCATCGGGATGCAACCATCTATAAACTTTAAGTTTTTTTATTTTTTAGTAGGAGGTTGCATCTTGGGACACGACCATCTATAAACTTTAATTTTTTTTTTTATTATTTAGTAGATGGTCGCATACTGAAAGAAAAACATCATCTTTCAAGTAGTCACAGGTAGGAATGGCAATTAGACCCAAACCCAGTGGGTATCTGCAAAAGAAACCCGCAATGGATAGGATAAAAATTTGCATAATGAGTATGAGTATAGAGACGGGTAATTACCCGCAAAATTGAACAAATATGGGTACAGGTTCTGTAATACCCACTTATATTATTATTATTATTATTATTGGGTGCATTTATTTGAGTTTAAATAAAATTAATTTTTGTTTTAAATAATTTAGAGATTATTTTTTTAGAGATTTTTTTTAAAATGATTTTTTAATTCTCATTTGTTTACTATTATAAAAATGATTTTTTTTTGTAAAATGATTTTTAACCTGATTGTATACAATTTTATAACAATGATTTTTTTAAACTACAAAATTATCATAAAGGACATAAATATGATTTTCAAGAAAACATGTTTGTTTGAAAAAATATTTTTTAAATACATGATTTTTCTAATATCTATTATCTTATGCATCTTTATCTACTATCACTCTCATTCTCTAATATCTTATGTCTCTACCTCTCCTTTTTATTCCAAACAAATCAATGAATTTAGATCATCAATTTCCTAATTTTTGGATTCTCCTAAAAAATAAACATATAAATAAATCATCGCGAAAATATGTTAGTAATAGATTTTAGAGGTCTTGTTCTAATCTTAAAATTTGGCCCTTAATAAAAATAAAGTGCAATTTTAATAATTAAAAAAGTTAGAAAAATAAATTTTAATATTTTGAAAATTTTTTGGATTTACGATATTTGAAATTTTTTTGGATTTAAGATATTTGAAATTTTTTTAAATTTAATACAATAATAGCGACTATTTATCGATATATTTTTGTTAAAGTGTGGGTAATGGGTATGGATACAAGCACTTAAGTAGCCAGAGGGCATGAGTACGAGTATTAAAGTTGATACTTATGAAGGTACGAACACGGTATGAGTATTTCTTTTAAACTGCGGCTATGAGTATATTACCTTACTCAAACCCTATCTATTATCATTTCTAGTTGCAGGACGGAGATACAACCTCTTGAAAATTCAGAAAAGTAGAACATTTTAGTATATAAATTACAATATAGGATATATTAGTTAGTTTTTAAAAAATTGATATAATAATAAATAAATAAAACAGAAAATTTACGCATAAAAAAAAATAGTAATTAAAAGGTCTCACAAAGGCAAATACATTTATTGATACACTTGATTAAAATATTTTTTCTTAAAAAGTAATAAAGTTAAAATTGAAATAAAATTATGATAAAATATTAATAATAAAACCTCTATTTTTTAATCAAAACCTTATTCTAGAGTTCGTTTTAAATCTCTAAGTGTTTAGTTGTTCTTCGTGATGTCATAGTTGTTTACATAATTAAGTCTAGAACCATCATCATGTTGATTTAAAGAATTAAATAAATATATAAATGGATGAACTAAAACCATTGATTTCTTTTGAGTTAAGTTATCCTTATAGATGCTTTCAATATTTTAATTAAGATGAGTTGGACGGTGTCTAACACTTTGGAATCATCGTGATATAATAAAAATGTGATAGATTAACATAATTTAGAATGCAACATTCACTTGATTTGTCTTCAACAAAAAAAAAAAAAACAATTCTTACTCAATCTAGTGATATTCATTGCTTAGTTAGAGCGTCCATATATAATTATTCTCTCATTTTTTATTGATTACTAATGAAATAAACTAAATCTATTTCAATTAAAAAAGAAATTGCAGTCATATACATTTTACACGGTTGTAGAAACATAAAAATTCGTAATGTCAGCAAATTAAATGCGGTTGTGAAAGTTTTGAAAACCTTGCATACATTGCTCTAAACAAAGTGATAGAATTAATAAAGTAACTAACTGAGAAAAATTCATCAAACATCATCAATGATGTAGGCATGAAATATGTTATTATGATCTTTAAGATGAGATCAATGGCTTTTTATTATGGCCTCAGCACCACAAATTTTCATGGTCACGAGATACACATATAGTTGGAGTCGATAAGGCAATCCAACAATATTATTACCTTGCCTAGGAAGCATAAAATCCCTGAATACATTTAATACAATAATAATTACTATATTAAAATTACAATTTATACAATTATTTATCATACAAATTAATTCACTTAATCTCACTTTTAAACAAAATCAACTTCTCAAAAAAAAATTTATCCAAAATACTCAATAGGGCAAACTTTAATCCATAGACACTATGGAGTTTATATTGTTTTTTGAGTTTCGAAAAATTATTTCAAAATAAATTATGTTACCGAATATATTATTGGGTCGCAGCACTACCCAAATTGTTCAAGACATATTATCAACCCTTTCTAAATACACTTTAAATATAACGGTTAAAGTCATTTGCAATATAATACAATAATAACTCATAAATCAAAAGAGATTACGGCATAAAAACCGCTCTAAAAGAAAGTAGTATTAGAACTACTAAAACTCAAAGGGACAAAAAGAAAGAGAAAAGTGAGTGGTTTGAAAATTTATCAAGTAGAAAAGAGGGAGAAAAGAGAAAGTTGAAAAATACATCCAACTTTGGTGTATTTTTTACAAAAGTTTGACACTCTTTATATAATAATAAAAGTAAACCCACGTATATTTTCTATCTAATGTAGAACTTTAGTATTTATAAAGTTGAAAACTACTGAACATATGAGAGTATTTCAATGTGAGACTACAACAATTTTTAAATTTACATAGTAACATATTCTATGTTCCAAAATAAACTAAGACTTTTCGCACCATAGGAGTCTAGTGCAAATAGTTGATATTTAGTGTGTATGAATGTTATCGAGTTCGATTCTACCGCAAAAAAGAATATCAGACATTTGGAAACATGAAAAATACAGCACTATTCAGGAACTTGAAACATGGGTAACATTGGCAAATTGAGACTGCCAACTAGCAATGAAATGAAATAATGTTTACACCGCAAATTACAGCTAACAATTGAAAGAAAATAAAATAAAATAAAAATCAATTGCTATATACATGTAATAGATTCTTTTGATATGGTAAAACTCAATTACAACTTCCACAGATTATAGCATTTGTTTTTGGTGTGGAAATAACACCACAATCCTTCAAAGAAATACAACTGCTGTTGACTCAAACTATATTTCCATTGTGGAAAATATGAATACTTCTATATATTCTAAGCATCATACAAAAATAGTAGCAGTAGTGTTGTCAACTGTGGATTGTGAAAAATAGCAGTTTGTTCAAATTATGCTATGCAACCCTGCTATAGACAAAACTTTGTACTAAATTGTGTATCATGGAACAATAGTAATTTGTTCAAATTCTACTATGCTATATAGCTAAAACGCCTCTATATCCACTATTTGACAAGACTGAGTGGTAGTGATGATAATTCTACAAAAAAGCCAAAGAAACAACTCTCATATACATGTATTGTAACGACGTTTCTTCTTCTCCGGTGTCGAATGTACCTGTGCTTTGATCCCATATGTTTTTAGCTGATAATTTTCAAAAGCCTCTGAAATTTTTTCCACCTATAGCATTTGTTCAAAGTACAAGGTCAGTGAACTTGGCATGAATGTGTCAAAAGACAATATCAAAACTTGGAATGGATTTAATTTAGACTGACCAGTTCCGGCTTTTTCGAGTACACCCTTACAATCATATCTTGACAGAATGCAGGTAACAAGTGGCTTATGCGCTCGTCGGGTATTGTAAATTTCTCAGAGCTTTCATAATCCTGAATAGATTATAAATAAGTAAATGAAATATACCAGCCAGTAGAAATTATAAAATAATTCTTCCAGTTCCACTTTCAAGTAATAGTAAAAAAAGGGAATGAACTTGAACTAGTTAGCTAGATAGAATAATTGAAAAACTAGAAACCGTCAAGAAGCACATCAATTAAGAGGGTTTGCTAGTCCGAAAAGAAGACATAATATCTATTTATATTGACTTATTTGAATTTATCTATTGGCATAAGCACTAGTGAGACTCTTAGGGAGAGTTTATAGAAACAACTTTTGACATGTTCATAAACTATTTTCGACTTATTTTCATAAGCTCTTCAGGATAACTTATGAAAACAGCTTATAGCTTGAATGAAAACAATTTTGACATTATTTTAACTTTAATTGTAGAAATAGCTAATACATAAGCTCATATACGATAAGCGTTTATGCTATAACTGCTTAACTATTCTTTTTATCCAAACAGGGCCACAAAATCACCTAATAAATAGCCTAATACAATATAAAGACAATTGAAAATAAAATATACGATGCTTATATTGATAAAAGATAGTTAGGTTCATTGATGTACCTTGAAAAAGTGGATGCTGCAACCAAAACATGAACCAGAAGAGATAAGAAAAGATTAAATTAGCAAATGATATTAGGAAGTTAAAAACAAACTGAAGATCCACAATCATGTATTATTCTTCATTGAATACCTTTCAAGAGGATTATCCTTTCCGCGAGTCAAATCGATTTTGGTGTTACAAACAGCTACATCCTCCTCTTTCAACATAACTCCACCATTTTTCTGTCAAATGATGTTACATAAAAAACAATTTGGAGTTCCTTATTGAACCTTGACAAGAATCAAAAGCATGCACGAATGAGAAGAATTAAAAAGAATAAAGACCTGTGAACAAACTATATCCTGTGGAGTGACTTTCTTAAAATTATCCATTATATCCCTTGGAACAGCATACTCGTTACAGAACTGCAAAACAAAAGAGAACAATCCTCAGTTTCAGAAACCTTGAACAAAAAATGTTGAGTGGATAAGAAAAACATCACAGAAAAGTAACCGGTAAAAACATGCCTGATACAGGTTCCGCCTTCGAATGCGCAGGATCAACTCTCTAGCCTCCTTCAGCTCGGACGAGTGAGAAATCTCCATGGTTTTAATTATTGAATCATCCAGCTGCATTTTTCAAAGTAAAATATATTTACTATTTGTAAAAATGATATAAAATGCTTTTAATACATTTTTATTTGAAAGAAGCTCTCAAAATGATAACCTTCCAGTATTCACCAGGATCTTGAATGCTAGATGAAATCTGCAAATAATCATTTGCTTGCACAAGTGCATCAACCACCATAAGCTCTATTGCCTGGAAACATCAAGATGAGATTAGAAATAATTAAAACCCAATGTTGTCAATTGCAGATCGCAGAAACTAGATGTTTGTTTAAATTATGCCATGCTTCAATGCTATAACGCTGCTATAGCCACTATTTGACATTACTTGGTACTAAATCGTGTATCGTGGAACAGTAGTGGTTTCTTAAAATTCCGCTACACTGTAGCATTATAGAGCCAATATAGCCACTGTTTGACAACACTGATTAAAACCAAAATGTGGAAGTTTATGGATGTTAAAGAGACAGGAAAGGATAAAAGAAAAAGCAAGGAGTAACGACTTCGTACCTTTACTTTTGGATGTGTATAAACTGTTCTATACAGATCAGCACGAGTTGCAAACAACTTGTGGATGGTAAGATCTAGAAAATTACAAAGCCAAACGCAAGAAAATTTAGAAACGTGCAATTGAATAAGCATTAAAAAAAATGAGACATAACACTAACAGTCCTTTGCACGATAACAAATCTCGTCATCCAAAACCCGCATAGTCTCCAATAACCTGCAAGGTCACTACAATTTAAGATATTGAAGAGACATATAACATATAGGTATATTATATACTTCTAATTTATTGCTAAGAAAAATTATCCAAACACTGATAAGAAAAAGTTATTTTGAAAATAATTCATGAAACCTCTGAAATTCAAAGTTGCATCCAACACCACTAGCTCGACAGTCACGAGCAATATAATCAAATCTGCAAATCAATAGTTTCCACAAAGCATTACTTAGATGAATGGAAAAAAATTGTAAACCAGATTCAACTGTTAAATTTTATGCGCTTACTTGTCAACATCGATTCCATTTCGTCCATTTGCAACAATATCATACAGGAAACTCTTCTCACTTGAGCTCTAAATAACAAACAAAAGGAAAACAAATTATATTAAAAGCAGAAAAAAAGAGATGTTTGAACTAAATACAGACAATAAGAATAAACAAAACTCATCAATCCTATCAGACATCAGCAAATATGCCTTGAGAATAGACAATTTAAATACAAAAAATTAAAAATCTTACCCTAGGAAGAGCAAATTCGGAGCTCGCCAATATCATCTCCTGCCAAATTAAAAGTCTACTAATAAGTAACTCAATATACTTGATATAAAACATGTAAAAGACAATTGAAAGTAGTAGCATTACCTTGACTCTTTTTAACATCTGAGGACCAATATCAATATGGTGTTCCTCAACTATATGATCAACCATATTGACAGACATTTGTTCATGCGACCTACGAAGTACAAAACATTACACATTGTATGTATGGTGTGTATAATCATAATGACCACAAAGTTTTACGAATAACTATATAAAACATAGTAAAAAATTTTGTTCAGGACTTAGAAACACAAGAAATCTTCTTTCTATAACATTACAAAGAAAATAAAATGAATTAAAATGACAAGAGTACCAATCAGAACTGCTCATAACTTGGGGGAGAAACTCGCGTTCAAACAAGTGACTGAACGGCCCGTGTCCCACGTCATGCAAAAGTCCTAACAAGAATGATGACTATGTCAGGAATAATTAAAAACTTTTAATGGAAATAAAATCATGACCAGTTTTGAAAAAAAATTATATACCAGCAAGTTTCACCGTTTGAATATCAAATTTATCAATACCAAGCTCACTGCCCTGAAAGATCACAGGCATGCATGATAATTTCAACAAAAAGACTATTATAACTTTTATAGTGTTGTCAATTGCGGATTGCAGAAAATAACAAATTGTTCATATCCCTTTCCACAACAATGCTATAGTACCACTATAGTTGCTATTTTGTTTGGTAAGCCGCTATAGACGCTATTTAACATTTTGTACCAAATAGCAATTTGTTCAAATTCTACTACGCTATAGCCGCTATTTAACAACACTAGCCTTCAAAAGGGTAAATTATAAAATTAAAAAAAAAAATTACTTGATATCTATTAAGCTTTTCAACAGATTGGCCAGCAATCCAGTACACTCCAAGAGAATGCTCAAATCTGGAATGAACAGCACCTGGGTAAACCAAGTGTGTCAAACCTGAAACATAAAACAAATTCATCTATTGGAGAGATCATACAACTGAAAATTCAAAAAAGTTATATCAAGTCATGCATGCACTAAAGGTATATCAGTGAATCAGTGATAGATATTTCATAAGATCCTTGATATATTACTATATTGCATCAAAGATGCAACATTTTCGCCTATAGTTATAAATAGATTAATTATTGACATTACTTATCGGGGAATCAACCTGGCGACCTCTTTGTGTTGGTTGCACAATGGCATAAATGCAAATACTATTCCATTTAAGATTCCATAAAACTCAACTATGTGTGTGCTTTCATCACTGTAACATAATAGTGAAAAAACAGAATTCAGAAATATCTTTTATTCTTCTTTTTACGGCATTTATGACAAACTATATATAAGCATGTGATTATAATTACCAAAACATATATACAAAAGGCCACAATTTTGCATCATATGGTCGAATTTGCGTAACACTAAACTTGTTATAAAGCAAACACAGCTTCACGAAATTGCAAAGTTATAGTCTTTAACTTAGTGTCATTTCAATGTGAAATCTACCGCATAAAACTAACTAACGTAGATGACGAATCCAAAGCAATATAAAAACATACCACTCTAATAAACTGTAAAACCTGTTTTATACAAAAAAAAAATGCCTGTAATTCATTTTCTGCAAGTAAAACTCATTAGGCGTACATGGCTCGGAAGGAGCATAGGATATTCATGACACATACATATATACAGGATATGGTAATGAGTTCCTTGATAACAGTCGATTCACTTCGGTCTCAATACACTAATTATCTACTCTAAAGAATTTAAATAAACAAATTTAAAACATAATAACACATTCTACAATGTAATACTTGATTGTCTGTTATTCATTCCATTATATATAACAACCTGATTTCAACCATTACAATATCTTCATATAAAAAGGTAACAAAACACAAATTATGACTACTATAACCTAAGTTCCCACATAAAATACAAAAATATCCAATCATAAAGATTTCAGAGCTATCTCTACCATTTCAAGAACAATTCATTCATATACAAAAACAAGCAAAAAAATGACTAATTTCATTATGCAAATCACGATGATAAAAAACATAATTTAGAACAATTAATAGTGCAAGAATATTTCAATTGCTAATATATATTTGATTCAATGTATATAAACTCACCAAGTTGTTTCAACTCACGAAGCCTGCAATATATAAAACAAAAAAATAAATATCCAATAAATAAAATATTAAGATTTTGAAAATAACAAAAAGTTTCAATCTTGCCTCTGAAACTGTTCAGTGTCAATGAACTTCAAACTCAGCTGAAAACACAAAAAAATCATAAAATTAAAAATGAAATTGAATAACGCCATTGTCACATAGTGAATACTTTCTTTGAAGCTATTAAATTCAACAAACAATAAAAACGAAAAATCGAAAAGAAAATTTACAGAATCGATGAAGATGTTGCCATGGAGGTTGTCATGAATGTGTTTGTCACGAGAAGAAACGACGTCGTAACGCAGAGGCAACGAAACGGCGTCGTTGCAATATGCTCCCATTGTCGTTAGCTCTCTTTTTCTTTCAAAACTGAATGTTCACTCAAACTTGGGTTCTGTTTCTTTATGTAAGATAAAAAAATACTTTTATACTATAAGCTTGGAATTTTAAAATATAATTTTAGCGGTATTTTATTTTTTTTTGTATATTTAGTTAATAATATATTTTTGAAGGAAATTCAGACGCATAGAAAAGAGGGATATGCTAGATGCGAACCATCGTGCCAATAAAACAAATATCTCTAACATATCATCTAAATTGTATTTACTGCTAAATATAATTTTTATTTAATAATTATTTTAATTATACTTTTTAATTTAAATTATTATAATTATACTGATAAATAGTCTAATTAAAGTGAATTGTATAAAAAAAACTGTATAAAGTAATAAAAAAAAATTTTAATTATGTTTTACTCTTAGAATATAACAAATCAAATCAAATTGACTCGAGTGGTCAATGAATTCTAATAAACGATAGTGTATTTAAACTTTAATTAAAATATTTATTTATTAAACTTTTGTTACCTACTTCTCAAACTCCAAATAATTTTTTTGGAGTTGAACTTTTTTCATAATTACATCCATGCAACATTGTATAGATATTTAACTTTGTTTTGTTCCCTACACCAAATTAAAACTTTCAATAATATCACTCATCCCATTTTTTATTATCGAATTAACATTTTACATTGTTAGATTTTAACTTCTAAAAAAAAACAAAAAGAGAAAGATCGAAAGAAAGAGTATCGTCTAATATATTTTGGTGAATGTTCATTCAACCCTTTAACTTTTTTTAATTTTTTATTAAATTCTAACTTTTGATAATACAAAATATACTACTAAATTTTAACTTTCAATAATATAATAATATATTTAAAAGTGGAGAGAAAATTAAAAAAACGAATCATCATCTATGTTTTGGGGGATATGACCAAATCTGCCTCTTGCCAGCCAAATGTCCACACATCTTAGAACCATGGAAAGGCTATTATTATTTTTTTGATAAATTTGAAAGACTATTATTATAACCCAAAAAAAACAATACTATTATTATTATTATTAACACCGATATTATTTTTGTAGATTTTGACTTGAGCACCAATTGAATTTTTATAAGTACTTTGTTTGCTCATGAAACTAAATTTATACACTCCAAACTAAGTTTGAAAAATGTAAATTCCTAAATATTCAAGCATGCACTTGTACCTCTCGTGAATGAAGAAAAAATTTTACCAAAGGTTTAGTGTTGTGATGAGTCGCGACAAAAAGACAACGAACTAAAACTTAAAGAGAAATATAAAATAAATCTTAGAGATAATATTTATTAAAGTCTCACTAAAGTATGAACAATTTGTTTTTTACAACAAACAACTTTACTAGCTTCCCTCTTAGTGACACAATTAAACATGAAAAACTGGCAAGTGTAGATAATTGCTCCCAAAAAAATGGTTTTAAAAGTTACACTTTGGGTTTGGAAAAAAGTGCAACTTATACAAGCGTGGTAGGGTGCTAATTTGAGTTAGAGTTAGAGTTAGAGTTAGAGTTATCATGTTTGTAGATTAACTAAATATTTTTGATTTGAAATCGAACGGCTAAGATCATACATGTATATGCAGGAAATCCAATTTATCAGATAACATATATAAACGAGAGGCCAAGAAACATTCTCAAAACAAGAGAGAGATAAAAACATCTCTCACTTTCTTGTCTCTCTTCAAACATGGTTGTTTCAAACTTCACTTCATCTTCATCATTTTCTTCTCATTTCTTCAATCTATCTTCTCTCTCCAAACTCACATCTCCATCATCTTCATCTTCACTTCTTTTCCATCACCATCACCATCACCATGTTCATCACCCAACAAAACAAACCTCAAAAGTTTCAAACTTTACCATCAAAGCTTACATGGAAACACCAAATTCATTTTCAAGCATTGCAAACAAAGTCATTGGCGCTCTTCCCGTGATTGGTCTGTTAGCTAGGATAATGAGTGATGAAGGTGGTGTTGGTGATGATCTTGTTGATTTTGCTGAGTTTAGAAGAAGGGTTGGTAAGAATTGTACTGCTAATGATTCAACTGCTTTCTATAAGTTCCAAGATCGAAGAGGAAAGGTGATTAATCGTTTTAGCTCATACCCTTTAATTCAAGTTTGCATTTTTTTCTGTAGTTAAATTATTGGTTTGTGAGGTTGATTTCATGCTCAAAGTTCTATCTTTGTAATCTATGTAATACTTTTGATTGAAGACGGGTCCGCCAACATGACACTGAAACATGTAGTTAAATTTTTTAAATTACTATTATGAGTGTCAGTGTAGTGTCTCTCTGTCATAGTTTGTTACCTTGTTGGTTCGATATACCAAAAAAGTCTCACGTTGTTTTGGAATCAATGCGCCTTTTCACAAAAGACAACTGTGAGGGTTCACACAAGATCCAAATGGAACAATACCTCGAAAACGTGGTGTTTTGAACTTGAGGGTGGAACAATTATAATTGACATATTAAGGTTGGCAATGCATTATTTAGATATCACACTTATCATGCTCAAAATTTTAACTTTGTAATCTTATAATTGAGAGAGATTAAGGTTCCCAATGAGTTATATAGCTGCCACCACATGATCAAATTTTGTATCTTGGTATTTTTTTTTTTTTACATTTAAAGTTATGAGGTTGATTTCATGCTTAAAATTCTATCTTTGTGTAACCTTATAATTTGATTAAGGTTGGCATTTGGCAATGTTTTATTTAGCTATTATCCCATTATCAAATTTTGCATCTTGGGTTTTTTATAGTTTAATAAATAAGTGAGGTGTGTTCCAAATTCTATTTTTGTTTTCACATGCTAAAATGGAATGAGTGAGTATGAATGTGTTTCTAACTTGGTGTGTGTAGGAAGGGGATCCTATCTATGTTCTGTTATGTTGTTGGTTAGCAGCCATTGGAGCAGGTCTTCTCAAAACTGAGGAGATTTTGGAAGGAGTTGCAAGGCTTCGAATCTCGGACGACATCGAATTTGAAGAACAAACCTTCATAGCTTTGATGGATGAAGCAAGAGAGGTTGATTTCCATCTCTGAAAAATACTCAGTTTTTTTTTTTATATCATGTTGCATTTGAAATGAAACTACATCAGGAGTGATATCATGTTTGTGTATAAACTATTTCTTTAACAAATGATAAAATCAAGTCAATCTATTTTCATATAAGCTTAAAGTTATTTTCATAAGCTATCCTAGAGAGCTTATGGAAATAAGGTGAAAACAACTTATGAATATGTCATTAGTTTTTTCCATATGTTCTCTCAATTAGTCTCACAAGTACTTACTATGTTAGTAGATAAGCTCAAATAATTCAATCCAAGTTGTATTATAGTGAAAAGTGATTTATATATAATCTACTTGCTAGCATGAGAAGACGAAAATAAATTCCAAGATGTATGGCAGATTTTCTTGCTCTTTGTGTCATTAATCTTCCCTTCCATTGTTTGCTTGGAGATTTGATTTTACTGAAAAATTTATGTTGAATACTACAGAGAAGGGCAAAACTAAAGGGTGCACCACCTGCGGTCCCGATGGAGGTTCGAGTCGAGAAGGCACTCGATGCAATCTATGTGTGTTGCTTCGGAAAGGACTCTATAGAGGAACAAGATGAGAGATTGTTGAGTACAATACTGAGTTCTGTCTTTCCGTCGGTTCAAAAACAAGAGATTCGTCGCATGGTTAAAGACATGGCGGAGAAAGTCGAAGAAGGAGGTATGGATTATATTCCAGATGCCGCCAAGCCTCTATCAAAAGAAGCTGTTGAAATGCAAATGAAAGACCTTAACTTCCTTAAACAAAATAGTGATACTTAAAGAAGTGAAGTTTTAGTAATTTTTGACACATAATGTAATGAATGAAATTATATTTACAAGTTGTTTTAGGCAAAAGCTACTCACAGGGGGAAAAATTTACAGTGATACTGTATAATTTGAAAAACAAAATTGACTGTATGTAATCACAAATATCATTGTCACGTTGTGTTGTGTCGGTGTGTTGGACACATAATAAAATCGACTGTATGTAATCACAAATATCAGTGTCATGTTGTGTTGGACATAGACACATGTTGGATATACTTTTAATATGACGTGTTTTTGTTGCAATAGGCTTTTGAGGCACATGTGTAAAAAAGGATTCTTTGACTGATCTGTAATCAGGGATACATTGATAGACAAAAAATGTAAAATTATAATCTTTAATTAAACTTTATCATCATATTATGAAATTTTAAAAACTACACTTCTTTGTCTGAAGAGAAACTTATATTACATTACCATCTTCTCATGTTTTAAAAGATATACTCCAATCTCTTGAGAAGTAGATGTATAACACTTCAATCCATTTTGATACAATGAAAAATTCCTATGCACATGTTCTTTCTCTTTCTAATTTTTATTTTAAATATTATCAATATATAAATTACTAATATCAACTACAGAACAATAAAAGGTAGCATAAAGATTTCAAAGATATATATATATATCCAAAACCTAATTGTCTCTTTTAACATCATAAAATCAATAATTATCTTGCCTCAATCAAATTAGTTATAAATGGCAAATACTTTTTGAAATACATGATACTTCCATTCACATTCTACAAAAACTCAAAGAGTAACTGAATTTGAAGCTATATAGTAACACTTCAAATTAAAACTGAATTGACGCTATATCACTCATACGACACCTTAATTTTTATTTTCTCAAATTATTACTCAATAAATGTTTATTTACCAGTGTCATATCTGATAACCGATGACATCTATTGCTTGACACAAACAGAAACACACTTCAGTAACTACTAGTACACATTCAAATTCATGAAAACACAAGAATCATACTTGTGTCCATTGCTTATTTATTAAACTGAGTTTCAACCTCAACAAAGCAAGTACATTATTAAAATGCCGCGAATAACTTTATTTAGTAATAATATTCCATTAGTCTTAAAAACATAAGACTAAGAACCACTCTTAATTTGAAACTACTACTTCACCGGTATTGGCTTGCCAATTGCCCCTGCTTCACAATGTAGTGCTGTTCAGGAAAGTCTTCACCCTTAAAGTGTCTCTCAAGCATGTCTTTAACTCCAGCAGCATAACGTAACTGAAAGTTTCAAAGAAAATGTACTAGATTTATTGGATTCTGATTCATGACACGATGGAATATATACCCTTAACTAATACTACTATTCTCGGAAGATGAAAATGCCAAATTAAACACATCTAAAAAGTACTTATAAATAGGGACCGAAGTAATATTGGTTAAGAACACTTGACACTGAAGTAATGTTGGTTAAGAACACTTGACACTAAATGGACCGAAGAAAATTATAGGACTAAATCGAAATTAGAAATTAAGACAAAGGACTATATGAAGTGATTTTGTCAAAATTAGAACTACCTGTGCATCAATGGTGGTTCCAGAAATATGAGGAGTCATAGCATGATTTGGCATGTAGCGCCATGGATGATCTTTTGGAGCAGGTTGTGGAAACCAAACATCACCACTGTAACCTATAGATGAAAACTCAATTGTTACATTACTTCAAAAACATAGTTTCATATTATATATTTGGAAATACAAATTATTTTTTCATCTGGTTTTAGAATTATTACCGGCAATATGGCCACTAGAACAAGCATCAGCAACTGCTTGCGTGTCCATAATCGCCCCACGAGCATTGTTAACAATCAAGACACCCTTCTTCAACTTTGCAATTCTACTTTTGTCAAACAATCCTCTGAATCACAAAAAAAAGTATCGGTCACCACTCATTTTTATATAGACAAATGTTAATAAGTTAGTGACTATGTTAGTTTATGAGATCAAACCCTAAACCTCCTGATCATATGTTCTTCAGTGTCGCTAAGCTCACCAACTGAGCTACCTACTTGAGACTTGGTCATCGCTCGTTAATGCAAAATGATCAAAGAATTCAGACATGCTCATATAAAACACAATTCATGGAATAAAACCAAGTTAGTGGTTTCGTCAGTTTCTGGGATCGAACCCTAGTCATTTCTAACAAGTCAAAAAAAAATAACCTTTCTATATTATGCGGACTAGACTAAAAAGTCCTCTTATACAGGCAATCCTATAAATTACTTTAGGCTTCAAGTGTCCAAAATTGCTTTAATAGATTGATATTAGTATTAAAATTATACCTTGTCTTATCAGTGAGGGGGGTGTTGATAACAATTACATCGCACTTCGGAAGCATAGCATCAAGATCCTCCTCAAACTTAGCTCCAATTTCTTTCTCCAATTCAGGTTCCATCTTAAGTCTATCATGATACAAAAGGTTACAATTAAAGGGTTTCAGCCTTTGAAGTAAAAGCTTCCCGATTCGTCCAGCACCAACCGTTCCTATCGTCTTTCCTTCAAGATCATAAGCTCTATGTGCAATGCCAGCAACATTCCATTCTCCGGCAATAGCCTGATGGTAACCAGGCAAGAAATTCCTAACCAGAATGAGAATTCTCATGAGCTCATCTTCGGCGACCGATACTACGTTGCTTCCTGTGACCTCTGCAACAGTTAGACCAGCAGCAGCCGCAGCGTTGAGATCGATGTGATCAGAACCGATGCCGGCTGTCAAAAGAAGCTCTAAATTCTTAGCTTTCTTTATACGTTCCGCAGTGACGTATGCAGGGTGAAATGGAGTTGATATCAGGACATGGAGATCAGGAATGTGCTTCTCAAGTTCTGGTAACATGACAACAAATATTTTCATAAGCTAAAGCAATCATAAACTTAGATAATATTATTATCTGCATATTTTTGAATTCAAGTATAATTTTAAGATTAAACTTTAAAAGAAAAATATTTAACAGAATAAATGTTTAAAATCATGAGTTTAATTATTACACAGATGTTTACATGGTGAGATGAGATTGAAAGTTTTTGTAATATTTTTACATTAAGTGCTAGTATCTAAATTTGTAAATAATTAATCAATTGATTCATTGGACTAAAATCTAAAAATGTGGATTAAACAAATGTGTAAGATTATGGTCTGTTTGAACTGACTTATTTTAGTTTATTTGTTGGCATAAATATTTGTGAGACTATCTGGGAGAACTTATAGAAATAGCTTATGACATATTCATAGTTGTTTTCAGCTTATTTTTGTAAACTTTGCAGGATAATTTATGAAAACAGTTTATAGCTTAAATGAAAACAGTTCGACTTTATTTTATCTATATTGTGATAGAAACAACTTATGCATAAGAACTTAAATGATGAGTGTTTATGCCACAAGTGCTTATGATCAATTTTTGAAAATGCTAACCAGAATTGAGTCCTTCTTTGTCATCAGTGACAATGTATTCATGTCCTTGAGATTCAAGCCACTCACGGATACCCAATGCTCCTTCAACACATCCCACAAAATTGGGATTCAATGAAGCAAACTCATTGCCTTTGTAGAACACACCAACAATCTTCTTCTTTCCACCAGAGGCCTATTCTCAACAATAGAAAGAAAGAAAAAAAAAATGGTAATGCATAAGAAAAGTCTAAGAACAAATAAACATACATAAAAGATAACATGTAATCAACTATATGTATGAATATTCACTAACATATATTTATTTTATTTTAATTTAATAATGGATAGTGTAAACCTACACCAATTATATTTAATAGTCATTACAATTACAATCTACCGAAAAAATAACTTTTCCTTTAAAAAAAATAACTTTTAACCCTTGCAAAATTACCAGATACACAATTTTATAATTCTACTATTATAACTTTAATATATATTTTTGAATTACTTTTTTTCTTTCTAAATAGATATATTTGAGACATTTTAAAAAGTTTATCCATACAAATATCAAAATTTAAGTTACACAACTATCTTTTTATTATTTTTATTCCCAACTTTTGACTTTGAGAATCATATTTAATTAATTCTAAATTAAAAAAAAAAAAATATTTGTCTGAGCCGTGGTAGTTTTAACAAATTCACGGTAAATGTAAACATGCAGTTAGAAACAAGTTTGATGCGACAAGGGAGAGATGTCACGGATGATGCATGCAAGGAAATTGACAGATACCAGATCAAAGGTTGTTAATATTAATTATTAATAAATTGATTAAGAAAATTAAAAAGGAGCAAATTAGAGAGAATAATTATAAATTAAAAAGGCTCGCTTACATGAAGATTTCTGTTGAAGATGGAAGAAGCTGAAGAGAGTGATGATGAAATCCTTGAAGAAGAAGAAGAAGAAGAAGCTAGAAAGGTTGAAGCAGCACGTTTCATAGCCATAATAATTTAATGAATAAATTAGATGAAAAAGAAGAAGAAGAAGAAGAAAATGGTTAGTGAAGTGTGAGAATTTAAGAGTGAAGAGAGGTTTATATTTATAGTACATTTTTTAAAAAAGAGATTCTTATCAGCAGTCGGAATAGTGAATAGTGAAAGACAGCCTAACTTAATCTCAGGAAGGCTTTACTCTTTCTAATCAATTCATTCTTTTATTTATAACCACTTTTATTATTTTATTCATTTTTTTTTATTTTTTACTGAATTTTATTGTTACTGATGAAAATTACTTATATTTATAATCATGAAAATAACATAAAAAGTTGGTTGAGTCGCCAAAGTCTCTTCTTTAGTTAGTTCGAACTTGTTCCTTTCCTATCCAAAAAAATTCGGTTGTTTAATTTGACACTATATAAGGCTATATGACAATGTGAAAAACCATTATTGCTTATTTATTTATAATATGATAATAGTAGAAATAGTATATACAACAACAAAAAAAAGTCAAAAAGATGGAAAATTTTATTATGTAGCTCAAAA
Source organism: Cicer cuneatum (assembly GCA_037974295.1). Lineage (NCBI taxonomy): Eukaryota > Viridiplantae > Streptophyta > Magnoliopsida > Fabales > Fabaceae > Cicer > Cicer cuneatum. Next base: position 805,190 of record JBBPBO010000003.1, on the reverse strand, counting down.
TTTTATTTCTACATCCGCAAATATAATGAAATGATATATTTGTCTTTGTATAAATATTAAAAAATTTCATTTTTTATTTTTCATCTTTATATTATTTCAGTTTCTGGTACATAAGTCAGTGCCAATTTTTTATATTTTATCAATTTTTTTTTTTAAATTTTCGGTACACAAGTTATACTCTGGAAAATTTTTCTAAAATTTCTGGTACAGTTTTCCAAAACCATCGGAAAACTTTTTTTCACATTTTTGCAATATACTCATTAGTGAAATATTTTTTTTAAGTTACCGGAAAACTTGAAACTTAATTTCTATTTTTTTTAATTCTTTGTTATTTGTTTGTCATGTAATATAAAATTTATATAAATAAATAAAATAATTTTTAAAAAAAACAAGTGTGTATCTAAAAACTTTTTTAGAAGAGTTTATCGGAAAACTTAGAGAAAAATTTTCCGGTAATATATATTTTCAACTTTCTGTATCAGAAATTTTTTTTAAAGGTTTTCAGTACACACCTTTTTAATCTTCTATACCAAAAAACTTTTTTAAATGTTTTCCGGTTAACTTTCTATACTGGAAATCTTATAAAATGTTTTCTGGTAGTTTCAGGAAATCTTTGAAAGGTAAAAAGAAATTAATTTGAATTGGTAAAATAGTATAAAAAAATTAAGGGTAAATTTGACATTTTTAAAATATTGTGAGGTACAAGTATAATGGTGGATACCAGATAAAATTTTCTAAAAGATGCCTTGGTGTTGATCCACCGAAGCTATAATGTTCTATCGACATATTTTTCGAAAGTGATAGTTTTATGATTTTTTTATTTTTATAGATAAGATGAAAATCTGATCAAGGTTGATTCAATATTAAATATATACTTATTTTCTATATTGAATTACAGGACCGCAAATGGACGATATTATCGTGTAGTAAAAATTATCATTTCAGGATTTTGTTATAAGTATCAATCTCTCTTTATTATGATGATTAACTAAAACGCTAAATGTTGATAGTGATTTTTTATTAAAATTTAAATAAAATTAAAGCCTTGATATTATAGTTTTTCACAACGATGGATATAATAAAACTAACTTTCTCTAAGTTATGGGTGCTAAAGTTTTAAAAATCAGATACACAATTATGAGTAATGTCTTCTTTTCAAATAGCAAAAGTGTATTTTAAATTAATAACAAATCTATTTTCATGATTGATGTATTAATAAAATCCTTTAAGAAAAAATATCTTTCATAATTTCAAAAAAACCAAAATCTATTTTTATGATTTGATTTTCTTGTCTAATTTTAGAGGTCAGATATCAAATTCATCTTTCGGTATATTATTTGATATCCAAGTATGAACATGATTCTTATTAAGATTAGATTAAAAGATCAATACTCATAACATAAAAAAATATAAATTGTTAGAGATCTATTGTTAAAAATCCTACAATCTCAAAACAAAGAAGATCTACTCACACTTGATCATGGTAGAATTAAAGCTTAAATATTGAAAATATAAAATAACATAATAAAGTAACATAATAAAAATAGAAAACCGAATATTATTGAAACTATAAATTTGCTAAAAGAAATACCAAAACAAAAACAAGAGTAACAAAAGACTGTGAGTAGGAACTTATGTATAAAAATGAGTATTTTCGTCATTTTTTATAGCCCCTAAGTACCTCCATGGACTTTAATTACAAGAATTCATCATAATTTCACCGAAGAAAAACGGTTCAGTAGGATGAACAAATTACGGCTGTAATGACCATTGCAGCCTTAGAGTCTTGCTTTTTTTTTTTTTTCTTGTTCAGCAAGTCAAGCCATGATTATTGCTGAACTTGAGTTTCTTTCATTTTTTTATGAGAATGGATCATGACTATACCACTTGACTTTAGACTGTTTGCATAAAAAATATTCACTTATTCTTCACTTCTCCTTGCAATCAAAATAAAACAAAAACTAATAAAATAGAACTAAAATCGAATTAAAAACATCATATTAACCTATCAAACAAAGCTATGAAAATAAATAAATTCTAACTTATCATTAAATTATAATTATTTAAGTCATTATCTCAATTATAAAAATAAAAATGACTTTTATCGTTTATTTTCAAAACACAACATTTATGGTAATTGAAATTTAACATTTTTAAATAATTTTTTTTATAAGCTTCAAATACTGGTTAATGGTATATAGTAGTCAATGTTAGAAATTACCTAATTTAACATATGCAAAATCCTAATTCATTTTTTGTCAAACTATAAATATTTGAATTTGTAAAAAGAAAAGTATATCGGTCCTTCGAGTAGTAGTTTTTTTTAATGAGTTTGAAACATTTCCAAAGAAAAAGTTAATTTTACCTAATTTATATATAGAGTAACACCAAACTTCGACTTTATTTATAAACAACTTTTTTCATAATTTCTTGACTTTAAATATAAATTTAAAACAACAAATTTAGTTCAATTTAATAATTTGTCTCAAATACACCATGTATTCTAAATTCAACTAATATCTAATATCTCCATAATTATTAACTTTATTATTTTTGTCTCGAGAAACAATTATTCATGCCACTTGTACTGATTTCAACTTGTACTAATTCCATATATCGACCTCTAATTAGGGATGGCAATAGGCTGAGTTTGGGGACAATTTTAAGCATTACTAATTCTGCAACTCCGCCTCCGTTCCCGCACTCGCATCCGTCGGAGGTGACTTTTTAACATCTACCCCCACATCCAACGGGGACGGGTTTCCCCGACCCACTCCTACTCCAAAAATAGGAATTTATTTATTCACAACATAAAAAATCAATAATTTAACTAAATAGTAACATTCAACTAAAGTTCTAAAATTACGATAATCAAAATAATAGTCACAATATTGCAAAATTTCCTACAAGTCACAATTGTTGAGACAAAATCTCTCTCAAATGTTTTAATGATAACAAAATTATTTCAAAGATTATGATTATGTTTGTTATCTAACATGTGCTCTTGAGTGAATTAATATTTGAAAACATGTTACTATTCAAAAGGAAAAATTTGAGTCAATCCAACAAGTTTTTCAAACTGGAGGATGGACTAGAGGATGAACCAACAATTATGCAAAATCTTCAGAATCACGATAACATTGATTTCTTGTCAAAAGAGAAGTTAAATCAGTGTTAAAGTTTAGAGAAAAAATAAAGTCAAATGAAGAAAACTAAGGCAGATGATGAACATAGAAGAATGAAGTGTAAGAGGATGGACCTCTAGCTCTCTTCATCCTCTTATGATGAAAATGGTTCTACCTTTTCAAAGTACATAAAGGTTGTACTGAAAAAAACCAAAATGTAAGCCGACATGTCTTGGAGAATGCAAAAGCAAAAGACAGCTAAGGCCCAAACTTCAAGGAGCTTTGAACCTCCTATACGAGGATGGACTGTATTCCCATCCTCCTGCGCTCAAATAGCTGGATGGCATTTCTGTAATAAAAAGTACAAAAGCACAAATAACAATGTCCTTGATTGATAAAGCAATACACTACAGTTGTTGGGAAAAGGAAAAGTCAAAAAGCACAAGTCACATCACAAATGAAAGCTTCATCCTCCTACAACTCAAACATGAGGATAAAGGCTAAATGACAACTTTGCAAATAAAGACAAGTCCAATGAAACTTAGCAAAGCTTCCAATAGTTATATTTTGCTAACCCATATGTTTGAATCTCAAAAGGCAAAAGTACAAGTCATGTCCTAATTTACAGAAGCTCTAACCTCCTGTTTAGAGGATGAACATTTATAAAAGATAAAATAAATTTTCACAGATCCAAGTCAAAATTAAGTGAAAACAAATTGCTGGACAAATAGCACAAAGAAACAAAGTCATCAGCTCAAGAGGATGAACACCAGAGGATGAACACTAGCTGCCTCTTCGTCCTCCTGCATTGGAAATAACTAAAAGTACCAAAGTACAAAAGGTTGCACTAGTCACGAAAAGACAGAATACTTATCTTGGAAAAGGAAAAAACACTTTCCAGTTGTCAAAGCGTATAGAAATATCTAACCTCCAATATAGCTTTGTGAATATCAACCTCCTAAGTACAAGGCTGAATGAGGACAGATTCAATGACAATTTTACAATTCAAGACAAAACTCAAGGATCATTATAACTTGAGAAAACGGTCATAAATGACAACTTTCTTGAAGAAAAAGTTTATTTTTCTCTATAAAATGAAGGCTGCTCTCCTTCATTCAATACACAACAATAAGCACTAAAAGAAAAATCAAAAGGCTATCAAGAGCATTCCATCCTCCCCTCATACTTTCTATAAACTTACACTAGATCTTTGAAATATCTTTGTAGAAAGTAATACAACCCAAACTACTTCATATCATCTTGTAATTTTCAAGTGAGTAACACTTGAGAGAAGTTGAAATTAGAAAGAAAGAATTGTAAGCTTGGTGAAGCTCTAGAATACACAATTTGTAATCAATCTCAGTGAGAGGCTGGTAGCTTTTGATACTTAATAAAATCTCACAAGTGTGTGAGGACTGGATGTAGCCTTCATTGGGTGAATCAGTATAAAATTGTGTGTGTCATTATCATCTCTTTATCTCTTTATCTTTTGGTAATCTACTAACCTCTAAGCTTTCAAATTCTGATATTCATCCTCTCGAAGATGATAGAGCTTTAAAACTAAACAGAATTTTTAAAACCTCAAATATCTCTATTTAATCCCCCTTCTAGTGATATTCTAGCTACTTCAACAATATTTTCATAATCTTCAAAATCTTTAGAAGTGAAAATATCAATTCGAACAAAATTTTTAAATATTCAAAGTTCAAACGAACTAATCCATCAAAACAACAAAACGTTCAAAATCATCAAAACAAAAAGGTTCCAAATAAGCATTTTCTAACGATCATCTTTATCTTCAAGGCGGGAATTGGAAAGTGAAGTAACACCACTTATCAACAATTCACCTATGTTAAAAAATAAAAGTTAAATATTAACATTTAACATGATAAATTTAAATCAAATAGTGTAGATAATAGAATACCTGAAAACAAACCTTATTATAGCGGCGAAGAGAATAAGAGAACAGAGACGACAAACGAAGGATGATGAAGACAACGCACAGAGAGGAGGAAGGATGGCCGAGACATAAAAAGTGAGGGTGGAGGTGGACGGTGGACGGTGGCAGGCGACAGTAAGAAAAAAAAGGAAAATTGACAAAATTAGGGTTTTGTTACTATTTTAAGAGATATAAGAGTATTTAAGTAATTACATTTATGTTGGGTGGGTGCGGGGCGGATTTGACGAAACCTGCCCCCGTCCGTAACTTTAAAAAATGGGGAAAATCTACACCTAATCTTTAACCATTGAAAATGGTTTTTCCCTGTTAAATACGGGACGAGTTTGAGACGGTTCGGGTGTGTTCAAGTTCAATTGCCATGCCTACCTCCCATAAAATGATTTTCCGAACCTTTTCAATTTATTTTATTTTTGAAATGTTTTGTTTAAAAATATATATGAAAGGTTGAGTGGGTAGTCTATCTTTGGCTAAGCAATACATCTTTTTCTATATGAGGAATTTTGTAATAATCGAATCCTTTCTTTTTTATGATTTCAACCATACACTCTTGAAGTGTGAGAATAATTTTGTTTGAATTTTTACGATCAAAAGGCCCACAGGCATTTTCCACAACTTGAATAAACCCATCAACCTATTTAGTCTTTTTATTTTGTTACAACGAATATACAACATTGAAAAAACTTAAATTTAAAATATTTAAATCGAGATAATTAAGAGATTGATATTAATCATCTTCATCTTAAATACGGTAGTAGTTCTTTGATTTTTTTGCTATATAGAACTATTTTTTTTATCTGTTTGAATAATGTTATACATGAATTAAAACATTGGATTGCTATTTTACTCTAATACTCTCGAGCAAAATATAAGACATTCTTTCATATTATCATTCTTGATGTGTGGCTTCAATGAGCTTGAATGTATGACACAATTTCCATTGAGATAAATACTTTTTCAATGTTGACTTGCTTTTAACACCCAATTAGCACATGATAAAGATCAAAGAGTGCCACACTTACTCAGCATAACATAGCAAATTATCTCAAAATCTATCTAAACTCTTTTATGACCAACATTTTTTTGTTTTTTTATGACACATATCACTTGTTTCGTTTATTTAATTTCAGATCCTATAAATGGAATATTTAGGGATGAAATACGAATAAACTATCTTTTTAACAATTTCACTATTAAGTTTTCCGTCACAATATGAATTTATCAACACTTTCGTCACTACATGAACTAAATCCTAAATAATTAAAAGCACAGCATGTCACGTGAAAAAACATATGCTTGAATTTAAAAAAGAAAAATGGAAGAAGCATGACATGCTAGGAGAATAATAACAAATAAATACTCACACGAACACAATATTTAGACATAAATTTTTTGACACATACATAAAATAAATTTTAAAAAAAGAATTATATGATATAATTAAATTATTTCCCTATTTTAATTTTTATTATTTTATATTTATCTAAATACTTTTATTTATGATTGTGTCTATCGTGACAAGAGTATATTTACGTGTCTCACTACATAACAATACTCCATGGAAACTAAACAATTAATAAAACGTGTCTTCATTACAAAAAGCATGATAGTATTAGTAGCTATGCATTTCATATTAAAGAAAAAGCATGACACCATCTATATTTTAATATTTAAATAATGCTTGAGGTTGTGTATTAGTAGCATGACACCATATTAAAATGCCATAATTAAATTTCTTTTTTGGAGAGATTAGGTGATTAACTACAAACAAAGTATAAAATGAGGTGAAACTGAATAATTCGTGCTCTAGTATTAGTTGTAGTATTTTATTGACTCTTATGTAAGCGTTGCTTTCACTGCCTACGTGTCACTCTTATCCTTATATTCTATTTTCATTTTTTTCTCTTTGTGCTTCAAGTTGAACTCCTTTCTATTCTATCACATTAGGTCAGGTTCATCTCACCCTCAACTCGTATTTAATTTTGTTGGGGCTAACTCTTTGTTAAAGAGATTTGACTTCGGTCAAGGCAAAATTAATCTCAATCATTACCCAAAAAAATAAAATAAAAAATAAACATTTAAAACATATTTATAATTATGTGCATGAATCCTTATCATTATTATTATTAGTATATATATATATATAATACATTTAAAAATCAATTGATACTATCAAATTAAATACTAATAATTAAATAATAATATGTTCAACTATATTTTATATTTAATACCACTAAATTTTTAACTTTTATTTTTTAAATTTATTTTAAAATAACTTTTTTTGTTATAATTTTAAGTAAAATTTTAATTCTAATTATAAACATAATTTATTTAATTATTAAAATCAAAATTAATTTAGATAAATATACTAAATTTTTTAATTTAGTCAATTTTAATAAATATCATAATAATTTATACGTAGATAAATTATAAAAAGTTACTTGTTAGAATGTTTATAATACCTATACATTTTTTTGTATAGTACTATTTTAAATTTAATTTATATGCGTGTTAATATAATTTTTTTTTATATTAACAATAAATTACAACCATACCATATAAAAAATATTTTGATTTTAATAATAAAGTATTTATAATTTGCTTAAAATATTTTTATTTTAGGCGTGGAGTAAATGCAAATTAAACTATATTTTATTACGGAAAGTACGGGTCCTAATTGGGCTGGGCCTGAACAAGTATCAAATGTTTACGGGCCTATAACTCTTAAGAGCGGAAAAAGAAGAAACTTCGCTTCTCGCATTTTCCCGTTCAATTTCAACACAGTTACTTAACTCAAACCACCGTCGGTGGACGCCATGGAAGCTTCGGCGGCGGAGACACGCTCTCCGACAGTAAGTCAGAGGGATCAATGGACTGTAGAATCACAAGTCTTTCATATTTATCAACTCTTCGCCTCTATTCCTCCTAACGCCCAATCCCTCATGTAAGTCACCGTCACCGTCACTGTCACCATCACCGTTACCGTCACTTTGACATTTCTTCATCCTCTCAATTTCTCGATTTCATATATATATATATATATATATATATATATTAATTTTCTCTCTCTTTTTATTTTTATTTTCTTCACTTTTTCAGGTTGGAGTTGCAACGAGAGAAACACATCGAGTTCCTTTCCAAAGGACTCCGCCACCTCAGTTCCTCTTTTTCCGTTTTAGACGCAAAGTCTCTCTCTCTCTCTCTCTCTCTCTATTTATTATTTTGATTTTTTGTGATTATTGCAAATTCTGTTATTATGATTTTTGAAAAGAGAAAAAAATTGAAGTGTTGTTGTGGTTTTACGGTGCAGTCGACCGTGGCTGTGTTACTGGATTATTCACTCGATTGCTTTGTTAGGAGAATCTATTGATGATGAACTCGAACATAACACCGTTGATTTTCTCAACCGTTGCCAGGTTTCTTTTATTTTCATATCACTTGTTATAGTATGAATCAATGAATGAAAGCAAATAATATAGAGCAGCTAGTTGTTGTTGACGTTTTTGTTTTCATTTTTCGAATTTAATTGCTATATATATACACTGACATTGTAAATTTATTATTTACACAAACATTTAATTATAGATGTAGACATTTGTGTATTTATTTTAGGATATAATATTATGATTGAGAATTTGAGACTACTGTGAATTATGATTGGCTGTATTTTTGCGAGGATTTAATTTTTATGGGCTTTCATTGCAAAATAATTGTTGTTATTTATAGAGATACTTTAGGAACTAACATACTAAAGCGCAAAAATGTGATTTGATTGAATATATGTGTTAAAAAGTAATATTAAACTCTTCATTTTATTGCCATTTATTCAAACTTGTATTTTAATACATTGCATCCAATCATATTTCGCAAATTCTACACGGCTTGGTGTTACTTTTTTATTTACTATGTGATGTGAGTCTATAGTTTGTGTTGGCAAATAAAAACAATACTAATTGAAAATAGAAACAAATATAAACTAAGCCCAACCTAGGAACAATGTTGTCAAATTGCTGCTAAAGCGGTGCTGTATCATAGCGGAATTTGAACAAATCGCTATTGTTCCGTGATATGCTATTTAGTAAAAAATATTATCTAATAGCCGCTATTGCGGCGCTATAGCATTATAACATAGTGGAATTTGAACAAACCGCTATTAACCGCAATCAGCAACTGACAACATTGCATTGGAAATTCATTTCCTAGAACAAGATAACCTTGTTGTATGATAGTTCAACTTGAAGTATTCAATAAATATTGTTGTTATAATGGGTATGAGCAAGTTTTTTATTTGTTTTTGTGTCACGGTTGTTGATGTTGTGGAGAATTTCGGTCAAATGTAGTTGTAATCATGGTCGAGGAGGCATGAAAATCCTTGGGTACGAGTATATACATTGATAGTATAAATAAGTTTAATCATATTTTACTATTTTGCTACATCATAATTTTACTTCTTATAGTTTGAGTACATTTTACTAAGATAGTTAAATATGATTAGACATTTGTGTGTTTATAATGTCAATATATAGTTATCATGACCAAAAAATTATAATTATACACTATATTGTATTTACTAACACTAGATTCTATAGTGCGCACATTTCTCTCCACCATCATTTGTTTGGACTTTTTTATGTACTGGTTTTGATTGAGAGTGTCAAACATGGCTGAGATGATCCTTTTATTCGCTGTGTTTTATGTTATTTTGATATAAGAGAGGGTTTCTTGAATGGCTACTTTGTTCTTATTATCCCATTTCCATCCCCTTATGAATTTCTTGTTCTTTAAATATCAACAGGATCCCAATGGTGGATATGCTGGGGGACCTGGCCAGGCAAGCAACTGTTATGCTTTTTCACCTATTTCTACTTGAACATCAAGCTATAGTTTTGTTGACTTTGATTTTCAGCTTCTCTCTCTTATTAGCTGCATTTCATTGTCTCTTGCAACCATCTCTTGTGTATATGAATATAATATGACCCATAATTATTATATATAAGATAATATACAATTTCTTCTTTTGCAAAGACTATGGATAATATGTCAAAGGGAGGTTTAGTAGCATGCTTCATGGTTCTGTTGTGTGGCGTATGAAGGCTGTAGTGTTTGAGTTGAAGCCAAATTCAGTTGAATTTAGTTTCAGCTTTATTTTTATCCCTTTTTCCCTATTTTGTTGATTCAGTTCTTGTCAAGCAGTACCTTATATTTTATAATCTTCTTTGTTCATGTAATGCTAATGCATATGACATGTATTTTTTGGGCCAACTTTTTACTGTAACTGCAGTCCTGGAAGGAGTGTAAAACTTCTCAAAATTTTAAGTTGTGTTTTTCCTTTAAATTCTTTAATTGTTTGAAAAGCATAATGCTTACAAATATCTGAAATCTTCCTCAGATGCCTCATCTTGCCACAACTTATGCTGCAGTCAATACTCTTATTACTTTGGGTGGTGAGAAATCTTTGGCATCTATTAATAGGTGGTCAGTTTATGCTCTTCAAAGCAAACCTTACCAATATTCTGTTTTATCTTTTGTTTGTTAGATTTCCATTCTCGTACTATTGGGATTGATTTGTTTTGTATTTCAAAAATATTATCTTCAGAGATAAATTGTATGGGTTTATACGGCGGATGAAACAACCAAATGGGGGATTCAGGTTTGTTATCATATTCAGCTCTGCCTATATCCATTTTTAGTTGTATCATTCTGGTCACTTTGACGCGTTAATGCTTGCACACATTACAGAGATTGCATTATTCACAATTTGATTTGGTAATGTTTGTGGGGCTAGTTGTGTAAAAATTTAAATCTGCCATGATGCACAAATCTAAATGATGCGACTTTGAGTAGTCGCAGTAGTGTGTTAAAAGTTTTTTTTATTTGTAATAAATTTTGGACTTGTTGTGTTGACATATGCAGAATTTATTTGGCAAATCATATTTTTTTTATTCACTATTTTCTTTTTCAATCATCAAATGCTTTATTCAGGATGCACGATGAAGGAGAAATTGATGTTCGAGCTTGCTACACTGCCATTTCTGTAAGTTGGTTTGTATGTGTCTTTCTTGCACAGACATTTCACTATTTGGATCAACATCATGCATGCATAGTTCTTACTAGTTTTTACAATGGTCATTTTATTGGATTAGACGTGGCTCAGATAGCATATTACTAGTTAGGAATGACAGGATGTCAAAGCTGTTGGCTAACTTAGACCTTTTCTTCTACCATTATTATCCTCTATTATTTTCATTGTTGGAGTTGGAAACTTTAATGCTAAGGGTGGTATAAAAAGTTATCTATTGCATAACATTGAGCATCTTGTTGGAGCCAGGTAGCCAGTGTTCTGAACATTTTGGATGCTGATCTGATCAGGAATGTTGGAGACTACATTTTAAGGTCAGTTTCAAGAAGTAGTTGCTTTAGTTTTGACATTAAATATGGCTGTATGTTTCCATCTTGAAGAGCAATGTTTAGAATATAAACTTTGTACAACTCAAACTCATTACTATTGTTCCTACTTCCTACTGCTTTGATTGTTGAGTGGTTTTCCTTACGATCAATATGCAAGGGTTCAAAGTATGCTGGCGTTTGAGAAAATGTTTTTTAATGATCTCTTCATTAAGTAGGTGGGGCTTCACATGTGATCTTTAAAGTATAGACACTAGTAATAATTATTTAAAGCTGCATTAGTCATGACAATGGTGGTATGGAGGGGAGGGGTACTGCATTTTCTCCATTTTTGTTAATCTAATTTTGGCAATAAAAACTTTTATCTTTCCATTAACTGTTTCTGGCCTTCAATGGGACCTTCAAGTATAAAGTTGGGTAATAATTGAAAGTCCCAATAGCCACAATGTTGGTGCCTTGGAGTCTGTTGTATTGGGGTACTGAGTTTTTTCTCCATTTTTTTAATTATTCCTCCTATATGATGGTTTTGTAGAACTCTGGGTTTCTTGCTGTGTAAAATAGTTCATTGGTCAACTAGAAAAATGAAATTATTGATTTGTATGCTCTGTTCTATTTGTTATGTAATACATCTTTTGAACTCTGCTGTTTCTTGCAGCTGTCAATCATACGAGGGAGGCATTGCTGGTGAGCCTGGTTCGGAGGCTCATGGTGGGTATGTATCTTCCTACTTTCTCTCCTCTCTTTCCTTGTTTCTCTTTATACCTCTTCACAATGATATGATTTGCAATAAAAAACAAAAGGAGATATGATAAGTCATCGTATATTTTTTATTAGGTATACTTTTTGTGGGTTAGCTGCAATGATTCTGATTGGTGAGGTTAATCGCTTGGATCTGCCTCGTTTAACTGTAAGAGAATTGCTCCTTTCTCAGCGGCTTCTAATCAGTTGTAAGAACTTTTGAAGTTATGTGTAATATATATTATGTTTCCTTGCATTAGGATTGGGTTGTATTTCGGCAAGGTAAGGAGTGTGGATTTCAGGGGAGAACAAATAAATTGGTGGATGGATGCTACTCATTTTGGCAGGTGATTTAAATTTTATATTTGTTTCATCAGTCTTCTTTGTGATATAGTTGGCTGAAAACATGAAAGTAATCAGGGAGGTGCTGTTGCACTATTGCAAAGATTACATTCATTTATCGATGAACAAATGGACGGGGCTATACAGTTTTTTACGATATCTGATGCTGTACCTGAGGAAAAGGAAAGTTTAGCTGGAAGCTCAAATCATTCAGCTTGCCGTATCAGGCATGAAGGTAGGTTGACTTTGAAGCAAATATTTGAAAAATTTCTATAATTTCTATATCACAAAACTAAGTTTTTCCCTTTAACACATACATATCTTTCTATTTTCATTTCTCAGGACATTAACACTTCACTTTAAATTCTAATTCTTGCAGGCATGAGTGAATCCTCTTCATCCGATTTAAAAAATATTGGTTATAACTTTATTAATGAGTGGAGAGCAAGTGAACCACTTTTTCACAGCATTGCCTTACAGCGATATATTCTTTTATGTTCACAGGTATGCATTTTAAGTTTTGTATATTGGTTTCATGTCTTGATTCTTGTTTTTTTAATTTCTTTCCAAAATTACATTACTTGATCCTAGAAAGCTTGAAATGGAAATTCTGCTTTATATGATTGCATCTTATCCAAGAATTTGAACATTTGTTTTGATTCATTTGACATTATATTCTGTAAACATAGAGATGGATAAGAGGTAGATTTTTAAATTTTCTGTAACTGTAAAAACTAAGAGTATCAAAATATTAATTGAATCATTTGACTTGTCGACTAAAGAAAGGTTGACTCAGATGATTGCACTTTCTGGCAATTGAAAAACAAAGCTTAACCTTTTGATAATTTTTTCCTTTATTTTTGGGTTAAAACCATGCTTGTTTTTCTGATATTTGATTGCATACTATCTATGTACTTGCATTCTAGCTTCAATTTGTTGAATTTGCATTACTTCATTTGTATAAAAAATTAGTGACCATATCACTTTGGAATTATGCTTTTAGAGTTTTGACTAACTCTTGGGAAGTTGGGATATCTATCTTGCATTTCATTATAAATGCTTTGATTTTTTTTGCCCCTCACTCAACATTAATCTGTTCTTGATTGTGCAGGAGCAAGATGGTGGTCTACGGGACAAACCGGGTAAACGCAGGGATCACTATCACACATGTTACTGTTTAAGTGGGCTTTCATTGTGCCAATATAGTTGGTCGAAGCGCCCTGATTCTCCACCGCTGCCTAAGGCAGTAATGGGCCCTTACTCCAATATCTTAGAACCCATCCATCCTCTCTTTAATGTTGTTTTGGAACGATATCGCGAAGCTCATGAATTCTTTGCCGAGTTGTGACTGTCGACAAGGTTTTAGCTACCAATTGCTCTCTCTATCTGTAGAATGTAAAATGTAAAATAAAATACTTTGGAATGTTACATAGAAATATGAAATATCAAAAAAACATTATTGAATGGAATTCATGTGAAGGTGCGTGGTTTTCATTCCTTATTTGATTTGGCCCTTGCAAAGGGGTATGAAAAATAGATTTGTTTGTAATCTGAGTTGGATGAATAGAACTCAAATTAGGTGAAATAGTGTTTTATGGAGTCTTTTACCAAGGAGTTAAGTAAGAACCAGCGAAAATTTGGAGAAGGTATTAATTAAACTGATACACAATAAGTAGAAATAGGTGGTGGTTTGGTTTATTTTTTTATCCTGTCTAAACTCAATAGAAAATTTTCTTTATAGCTAAATATAGGTTTAATTGTAAGCATTGGAAGTCCACATATGAATCTTACTCAGCCATGTGCTATCTGTTTCCCTGACTAGGATATATAAGTATATGGTCTCCTTGATATTTTTATGTTAAATTAAATAGGGTACAAATTCATAAAATTATTCTTCTCTGCAGTCTGCATTTAGTATGAGTTTTTTTCCCCTTCCTTCCCTTCCTTTAGGCTTATCAGAAAAATAGGTTAAACCCTAGTTAATCACACATTTGTGATGAGTGTAAGATTGGTTAACTGAGTCAATGCTATTGGCTTCATTATAGAAATTATTTATGCTCGAAACTGTAGCTTATAATCAAACAAACCGTTCTGTGTTAAATTAAACATTTTACCTATCAATGAAATGAAAACATTTATCTTTTAACCGGCCCTTTCTAAATTGTTTATTTTTAGCTGCTTCTCAAAAGCTGTTTGGCCTCCCCGTGTTATCAAATGACAAGTGATTTGGTCTCTTGCTTGTTATTTGTCACTCATAGTCAAAGCTATTAAGAAATTGTTGCAATAGTTTTTCAATGGCTAAATTAATCATTTCACCTTCATATAAACCAAAAGAGATTTTTCTCTCTCCAATTTCCAAATTGAAAATTTAAAATATGCTGTAGAAGAACAACCACAGTGTCCAAAAGACATTCACATACTTTTCATAGTCAATACGATGTCTTTTAGGACATACAAACTACATCATTGTGTATTGATGCACATTTGGCTAACAATGGAGGCCGGCCGACCGGAAAACGGTGAAAAAAAAAGTACATTTAGTAAACCTTTACGTGTGGCAATCAAGGTTGGTGTCAGCTGAGAAGTGAATCGTTGTCCGAGGGCCGATGAAGGTGGACGACAAAGTGGGGCTGTGACGATGAAAACAACCAGTTGTGTCCCGATATCCAAGTTTTTGGAGACATAAATTACAAAAACAAAGTATTGGAATTGGAATACACATCATTTTCACCACACAATAAAAAACATTTCATCTTTTGTGTATGGATTGGTTATGTTATGCTACTTCTCATCATGGCCAAACGATATTATTTCTCCAACAAGAAGAAAAGACAAGGTCGTTTCTAGTTCTCACAAGTAAAACAAAACGGTTTTAAAAATTAACGGGCAAAACTTAATACACACCAAAGATCAAGAGGTAAACAAATTAAACAAATTCTAAAATTCTAATATAGAGTATGGTTCTCCCATAGACTATAATATTTAAAACACTGCGATAATAATAGATATTATCTCTTAGAAATAGACGTTAATGATCATCTTCATTTTCGTGATTAAGATAATAATTTAAATGATAAAATACAAAAGATAAATATGTATTTCGTATTAAATTGACGTCAATTAAATAACAGTTTTTATTAATAAAGATGGGAGGATCATGAGCTATTCTCTCTAAAAGACTGTCAATTCTCTTTAGAATTTTCAATAATTTTTAAGTAGCGATATATTAAGTAGAATTCAACAAATTAAACTAAATAATATAATTTCATTTCAAACATCCATTTGTTACAAAATAAAAAAATGTTGATTTTGACATAATAATATTTTATAATTTAGAGATTATCTGCATATATATATTTTTTTAAAAAAATTGAAACTATTTTGTGTTTGTTTATCATAATGAAAATCAATTTTTTTTAAAAATATTCGGTTATTAAAAATAAATTTATGAAAAGCTACTCAAAATAGTTTATCTTTTTAAACATTATTTAAATTATTTTGATATTCATATGTTTTTCTAAAGTTGTGGAAGGAGAACTCCTAAAAGTGAATTTTTTTAAAATGATTATTTTTAAAAATAAATTGGAACAAATAAGCTATAAATCTTCAATAAAAATATAATCACTATTAACAAACTAACAAAAGCGCGAGTTGGATTTCACACTAAAAAAAAAACATAACAATAAGAGTGCTTAGTTAAAAAAAAAAAACAAGTGTTTTTTGTAATAAACAATATTTTAATATTTTTTGGTGTATAGGGAAATATTTACTACTTAATAAGGTTTTGTGCAAGGAAGCAACATGCATTTTAAGCAGTGTTAATTTTTGTGACATTCATTATGAGTTTAAGTAGCATTGAAAGCTTACCTGAATATACAAAAGATGAATCAGAAGAAAAAGCAGAAAAAGAAGAGGAAAATGAATTAGAAGAAAAACCAAAAAAAGAAGAGAAAAATGAATTAGTACTAGTATTGGAGGAGAAGGTGACTATTATGAATCCAAAGGATGATGAGATTGGTGTTGCATCGAATTTCTTGGGGTCTAAGAAAAAGATGAAATATTGGTACATTGGTTTGTTGGGTCTTAGGATTAGTGGTTTTGTGTTCTGTTTGATCTGTTTCTCATTAATGGGTGCTTCTAAGGAAAGTGTTTTGGTTAATGAGACGGTAAATGGACATTATGATGATGGATTTTATATACGTGAATACACTGTTCAAACTTCATACCAATTTCGTTGGAATGATTATAGTGAATTCAAGTACGTTGGTTTCTCTTCTTCCATTTTTATTACCAAAAATGAATTTCAATATATTTGCTTTATTTATATATGCTACAAAATTCTATATTCTATATTCTATATTCTCTACAGGTATATTTTTTCAGCAAATGTGATTGGATTTGTGTATTCTGGTGTTCAAATTTGTTATTTAGTCAAGTACATGATCACTAAAAAACATACAATGAATCCAAAGCTGCATGGTTACTGGAATGTTGCCATTGATCAGGTAAACCCCACTAGGAATTTAAATTAATTAATATCTATTATGAAAATAATGTTACATACTATTATTGGATTGTTTTGGACTGTGTAGGTAATGGCATATATTGTATTGTCAGCTTCATCATCAGCTGCAGCTACTTCTCATCTTTTCAAAATCTATTGGATTCAACATAATGCACTCAAATTCATAGAAATGACAAGTGGATCTATTGCTATGTCTTTCTTTGCATTTAAGGCCTTTGCTTTAGCCTCTCTTGTCTCTGGTTACATCCTTTCTAAATTCACCTAGTTATAAATGTATTTCTACTCTTTCTTTGTATGTGTCAATTACAATTCATAATTAATTAAAACTTTTATCTTTTCCATATTATAAAATTTTCAATTTTTAAGAGAGACACATTAATTAGTATTATTATGTTAGTTTTTTCTCCTTACATGGATTTTCTTTGTAATACATTTACTTCCGATTAATAATATATTTGTGTATTTTTCCTTGAGTTTGGATTTCTACGTTCATAGATGTTTTACTTTTTAAGGTTAAAAATAAGAATTTAATTTAAATTTACTAACAATGTAAAATAGTTTTACAGATATATCTAATACTACTTAATAATATTATGACATATTTAAAAAAAAATATCAATTTGATTGAATGTTTATGGAAAACTTTTTACATGCTGACGTATATTAAGCTATAAAAGTAAAGTGAAAATGTCATTTTTTTTTTATATGTAGAGAAATACAATGATTATTTTAAAGTTGTGGAATAATGTACCGTATCACTGCTTATTCTTTAGTTAGAACATAAATCATATAGAATAAATATTTAAAAATAACAAACATATCTCTTAGACATTTATTACAACATAGACACACAAGTACACTTTAAAATAGCCAAAATAGTACAAATCAAAGCTAGGGAAATTAATGTGCTTGATTAATCATGCTTATGGGATGGGATGAATCACAATTTTTCCAATAGCTCTATTAGTATTGAGATAGGAAAATGCTTCCAAAGTTTGAGAAAATGGAAAAGGGCTTTTAGGGTCCAAAATTGGCTTCACTTTTCCACTCTCCAAATAAGGTTGCAATTTCTCCAACACAATTCCATCTGAAGTGAGTAAGAAAGGGATAGCTGGTGGTGTTCCTGGTGGCAATATTGTCACAACTTTTCCACCTTCTTTAATAGCCTTTAGTGCCCTATCACTTTGACCTATTATTGGAAAATAAAATGTTAAAATGTATGTTAGAAATATATATTGTATTTAGGGAAAATTCTTAATGGTAGATAAGTGGTTAAAAGTCATTTAAAACTTTAATGACGATCGTCAACACTTATTAGTAATATAAGTCAATGATTCTCCTCGTCTTTACGTCTAAGATAGTGATTCAATTGATGTCGGTTCGACGAGTTGAGTTTTTATGGGCACATTCGTTTTCTCTTATTTTTTGTCGAACTAACATTGACTCAGTCATTGTCTCATATGTAATTAGGACCAAGAAGACTATTACGAGGAGTGTCACCAATCTTTGTTAAAGTTTCAGATGACTTTTAAACACCGATTTACAAAAAACCATCTATAAAACTTTCATTATTTATAGTTCAATTTTCATACACAATCGTTGTAAAAAGTTTTACAATTTCAACAAATTATAGGTAAACTAATCTTAGTAATTTTAAAAACAGTTATACTTAAAGTCAAATATTTTAAACAATACGTTGATTACAATTAATTGACCGTATACAAAATCTATACACCCATGGTGTATAATAGTGAAATCTTTTTTTTTTTTTTTGTTTAAAAATAGCTTAGATGAGTACTTTTGTTGGAAATTTTTTGTATTTATAGATGAACAACTTAGTCATAATAAAGCATATTAATATAGGTTCAAATTCAGTACAAATGTCTTACCTACTGCATCATACACCACATCAAACTTTTCTGTAAGCTCTTCAAAATTCTCCTTAGTATAATCAATTGGAAAATTCAAGTTTTTCAAGTCCTTGATAAGCAGTGATTATTGCTAAAGGAAGACTAGCAGCTTCAACAAAACTCAAATTTGATGGTTTGTGAGAAAGTACTTTTTCTTCAGCAACAATATACTCTGCCAAAGTACCAATTGTTTTTGGATTGTGTAAAGTAATTTCATTAATATCACCATAAACTTCATCTCCAACTTTAAATTTCTTTATTTGTTCTCCCACACTAATCACCACTCCAGCAACATCATATCCTGGCACAGTCTTCACACCACCACCACACAATATTTAATCAACAAAAATAATATAAAGCATGTTAGGCCATGTTTGGTTAAATATGAAGTGAAGTCAAATTTAAAATAAGCTATATGTTGTTTTCATAAAATTCATGAAAATTAGCTCAAAACAGTTTATGATCAGAAGTCAATTTTTTTTTTATAAGTTCTGTCAATCAGTTTAATAAATTCTTATGTCGGTTGAGAAATTCAAATAAATCCTAAATTTAGAACAATTTCCGAATATATTAAAATTATATGACATAATCACATGTATATTTTGTTTGTCAGTTTAATTTCTATCTTTTATTTATCAATTTGGTTCATTAAATTATTAATATAATACACATTCAAGAAAGTTTTTTAAATTTCGATACATTTAAAGATTTTAACGATAACCCCTTGCATATTTAAAAATCAAAACTACTATTTACTCGAATATATGATCAAAATAGGAGGAGGAATATTAACCTTAAAACGAACGCAATCACTAAATTACTAAATATTTTACGAAATAAATAAACAAAAATATATAAATAAAATCTTACGGGCAAAGGAGAGTCAATGTCCTTGAAATGTCCAAGAGCCCTCTTAATATCAACAGGATTAAGGGCAGCAGCCACAACTTCGATGAGCACTTGATCATCCTTGGGGTGTGGTGTAGGTACATTAGAATCAAACTTTAGAATTTCTTCTATGTTACCATATTGAGAGTAAACCCAAGCTTTTGAATGAGATGGAATACTTTGTGTGCTTGCCATGATCACTAGCTTCCCTATTAAGAGAAAGAGATAAACAAAAATTAAAAATTAATATTATAGATATGAGATATTGAAAGTTGAACTTTGTGTCGATGATTGTTGTGTGATAATGCATATCAAATGACTATTTATAGATAGGAATTATATGTTACAAAATATAATTTTAGATTATATACGTCAATTTTTTAAATATTATTTTTATTTTTATTATGGACGAAACATTTTATTTTTATTTTTAGATCATTAAATAAAAATCCATTATTGCCCTTTATTACTTTATGCCATTCAATTCAGCTAGCATGCATGAAGATGATTTTGAAGCTAGGTTCATGAATTGATGTCATAGTATGATATAGTATAGTATATTTCGTTTATTTGACCGTTCTATAGTCTTGAAATTTTTGAGTGAATGAGGGGAAACAGCCAAATTTGTACTCTCATATTTCTTCAACTTTGCTCTCCAATACAATGTACTAACAATTACACAAAAAGTTATGAATCTTAATATTTTAGTAATTTAATTTAATTATACCTCTACAATGCATAAATAAATTTAAAATATAATACATAAAAGGTTAATCATGTTATTAATCTCTATAAAATACTCACTTATCAAATGAGTCTCTACAAAAAAATTCATAATGTTTACTCAATTTTGTAATTTTGGTGAAAATATTTATCTAGGTTTTGTATCTCTACCTAAAATCACTATATGCAGGGGACTAAACATGGTTGGAAATAATTGTATGAAATAAATTTTATAGAAGGATATTTTACGAAGACTAAAAATAAATTTAACCTTTAATTAAAATACTATGAATTCATAAATAGAGTAGTGAAAACTTGAATTTTTTATTTATTTAATATATTTATATATGATTGTAATCACATAATTTAATGTATCAATTTTAATTTTATTTTAAAGAAATTTATTTTCATTATAATTATTATTAATAAATCTTTGTTGTTTCTTTTTTACTAATTGCTTTATTTCCTACGGTGACTTCATGCCTGACATCACACATGCACACGTTTATTTGTTCTCTATGGCCAAAACAAACACTATGTTCTGTATGTGTTTGGCTTTGTATAATTGTATTGTACGGTTGATTTTGATATAATTGAATTTCAATGTTTGATTTATGATTAGATTGTTAATATTATGATGAGTCATTCATATTTTTTTCATGTTTGTTTTTAAGGTAGAAAGAACATGGACATGCGTTTAACTTGAAGATACATAATGTAATTTTTTATTTCTACGACAAATATTGTCTCAGAACACAGAAATAACGGTGTTTAATTTTGATAATTTTATCGCGAAATTAAATAAGTACAATTAATTTTTGGTAAAAGTGAATTCTACATAAATTAATAATTATGTAACATGTCTTACATCACATGCCATACAATCTCATAACGTGAAATAATAAACACTTATAATATTGCAAAAAAAACCCCTAAAAAATTCATTTCTCAACTTCATAATTTATTTAGTTTTTATAATTTAATTAATGACAATTAAATAATTAATTCATTCGAATGATTTTACATTATGAAATCGTATGTCACATAAATTAAAATATAATATATCACTATTTTTACGTTAAAAAACATAAATAAAAAATAAAAATTAGAGGATTTCAAAATAAGTGATAAAAAATATATAAAAATAAAATGAGCAAAACTGTAATTAAATCTAAATTAATTTATATTTGAATTCGTTTTTATCAATTTATGTAGTGTGCATAGTTTAAATCAAAAATATTTTTGGACGAATATTTATGAAAATAGATTTTAATATATTTATTTTTGTATTTGTTTTAGAAAAAAAAGTGTTTTTCTTATATTTGAAAAAAAATGTTAAAAAACTAAAGTTGTCACAACTTTGATCTAAAAGTTAAAAGATTAAATAGATGTAACATATAATTATCTCACAAATAATCATAAGCTCGATTTAAAAGAAAATCAAACATAGACTAAATTCTCTTACATTTATCAAACAAATAATAAAGAGAATTTAAATAAAATGAAGAGAAACTAAAAAAATACACGACTCATTAAACACAGCCGTATATAATAATATCTTTTAAAAAAAACATAAATCTTAAATTTCCATACAAGCAAGGGATTGGGGCGATGTGCTTGAAGCAAAAAATAAAACACATAAATAATAATAATAATAATAATAATAATAATAATAATAATAATAATAATAATAATAATAATAATAAAAATAAAATAAAAACAAAGGGAAATAAACAAATTCATTATATATACCTTACACAATAGAAGTTGCGTGAAGCAACTTGAAAGAGATTTAAAGACTGAAATGAGTTGTGAAAGTGTGGGAGAGGAAAAAACGTGAGAGATATTTATAAGGGAAATGAAGGATGAAAACAAATGTTATATTTATATAACTTAACCAATAATAAATGATGAATTGATTTGGGGCTCACCATAAAAACTAGGATTCCATATTTTTTATGGAATTAATTTTGCAAGTTTGATATATATATTTGATTTAACGGTGAGGTTAACGCAATTTGAAGTTTTTCAAATACATTTATGTTCTTTAAAAAATTTTTGATATATAAAATTTAAATTTTCTAAAATACAGTTATGTATCGGAAAATTAAGTTCAAATTTTTTGAAATATAAGTGTTTTGAAAAACATTTTTTTAATTTTTTAGAATTAAAGTTGAATTTAGTGGAATAGAAAAATATATTATTTAAAAAAAAAAATTAGTAGTTTGTATAAAATGTAAAAGTAGGAGTATAAATATGAGAGTACAAGGTAATTTTTTTTCTTTTCTCTTTTTAACCAAATTCAGAAACTAGTAGGAAGGAAAAGTAAAGTTTAAATTACTTTATGAAAATATTTTCTATTTTTATTTTAAAAAAGCTTGTGTTAAATTTAATTGCTAGCAAAAAGGGAAGAGATTCTCTTAAAATAAACAATTGTCTGCATAACTTTGAACTAAACTGAAATAAAAAGATTTGATCTAATAACTTTGACCTTGTTAAAAGATTCTCCAAAATACTATTTTTTTCAATTGATTAGCACTGACTAAAGGTCAGCCAAAGAGCTATGAGCTCTAAAGATAACAAATTGATGAGGAAAATACATTATCACGAGGAGCAAATTTGATAAGTGTGTGACATCCTAAATTTAATAATAAATTATTTTATTAATGAAATAGGATTTTAAATAATTAATTTGGTGTTAAGATTATTTTAGAATATATGTTGATGAATTTTGTGATTAATTTTTTTTATATGTGTATTTTCTATGATGTACTAATTTTATATATATTTGACTAAGTGAGTAATATATATAACAATATTATATTTTATTATTTTATATATTTAAAAAAGTAGTATTTTATTGTAATGTTTTAAAGAATAAAATTTTAGGCGATTTTACGTGTATATGTACTTTCGTAATTAATGTGATATTTTCTTGTATATTTGACTGATGTTAAGTATGCACATATTTATATTTTAATTATTTTTAAGTATTTTCTATTTTAGTTATTTATATTATAAATAATTATATTGAGATAATAATTTTGTGTTTGATTTCCTTTATTTTTATATACTTATTATGGTATGATGATTTTATATATATATTTATTATGATTTAGTAATTAATACAAAATGTTGATGTTATATTTATTTATTTTATAATTTTGAATATTCTCTAATGATGACAGTATTTTCATGTGAGTATTTTGAAAAATAAGTATAATTATAATGATAGTTTCAGTTATTAGTAATATATATATATATATATATATATATATATATATATATATATATTTAAAGTTAATTATTTTAATTACTCTAATTTATCATATATTAGTTCTGAAATATTATTAATGTTTTGAAAATTAAATGATGTTTGGAGTAGTATTAAAAATGAGATTAAATAATTATTAATTTTGTTTTAGCAAAATAATAATAGTAAAATATAAAATAAAAGGTGACCAATCGGCTTGACCCATGTGTGTGAAGGAATTTAAATCCTTAATTGTGTTAATGAAAATAAATATAAAAAATAAGAAATGGAGCCGGATAAGTACATATGCGAAACAAAGAGGAAAGAGGAAACAGAAAGTAGGGTTATTGTTTGACATTATTGATCGATAATTGTCTTCGAAAACTTTCTTCGTTTTTGTCCAAATTTCAGTACGTTATTTTATTTATTTACTTAGCCGATTAAACACATTTTCTCATATTTTTAACCATCTCAATTTCTCTCTAAAATATCCGACTTCTTTGTTTTATAGAATTCGTTATTTTACACTGTTTTTCTTCATCGTAACTTTGATTTAAGAGAAACCAACGCAAAACGACTCTACGAACATTGGCTAAATGATGAATTAATTAGTTTTCTGACTTGGGGTAAGTTTCCTTTACTCAATTTTGATATTGACCCTTTTATAGTGTATTTTCTCATAATTTATTTTTTATGTTTACACGTAAACTGTTGAGTTAGATCGATTGAAGGACAAAGAGTCAAAGAACAAATGCATTTTTCTTGTGGACTTGTATACGCGTGTGAAAACGTCGAAATAAGGTAGTGGGTGAAAGATATGTTAGATGAACGGGAAAACCATTTTTCTCAATGATTCATTCGACGCTCGCTACGTACGGCGGTGACCTTTGATTGATAAATTAATTAATGAAAATATAAGAATTGTGAGATTAAAATGTGAAATAGAAATGTTTATAAGGTGTTGATTGATCAAATTTTTTATAATTGTGTGGTATTTGATATTTCATATCATTGTTATATTGGATGTTGAATGAATTTTGTCTTTGCTTGATTTGATGAGATTTTGTGATGTGATGATAAACCTTGAATTCATTGTGTGACATAATAATATATGATAATAATGGTGACATAAAATTGAGATGTAATCAAATTGTGATGAGTATACTGATGTCACACCATAGTTGATGAAATAGTGATGATTCCAACTTATGTTAAAGATGACGCTCTTAATGGAGTAGTCTAGGCCAACAAGGGGAGAAAATAGATGTTGAAAATTTTTTAAATGAAAATTATTTTGTCATTATATAGGGGGTCTAACAAGTCTAGTGATGTTGGCGAAATACAACTGAATGAGCTTGATCGTGACGGTCTATTATTCAGCTTTAAAGCAAGATTATTAGACTTTAGAAGTATTCTGGTGGGAAATTCCTAGGTGACATGGATGTAGCTCTGTCGAGAACTATCATGCAACACATATCTACCTCGACTGTCGCATATATGTGTATCGGGTTGAGTTGAGGGGATCTATGAAGACAAAGACAATTTAAATTGTCTGTTCACTTGTGTTGTTGCATTATGAGTTAGAATGGTACCAAATTATGAAGAAGTAGAGTTTAAGCTCATGCATAACATTACATTTTCTTGTGATTGCTTTGTTGTGATTAATATGTTTCAAAAGTGATAATAGTTTCTCTTAGATGATTTGATGCATATTATAATGAGATAATGATTTTACTTGAGTGACTTTGATGTTATAATATGGTATTATTTCCTTGAACATTTTGATATATCATGATGTGTTATGAGACGATCTATTATGGTTATTTGTGTATTCTTTTTATTTATATTACTATCAACATGATTTCGAAACCCATCGTTGTTTGTGTTTGACTGACTTGACTTTGCGTTTGCGAAATCGCAGTTACTACAAGTTAATGAGTCTTGAAGTTCAAGTTTGGGAGAAGCCCCACTCTGAAAGGTGATATTGGGAATTAAAATTATAAGTTGCATTTTACTTATTTTATTAGAAACGACTTTTAGTATGAAAACCTTATAAGTACTAGTAAGTTTTTATAATTAAATTAAGAAATTATAACTAAATCAAGTTTATTGAGATTGCACTATTTTATAGGTGGAAAAAAGTCTAAATTGTTCCATTTGTATTTTGAGAATTGTGATATCCTAAATAGCTCATAAAAGTTTATTTTTTCTTCAAAAGAGATTTCATTTATCTATTGCAAATTTTTATTAAATTATATATAAATTATTGTGAGTGTGTGTCTATATATATATTATTTTGGAATTTAGGGTGTCTCAAATTTAATAATATTTACTAATATCAATAATCTAACTTCAATGACCAACAATCCGCTTATAGCTAGTTTTACAAACTTCACTCTTGGCTAGACACTTTTGAGTTAGACTTTATAGATCCCTTTGTATTGCAATTAAGGGTGATCACGGTGTGATTGGGTCGATTTTGAGGCAAAAAATATCTATTTCAAAGATAAAATCAAACGTGATTTAGTTTGGATGACACGTTTGATAAAATTTGATTCGATCTGATCCATTTACATGTGATTTAATTTGAATCAATATGTCTGAGTATTTACACTAATAAGTTATTTTGTGTGCGAGGGAGAGAACAAAGGTTATACTAAAAACATTCTCCCTTAAAAATAGAAAAAGATAAATAAGGGTTACCTTTATTATTTTTATAAAATGTTAAAATAAAAAAGTTATTTTATGGGTTGTCTGCAAGTTCGTCAACTCGCTACCAGGTTGGATGAAGTGGTACTATTGATTTGATCATCTAATTTAGTATGCCCCATCAGGGTCGGAGCATTGTGGGGATAGGGGGCCACGACCACCCAAAGAAAAAAAATTATAGGTAAAATGACCAAATTGCCCTTAGTAAAATTAGAAAATTACAATAATACCTAAATCCTAAAATATTCTTTCTCCTCTTCCTCTCTCTCCGTCTTCTAGTTCTAGAATCGGCCCATCTTGATCTTGCTTCAAGTTCCACAATCGGCCTCGCCCTCGCCTCGCCTCTGCCCGCCTCGCCTTTGCCTTTGCCTCGCCTCCTTGCCGTTCGTGGTTCGTCAAAACTCAAAAGGTTCGGATTTCAATTTCGTGTTTTTGTTTCATTCATCATCAAATTCAGAATTGATATTTGGAGTTTGGAGTTTTGTTTGGAATTTGGATTTCAATTTTGTTGATTTGGAGTTTGGAGTTTTGTTAATTTTTGCTGATTTTTGGAGTTTGGATTTCAATTTTGCCTCGCTGATTTTTGTTGATTCAGAATCGATGGGGTGATAGTAGATTTTGTGCAAGATCGAGGAACTCTTATGGGACAACGGTACTCCATTTCCCGAACCCTGTATAGATCGTATTGTTGATACTATTGGAAAGGTAAACCTTAGGGAAATTTAGGATATAATGATTATAATTGAATGCATGAAGTTGATTGTTTTTACTTTGTTACCAGTATGAAGCATTGGCGTGGCTTTGTGGATGATTGAGTTTTTTTGGGTGTTTGGTATTATTGGTTGTTGGGGGGGAGCATTGTGGGGACAGGGGGGCCACGACTGTTGGAACCAAGTTGGTTCGATCAATCAAAGTTTTGATGTTAACAAAAGTATTTTATGTAAATAGTATTGTTACTTAGAGGAACAAATCAGAAGTTGTGCAAAATCAGAGGATGACACCACTAGAGGATACATCCAGAGGAAGCAACTAGAGGATAGAAATTGCACCAGAAGGTTCGGCCAGAGGAAACATCCAGAGGACACCAGAGGATACACCTCCAGAGGATATCAGAGGATGTCATCAAAGGCAAACATCAAAGGACGAATAACATCATCAGAGGATATCTTTCTTGGCCCAGATCAGAAGAAAGCAGAGTCCAGAAGGAGACCTGGTCTAGACCAGAATGAAGCTTTTCAGAGGGAGACTTGTTCTAGACCAGAAGGAAATATAAGTTAGACTTGGTTCAGACTTATTCCTGACAAGAAGATAGCATGGTCGTGAATAAAACCCAGTCCAGACTTGGTCCAAACCAGAAGATAACTGGTCCAGAACAAATGACTTGGTCCAGACTTGATCTAGACCAGGGGATAGCATGGTCCAGAACATAAAACTTGATCCAGATCAGAAGATATAAGTGTCCAGAACATAAGACTAAGTCCAGATTTAATTCAGATTCAATCCAGACTCAGTCCAGATCAGATGATAAATGTCCAGATTAAAAGATCAATATCAGAGGATAAATGTCCAAATTAAAGTATCATGGTCCAATGTTGGCCGAGATCAGAAGATCACAAAATGGTACAGATCAGATCATATGGTCTAGTGTTGGCCGAGATCAGAGGATCACAAAATTGGTACAGATCAGATCACATGGTCCAGAATTGGTCGAGATCAGAGGATCACAGAATTGGTACAGATCAGATTATATGGTCCAGAGTTGGTCGAGATCAGAGGATCATACGGTCCAGATTTTAATCATGATGAAAGTCAGTGAAGACTTGATTAAAATTCGAAGAAGACATGATTAAATTTTGATAGAAATTTGATCAAAGTATCAAGGGGATTTGATTCAAAAATTCACTGAAGACTTGAAGAAATTCGAATGCAATCTGAAGCTTAAAAAGATATGGTTTGAAATTAAAAGAAACAAGATTGGTCAACAGAATTTTCAAATGCAATCTGAATCAAAAAAGATATGATTTTTATTTAAGTGAAACATGATTGACCAATAGTATTTTCAAAGGAAATCTGAGCAAGATCTATTTCAAATTTAAGCTTGGATAAAGCCCAATTTGCAGCTATATAAGGAGGCTTCAGGCAGCAACATCAAGCATCGAAAAACACAAGAACTCAAGCTTCATATTCAACACAATCAGAGAGTTCAAAAGAGAAAATCACTTGAGTGCAAAAGCAAAAAATTTCTAAGTGTTTTCGAGAGAGAAATTCATTGTAGCAATCAGCTTTCCATAAACAACTTTGCAGAGTTCCAAACCCTTGTAATCTAACCCGATAGTAGTGCAGATTCCTTCTTCAATCTGGGGTTGTAGAGTCAAGGTGTTGTTTTCATTCCTCAAAAGTATGAGGTTGTCAGGCTGTTTGAGAAGACTGGCTTGAAGGGTCAGGTGTTGTAATTCAAAGTTTTTGAATTAGTGGATTAAAGCCTTCAGGATAAAGGGACTGGATGTAGCCAAGTTAATGGCGAACCAGGATAAATTGTTGTGTTCTTAAGTTGTTATGATCCGCTGCTAAGTCTGATCAATTATTCATTCAATAATTCGCATCAACACTCAACAAACAACAAAAGAATTCAAGTTTGACAAACACAATTCAACCCTCTCTTCTCGTGTTTGCACCTTCAACGACCACCCCAAGAATTTTTTCATATATGTAAAATGACCAAACTGCCCTTAGTAAAATTAGAAAATTACAATAATAGCTAAACCCTAAAATCAGTCTTCTTCTCTCTCCCTCTTCCAGTTCCAGAATCATCCCATCTTGATCTTGCTTGAAGTTCCACAATTGGCATCGCCCTCGCTTGACACCTCGCCTCCTTGACTTTCGTGGTCCGTCAAAACTCAAAAGGTTCAAATTTCAATTTCGTGTTTTTGTTTTATTCATCATCAGATTCAGAATTGATGTTTAGAGTTTTGTTTTGGAGTTTTGTTTGGGTTTTGGATTTCAATTTCGTTGATTTTTGTTGATTTGGAGTTTGGAGTTTTGCTGATTTTTGTTAAGTTTTGGAGTTTGGATTTCAATTTCGCCTCGCTGATTTTTGTTGATTCAGAATCGATGGGGTGATAGTAGATTTTGTGCAAGAACGAGGAACTTTTATGGGACAACGGTACTCCATTTCCCGAACCTTGTATAGATCGTATTGTTGATATTGTTGGAAAGGTAAACCCTAGGGAAATTTTGGATATAATGATTATAAATTGAATGCATGAAGTTGATTGTTTTTACTTTGTTACCAGTATGAAGCATTGGCGTGGCTTTGTGGATGATTGTGTTTTTTCGTGTGTTTGGGATTATTGGCTGCAGGGGCGGAGCATTGTGGGGTCGGGGGGCCACAGCCACGCCAAGAATTTTTTTATATATGTAAAATGACCAAACTACCCTTAGTAAAATTAGAAAATTATAACAATACCTAAACCCTAAAATCAGTCTTTCTCCTCTTCCTCTCTCTCCCTCTTCCAATTCTAGAATCGACCCATCTTGATCTTGCTTCAAGTTCCACAATCGGCAACGCCCTTGTGTGACACTTCGCCTCGCCTCGCCTCCTTGCCGTTCGTGGTTCGTCAAAACTCAAAAGGTTCGGATTTCAATTTCGTGTTTTTGTTTCATTCATCATTAGATTCAGAATTGATGTTTGGAGTTTTGTTTTGGAGTTTTGTTTGGAGTTTGGATTTCAATTTCATTGATTTTTGTTGATTTGGAGTTTGGAGTTTTGCTGATTTTTGCTGAGTTTTGGAGTTTGGATTTCAATTTCGCTCGCTGATTTTTTTATTTATTTTTGATGATTCAGAATCGATGGGGTGATAGTAGATTTTGTGCAAGAACGAGTAACTTTTATGGGACAACGGTACTATATTTCCCGAACCCTGTATAGATCGTAATGCTGATACTGTTGGAAAGGTAAACGCTAGGGAAATTTAGGATATAATGATTATAAGTTGAATGCATGAAGTTGATTGTTTTTACTTTGTTACCAGTATGAAGCATTGGCGTGGCTTTGTGGAGGATTGAGTTTTTTTCGCGTCTTTGGAATTATTGGCTGTGTGGAATGATAAAACCTCCAAGTACCCTTTTGTAAGTCTTCTATTTCAACTTGCTTCCTCAATATTATTGGAATTTCGTTTTATTTTGCTATGGATGCTTGCTGATTTCAATTTTATAATAATAGTTGTTCATCAGATGTTATATATAAGGTTGATTATGAAAGATTGGTGAATGTTGGAACTTGGATGTGTTTTAAGCTTGATTGGATTCAATATTGTTGTTCTCATTTCTTGCTTGTGAGATTTTTTTGGAGTTATGTATTGCCATATTTTATTTAGATCTTTTTGGGTGCATACAGTGTCTATGGTTATCATTATCTGACAATGGATTGAAATAAAAAATAATGCTAAATGCACAATTACCATACTCAAAGTCATGACCTAAATGCACAATTACCAAGTTTAAAGAAAATGATGGAATTAAAAAAATGAGGTGTATGAGTGTGAAAAAAACAACTCAAAAACAAGAATTCATCAAAGACAGTGCGAGTTTGAAGAACACAACACAACATAAAAACAAAAATTTAACAGAGACATGAGAAGAAAATTAGAAGAACTTGTTGAGATTGAAAAATTGATGAGTTTTTGCTTTGAAGTTGAACTTTGGGGTTTTTTGACGCCTTTAGGGCATATTTAAAAATGAGACTTTTGACCTTTTTTTTACTCATGATGTTACTTAAGAGTGATCGTGTTTTTGTTGCATATAAGGTGTTTGATATTTTTTTTTTGCATATAAGGTGTTTGACTTTTTATTGCATATAAGGTGTTTGAGTTTTTTTGTTGCATATAAAGTGTTTGATTTTTGTTTTCATTTAATTTTCACTAAAAAGATGTTTTATGTTTCCTAAATTTGTTGATTTAGAGAAGTTTGTGAGAATGAAGAAGAATAAAAGAACAAGATTTCAAGTTAATTAAAGAACGTAGAGAATTACTTTAAGGTATTCTTAAGTCATGTAGTTAAATTATTTGATACTTCATTTTGTGTTTATTACAATTTAATTTTTTTATATATAATATTATTTACATATTTGATTTATATATTATATTTTTATGTCGACCACCTCAAACTTTTTAGTCAAGCTCTGTCATTGTGTCCCGTTCCGTTTTTTGGCAGGCTAATCAAGGAGCAAATTGAACCAGTTTTTCATCGCTACCATTGTCGGAAAAAATCTCGCACACACACATAAAATCTTATATAGGAATAAGAAAACACACTAAAAATAAAAGAATAAGAAAATATAGAATAATTTAACCATTTACCTACGTCCACAAAAATACCTCAACAATTATATTTACTATCTCAAATAAAATTACAATGATTTGTAATTCAACCCAAAACAAATAAAAATTAAAAAAAAAAAAAAAGAAGAGATTTTGCATTCATTAGCCAAAGGTGATAAGTTCAAATCTTTTATATATTTGATTCTAAATCATATTAAATATTATCCCCTAAAAAAAATAGAAAAAGATAAAACATTTATTTATTTATACGACTTCAATTTCCTTTAGACAAAGTAAGTAGTTATGGACATTAATGTTGTTTACTGGTGGTTAGGGATGAGACATCCCATTAAATCCAAGATAGGGTTTTAGGTAAACATATATACACACAAAAAATGAAATTGTTCGTTGGTGTATCATTTTTAAGATTCCCTATCATGGAATTGGTGAATCGTCTACTTCCTATATGAAAAACTATACATCATCAAATTAAGATAGTGTTTGCTTCTTTATAGAATTTTGTTTAATCATTTCTTTAAGATGACAACTCGTTATAAGAAGATATTAAACAATTAATATGTTGGAATTGGATTACTGCTAATATTATTATAAAAATATTATTATAAAAAGACAAATATAATTTTTTTGTAAGTGTTCACTGAACTCCAAAGTCTTTTCTACGTTAAATTGAGAAAATATTTTTAACTTAATATCTTTTATATAAAAAAAATATTAAAAAAAAGTAGTTGCATATTTCTATCAAGTCTTGTTTATATGTGTGTTCATTATCTTTAGTAAACATCAAATAACATTATAATATTGAATTTAATTGAGCTATAAATCCATGAATGTGGCCACTTAATTAATTAAAGTTATGTCCAGTTATACATTAATTAGTTTCTCACCTACTTTTTAGTTCTAACCACTGGAAGAGGGTTTGCACCGTCACACATACATACAAAAAATTTATATAACTATAAAGAAAAATAATAATGTCAAGTTTATTTTAAAAAATATAAGTTAATTTATTTTATTTGTCTTCTAGTCCAGGTCACAAATTATTGTTTCCTCAACTGCACTTATATGATTTGATTTGTCTTGATTTAGTTCCTTTGACTGATTTCATGGAAGTTGTTGGGAAAAAGAGAAGACTCTACATGGAATTATGTTTTTTTCTTATATTTTCTCATAATAAAAAATTCATTCATTGAAATAATAAATTGGTAACTGGCTTTCTATAATTGACAATTTGACATAATAAGCTGGTATATATTTGGGTTTAAGCGGATATACATATATCTGTACAATTATTTTATAAATTTTTTTCACTGGTGACAAATTAATAACTTTATTAGAGATGTTTCAGTCATTAAATATAAATATTTCTTTTAACATATATTCAAATTTAAATTATTATAACAAATTTGAATGATATATGACATTGTAGATTTAATATTAATTATTAGTTCTGATTTCATATATCTATAGCTCTAAAGTATTTTTGAAAACTTTAATTTTTTTATAATAAAATTTGTATTTTTTATTATACAATGTAAATTTTAAATTCGAAATCAAGCCTCTGTATATTAATA
This sequence comes from Cicer cuneatum, assembly GCA_037974295.1. NCBI lineage: Eukaryota > Viridiplantae > Streptophyta > Magnoliopsida > Fabales > Fabaceae > Cicer > Cicer cuneatum. Next base: position 771,705 of record JBBPBO010000003.1, on the reverse strand, counting down.
TTCTTACAACTGTCAAATAAATTTTACTTACACGATAGATGACTATTTGGATTTATATAATATCAAGAACTAACTTATGCTAGTCCTTAATGGTTATTTATGTTTGATTTTTTATTCGTATTCGTATAAAATATGTACACAAAATTATGAATTTTTTTATAAACACAAAAACAGGAGTATACACATGAGGTTATTGACCTACCTCAATCAAACCCAATCTCATGACTAGCTTCATCATTACCAAAATTCTCCAATTAATATTCTTTTCCCCCTTATCTTCATTTGCATAATAAAGGAATGATATTAGTACAACTAGGGAATATGTAACTTTTAGAAAGTGGGCCCAGACAGGCCCACGTCAATGGCTTGGTATGAGGGGTCCATCATGTCTGCTAACCAGTTACCAGCTTCGTTGCAGCTGGATGAGGCCCACTTCTTGGATGAGAATTTCAACCAATCATTGCTGTCACTTTTTAACACGTGGCAACTTTCTACTCGAACTTTCATCTCTAGTAACGACACCGCACGGTCATGTTAAGAATGTACCTATACTTTTCGCGTCGAAAAGCCGTTAATCCCGCCACCTTATGTTTCTTACGTTTCAACTGCAAGTTTGAGATTAAGCAAATCAATTTCCTCTAAATTATTATTATCTAAACAAAAAATTAATTATATAGATAAAGTAAATTATGAATTGCTTTAGAGATAAAATTCATCTAATATATATTTTTTTATATAAACAAATACTTTTACCACTAAATCAAATTATTAGAGGTCTATCACTTTATATTTCTTGTGATAATCAAATTTGGCATAAATTAATTAGTTTGGCTTTTGATGCTACTAATTCAACTACTTATTTTCTGATAAAAAAAAATATTGATCCAAATATGATAAATATTTAAAAATTAGTGAAATAAAATACACATACAAAAATATATAAATATTTAAAAATACGTAAATTATCTCGACAATAATCAATCGTAATTTGACTTTACTTATTTTTTATCGAATTTTAAATTATCATATATTTTTCTTTAAAATTAGAGGATTTTGTCTTGGCAACAATAAAAAATTATAATATTAATTTTTGAAAAAATACATTTGAAGAAGAGGAAAGGAGTGGGAGAGAGGTCACCTTCTTAGTTTTGCTTCAAAATTCCAACTCAATGCTGCAAGCACAGCATTCACATCACACATGCATATTTATGGATTTCAATCTCATGTACTCAAAATTACATGCACTTGTTTCCTCAACACATCAATAACTATTTGTAAAAATTAAACCATTCAACATAAATAAAATTTTAAATTTTAAATTTAAAAAATTAAAAATATAATCTAATTCTTAACGTCCGATCTTAATCTGACGGTCATGAATATGTTGACTGCACAATTCCCATTACTGCTTGAGATCTAAATCCCATATTTATCTAGAAAATCTCAATGATATCATTCACAATTCCCATTTTACCCTCCGTATTTCACCAATATTCCCATTACCTACCACAAACAAGTCTTCTTGCACAACTCACATGTGCATGTTTGTGTATATATATATATAGATAGATATAAAATCATACCAATACAAATTATTCATATGCATTGATTGACCAATATCTCTTCATCTAAATTCTCAACACAAACACAACCTTATAAACAACCTTGTAAAGTTTCGGTTTTTATTCTTTGGAGAATACTAAAAGGTAACACCCCATTTCATTTATTGTCTCTCTTTTGTTTTTTATGCTTTGGTTTCAGTTTATGATTTCAATGAATTCAGTTTCAATCACACCCTTTTGTTGTTATTGTTCTCAAAATGAGTTTCTTGCTTTCTGCATTTTTTATTCTTCATTGCTTTCCTAGTTTCCTAGGAAAAACAAATACACCAGAGTAATAATTTGAAAAAATGAAAGTAATTGAATGGAACTACATATTTCGGCGTCAGACACAAACACATATGTTGTCTTTGATATTTACATAGGTTGTATTTCTTCTATTGTCAATGAGTTTGATCATTGACAACAGTGGAATTTTAGAAGAAAAGTTTTTTGTGTTGTGTTGTGAAATAGGAAAGAGAATCTGAGAAGAAGCAATTTCAAGCAATGAAACCAGGTGGAATAATTTTAGTTGCTTTTGATTTATATATATATATATATATATATATATATATATATTTTTTTTTTTTTTTTTTTTTTTTTTTTTTTTTTTTTTATCTTTTCGCTTTTTGGTTTGCAGTGATGAATTATAAAGTTTGATTCATTTCTCTTTTACTTTTTTGTTTCTTTTCTGTTTCTTCTTATAGAATTTTTTGCTTTCTTTCTATTGAAATAAAATTCTCATAACACCTGTGAAGTTATAAATGGTTTTATTGACTTTGAGGTTTGTTTCTGTAAAGTGAAAATAAACAAACATTTAATGTATAATGTATTCTGATTCTTTTCTTTAGTGTTTTTGTTTCTTGTTTTTATTTTTTGGTACTTATTAATACAAACTATTTATCAGTTTTATCGATGACTAATCTCTATCAGGGAACCTAACTGACCATCTTTAGTAGGTTTCTTCTAATCACGTTTTTTTGTCCCCAAGGTTCGGACAGAGACATTGCTTAAGGGATTCGAGTCTAGTTTTTGGTTAGAAGAATTTCAAACTTTTATTTTAATTCTATGATAATTTCAGGTGATTATAGTGTTGAATTCAATGCCTACAATGGATGAATTAAAAATGAAAAGTGCAGAAGATGAAGCTAGTGAAAGTTATACACCTCATAAGGATAACTTTACTCAACAAGCATCACCAAGGAGTACACTAAGTCCAAGAAGTATTCAAAGTGATTCAATTGATTTAGCTATTGATAATGTTGTGGATACTTCAATTGAACAATTGTATAACAATGTTTATGAAATGAGAAGCTCTGAAGATCAATCGCCTTCAAGGGCTAGTTTTTACTCGTATGGCGAAGAATCGAGGATTGATTCGGAATTGTGTCACCTTGTTGGAGATATTGTAGATTTGGAGATTACAAAAGAGGTTGTTGTAACAGAAAATAAAGATGATTCCAATGTCATTGCTAGTGAGAAAGTTGTTGTATCATCGAGCACAAGGGTCGTTGAAGGATCGTCTAAGTCACCTGCGAAAAACCGAAGTTTTCATAAGAGGAATGAGAAGGGAAGTAGAAAAGGAAATGGTTTTTTTAACAATATGAGGAGGCATAAAAGGTTTGGTTTGAAAGATGGTATTGTTGACGAGGTAGATAATCCTGATCTTGGACCGTTCTTGTTGAAGTTAACGAGAGATATGATATCTTCGGGAGAGAATCCGAACAAGGCTCTTGATTTGGCTCTTAGAGCTTTAAAATCATTTGAGATATGTAATGAAGAGGGTAAACCAAATTTGGAATTGGTGATGTGTCTTCATGTTTTGGCAACAATTTACTGTAATTTAGGACGATACAACGAGGCTATACCGATTCTCGAGCGCTCGATTGATATTCCTGTGTTGGAGGATGGTCAAGATCATGCATTGGCTAAGTTTGCAGGGTGTATGCAATTAGGTGATGTTTATGCAATGATGGGACAAATTGAGAATTCTCTAATGTTTTATACAGCAGGACTTGAAATTCAAGGGCAAGTCTTAGGGGAAACTGATCCGAGATTCGGAGAGACATGTCGGTATGTAGCCGAAGCACATGTTCAAGCATTGCAATTTGACGAAGCTCATAAGCTTTGTCAAATGGCTCTTGATATTCATAAGGGAAATTGTTCTTCTTCTCATGCTTCTTTTGAAGAAGCGGCCGATAGGAGATTGATGGGACTAATATGTGACTCGAAAGGCGATTATGAAGCTGCTTTAGAGCATTATGTTTTGGCAAGTGTGGTCATGGCTGACAATCGTCAGGAAGTAGATGTTGCTTCGGTTGATTGCAGCATAGGCGATGCCTATTTGTCGTTGGCGCGCTACGATGAAGCAGTGTTTTCTTATCAAAAAGCATTAACTGTTTTCAAATCAACCAAAGGAGAGAATCATCCATTGGTTGCTTCTGTTTATGTAAGGTTAGCTGATTTATACAACAAAATAGGCAAGTTTAAGGAATCAAAATCTTATTGCGAAAACGCGCTTCGAATTTTTGGGAAGAAAATTCCAGGAATCCCTTTAGAAGAGATTGCTAATGGTTTGATAGACGTTGCAGCCATTTATCAATCCATGAATGATCTCGAAAAGGGTTTGAAGTTACTAAAAAAGGCGTTGAAAATATACGAAAATGTTCCCGGTCAAAAAAGTACTATTGCCGGAATCGAAGCTCAAATGGGAGTTATGTATTATATGTTAGGAAACTATTCTGATTCATATAACATCTTCCAAAGTTCTGTCACAAAATTTCGCGCCGGCGGAGAGAAAAAATCTGCTTTATTTGGAATTGCATTGAACCAAATGGGTCTTGCTTGTGTCCAAAGGTATTCTATAAATGAAGCTGCAGATTTGTTTGAAGAAGCTAAGACTATATTGGAAAAAGAGTATGGTCCTTATCATCATGATACCTTAGGAGTCTATAGCAATCTAGCAGGCACTTATGATGCAATGGGAAGGTAACATGTTCATTGACCCTTAAATATCTCCTTAATTTTGTTTTTTTCTTTCTAATCTCGAAATAGTATTATCTCTGTCTTATTTTATCTGTCTTTTAAGATAATGCACACATTTTAAGAAAACTGTTGATTATAATCCTGTTCAAGGTAAAACAATTATTTCAATTAAATTGTCGTTATTATAGTGTTAATGTAGAGTAGATTGATTGATACTCTAAAAATAGTACGTGGTTCATTTTGGTACGGTTTGGATTGCTTCCTAAAAAAATTGATCTGATTAAGTCTGATTTAGATTATATCGGTTCATTTGATTTTTACTAATGCATAATTATACATTTATATTATATTATGTCAAATAACATATGACAAGGTGAATAACATCAACATATATAATACTTCTAATGTTTCTTGTTAATTGTAATGATTTTGCAGAGTGGATGATGCAATTGAAATGTTGGAATATGTAGTTGGGATGAGAGAAGAGAAGCTTGGAACAGCAAACCCTGACGTCGACGACGAGAAACGAAGGTTGGCCGAGTTGTTAAAAGAAGCAGGAAGAGCAAGGAACAGGAAATCAAAAAGATCATTGGAAACTCTTCTTGATGCCAACTCTCAGCTTATGAAAGACAATGGCATTAAAGTTCTATGAAGCTGAGGCTGTATATATAAAAAAAACAGTGAGATTTGGCTTATTTTGCTTATGTTTTGATCATTGGTTTGCAAATTTAGTTAGAATAAACAATAACAAAGTTGGAATGAATAGGTTCCACTTTCACAAAAGTTACTTTGTACGTGTATTTTCTCTATACTGCACAGGAAATTTCTATGTATAATTAAATATATTAAGGATTTAATTCATATATACACTGTAAATTAGTCTTTACTCTAGTATCATTAAAAACATTTAACTTTAATTATAACTACTTTTAGAGTCACACATGTGATTGGTTGTGATTTGTTGACGGTGTAAAACTTTTCATAGTGACTGTATAAAAATTCAGTGCAATACAATTTTCTAAGTAAACAAATGAATGTTGAAACTTCACTTTCTTTGCTGGTGCTGCTGGTACACCAAAATACTTGTTGGAAAATTCAGTTTCTTCTAACCACATTTGAGATGCAACCATTTGTTATATAATCAAGGAATTCTTATGAACATGACAGGCATGAATATGACACTAACTCTCTCTCTCTCTCTCTTCCTAATGCTTACATTGTAAGGCAAGATAAAAAGTAAACATCTAAGATTCAAACAGATCAAGGAATTTATTTTGACAAACTTTCTATGACCACATATTGACTAGTCTTATGGCAATCCATCTCATATGAATTATGCAATTCAGAAACATGCCTGCTCAACTGGAACTGGTGAATCAGAGAAGGAACCATAGAGAATTTGTTTAGCAATCAATTGGTTTGCTCTTTGGGAGTAGTGTATGCCATCCCAAATAATATGTTGAGAAGGATTTGTGCATGGATTTCCATTTATTATTTCTTTTGTCCCACAGTTTATGCGGTAACTGGTGTAGCTGCCGCAACAGAAGTCCAATAGACTCACAAAACCTGCCACAGATCAAACTTAACAGATAATAATTTAATTCGCATACACTGTCAATATAAAGTTTTTTTATACTGCCGATTCATCATCAATTGTCACATCATTAAAAATACTTTAATTATATAACTACCGCAAAAGTCATATCAATTGTCTCGAGAGATTAGTCTCTCCAGTTGCATACACGGAAGATACCTTGGTTTACCCTAAAAAAAACATTTCATTCTACTCAATGGTGTGTTCTTTTGGAGACTTAAAGATTACCTTGGCTCCTTGCATTGCTGATTATTTCATATTTGGCTTTGTACATATCAACATATGTAAATTTGGCTAGTGGTAGTTTTCTCCTTAGCTGAAACACTTGGTCCTTTAGCTTCTTGTTAAATTCCTCAGCAATTTTGTTCTGAGGTTTCACACAGCCATTGGCATCTAGGTTACCCTTCTTGTGCTCATAGGAGAAGTAATTGAAGGGCAAGCACCCAATTGGACCTGTGTTGTGAATCCAGAACACTCTTGCACCTTCATTGTATAGTTGCTAAAACATAGTCATGACAAACATAGGATGTTGTTTGGATAAACAACTTAAATGACTGGTTAGAGCATAAACATTTATCATACATGTGTTCATGTATATAAGCTATTTCTAGAATAGAAGAGAAAATAAAGTCAAACTACTTTTATAAGTTATCTTGGAGTTCAAGAAAAATATCTGAAGACATCTAATGAATATGTTATAGGCTGTTTTCATAAGCTTTCACAAACACTTTCAGAAGAGTTTATGTCAATAGATAAGTTCAAATAAGTGAATTTGTAGTTCAATAATCAAATTTCTATATGGTAATGTAAACAAGGACTTGGTGGTTGTTTACTACCTTCACTGCTTGGGAGAATTGGCTCAAGATTTCAGGAATTGACTTTTGAACTTGTTCTTATGAGACATGCTGAAAACCATATGCAATATCATTTTGTCCAATATCAATTGTATAAAGGGCCTTAGAGAAATCCTCATTCCTTGGAAAACTACTTCTCAAAGGTGGCTTTGTTTCAATTTTCACTCACTCGTATGCTACGTAACATTAACATTTCAAATTGAAGACATGTTCAGTATCTGACACGTGTCAGTGTCAGACAATAATTCAAGATAAAATAAACAAGAATGAGAATGCAAATATGATGAGAAATTAACTGTTATCAGAGAGCTGATTGAATAGAATATTGGTATGTGACTTGAACAAAATATACTGAGAAACTTAAAGACCAAGGTTGATTGAACTATAACCACCGGGACGAATCAATGCGCCTCCTACCGCAAAGTTTGCACCATCTCTGTAATTTGATCCAACTGAATTCAAATATGCACTTAAATATGGTAGCTTCAATTCTTCACCTGTATATACCACACACACAATTAACAAAGATATAAGGTTGCTTCAATTCTTCAATTGCATATATGTGCACAAAAAATAAACAATATATACAGTGATATACATACAAAACTAGGAGGAGTAAAGGGTCAAAGGAGTTGAAGGAGTAAAAAATCCAGATTTAAACTCTGATCAAAGAGAAAATATTAACATAACAGCCGACAATAACTACTTTCTCCATCCTATAATGAGTGATCCATTTGCGAGAAAAAAAATATTTCAAAATTTCAATTTTCAATATAATATTAATTATTATTTTTAATTATACTATCTAATTAAATACTAAATGCACCATTGTGAATTCAGTATCTTTCGATGTACATTAACAATTATTGTGAATAGACCAATAGTTGATAAAGATATATTAATAAATGTATTATTTTTTCTTTTATTTATACATTTTTCTTAATCAGGGTGAAATACTCAAATAAATCACTCATCGTAGAACAACAGCAGTATTATACTAATATTCTAAAAAAAAAAAGGTAAATAAGATCAGAAATTGATAATGATTATGAATAAAAAAGTTACATATTTCATTGATGCATGCAACAATAATTAAACAAAGTTGCATATAATATATATATTTTTTATGTGGATGTGAATCATTGAAGAGAGAATAGAGATAATGTTCTTAACTTCTACTTACTTAAAAAATCTATGATGAGACGGCCATCAGAAGCTCTTCCAGAGATATTTCCAAAGAAGCTCATACCATTTGGAGGCTTAACACATGTTAATGTTGCATATACAGCTCCAGTATTTTTACCAAAGACCAGAATGAATGTAAATGCCACACATAGATTGAAGAAACCAAGTACATGAATTAGTCTCCTAGAATTCATTATTGGGTTACCACACTCTTCTCACTATATATTTTGGAACCACACAAATTTAAAGTCCAAAAGATGAAAAATGATGAATTTATGAACAAACTTATATCATTCAGATTACTAGTATAAAACAGAAAAATATTTACAAATGTGATAAAATTAAAGTGTTTGAAATACCTAATTTTTAGGTTTGTAATGTTGACTAAAATCAAAGTCGTTGATTGAATCTATAATCATAGAATCTAATATGTCGATATAAACCAAATGAACAATACAATAAAATGAAAAATTAAACGACGTCGCAACAAGACGATGAACAAAATAACGTCACACTCTCATGAAAAAAATCACAAACAAAACATGAAAGAAAAACTAAATATGTGTAGAAACCAATTATTTAGATAAAAAGAGAAAGGAAAATAATAATTTAGAGGAACAATTCTGAAGAAAAAAAAAACTCTAAATCATCCTTCTAGGTGACTTGGTTTTTCTTTCTATAAGGTTGTAGCGTACTATCTTTTTACTCGGTCCATTTTTGCTTTTCCAAATTTTATTGTGGTGGCTTAATATGCCTTAGGGTCTATTTAGATTGACTCAGTGAGTTTATCTATTGGTATAAGCACTTGTGAAGCTGTTTGGGAGAACTTATAAAAATTAGTTGAAAACAACTTATAACTTACATAAAAACATTTAAAACTTTATTTTACCTTGTGGCATAAAAATAGTTAATATATTAGTGCTTATATTATAAGAGCTTATGCTATAATCTGGTTTTCCAAACATGGCCTAAGACTTGTTACATCTAAAATTGAGTGGAAAAATGGCATAGTTCATTGATCCATGCAAAATGTAATTGCATATATATTTTATGTGGATGTGAATCATTGAAAGAGAAGGGATAATAATGTTTATTGTGCTTGCTTATAAAGTTGCATGTATATAATATAAGTGTAGCATATACATCTCCAATGTTTGAATTTGAGTCCCCAAGTTGTAAATTCCAAGGTATAAACAAATATTTTTGTCCTTTCTTCGTTTGTCATCTCAGTTTTTTTTAACAGTCACTAACAACAGGGACGATGTTAAAACAAAATTGAACAAAAAGACTATTTGCTTTGCTTAATAAGAAAAACCACAAAGATTCATATTAGTATAAGGACTCTAATATCAAAGTTACAATTACAAATGAAACTACGATCCTAAGATTCTCTTTATTGCTTTTTTTTCATGTGTTAATGTTCATTTTAAACTCACTACTGCCAATCATAAATCATCACTTTCATTAGTCTAAATATTATAGGATTTCAATTAGCTCAGTTATAACTAAGAAATTCTTTTAGATGCATTAATATTTTATACTATTTATGCAATAGTCCATACTTGCTCTAAGTATATTTTTAGCCCAAAAAAAATATATATATATATATATTCTTACTCATGTGTTTGTTTATAAAAAACAACTTGAAAAATAGGCTACATAATTTATGGTAATCCATCTCATATTAATTAAGTGACTAGCTACAATATGATTCATATATTTGAATCATACATAGTCATAAACTAACATGCCTTCTCAATTGAAACTGGTGGGTCAGAGAATGATCCATAGAGAATTTGTTTAGCAATCCATTGATTTGCTGCTTGGGAATAGTGTATACCATCCCAACTTATATGTTGTGAAGGATTTTTACATGGATTGCCATAAACTGTTCCATTTATTATGGCTTTTTTTCCACAATCTATGTGGTAACCATAGTAACTACCACAACAGAACTCCAATGGACTTACAAAACCTACATTAAATCAACCATAAAAGTTAGAATTTAATTTTGCACTACCTAATTTAAAGATATTCAAAATCAAGGTTTTTTAAATAGTTTTTTAAAGATAATCAAAATTGATTTTCATTAAAACCCTTGCAAAAAAATTGCATTCTAGTCAATGATGTGTAATTTTGGAGATTTGAAACATCACCTTGGCTCTTTGCATTGCTAATAAGTTTATATTTGACTGTGTATAAATCAACATATGTAAATTTGGCTAATGGAAACTTTCTCCTTAGTTGAAACACTTGATCCTTTAATTGTTTGTTATATTCTTGAGCAAGCTCATTGTGAGGTTTAACACAACCATTGGCATCCAAGTTACCCTTCTTGTGTTGATAATAAATGTAGTCATAGGGCAAGCATCCAATTGGACCTGTATTGTGAATCCAAAACACTCTTGCCCCTTCATTGTATAGTTGCTAAGACATTGTAGTCACAAGTATTAGTTACATAAACAAATTAATTAAGCACTTATTTGAGCTTATTTCTTAACATAACTTATGACATGTTTGTATGCTGCTTTAAACTATTTTTCATAAACTACTCAGGTTGGCTTATGAAAACAGTTTGGTTTTATTTTTATATTTTGTTATAGAAATAGCTTATGCATAAGCATTTATACAATAAGCGCTTATGCTATACACATTTAATTAAGTTGTGTATCCAAACAATATAAGCACTTACATATCAGCTAATTTTATACTAAAAAATAAAATAAAGTCAAATTACTTTCATAAAACTTATGAAATGTCATAAGTTGTTTCTATAAATTATAACAAATAGTCTCATGATCTTGATATCAATAGATAAACTCAAATCGAAGAAATAGAACCAAATTGCTATATAATAATGTGTCAAGAGGGCTTAAATACCTTCACTGCTTGGGAGAATTGGTTCAAGATTTCAGGAATTGAACTTTTAACTTGTTCCTCTGAAGTGTGCTGCAAACCAATGGCAAGATCATTTTGTCCAATATCAATGGTGTAAAGTGCCTTAGAGAAATCCTCATTCCTTGGAAGACCACTTCTTAAAGGTGGTTCTGTCCCTATAAATAACATCACATAGTTTCAATTTTCATTATCATCACTCGTAAGCTATGCAGCATTAACAGTTCAAATTGAAATCGTATTAAGTGTCTGACATGTGTCACTATCCATCAGTTATAAAAAAAAAACATAATAAACAAGAACGAGAATGCAAATATGACGAGAAACTAACTCTTGTCAGAGAGTTGATCAAAAAGAGTCTTAGTGTGTGATTTGAACAAAATGAATTGAGATACTTGAAGACCAAGATTGATTGGACTATAACCGCCGGGACGAATCGATGCGCCTCCCACAGCAAAGTTAGCACCATGTCTGTAATTTGATCCAACTGAGTTCAAATATGCACTTAGATATGGTAGCTTCAATTCTTCACCTGCATATATCCACACACACAAAATTAATCAAAGATATAAAGTAGCTTCATTTTTTTAGTTGCTTATATCCAATAAAAAAATAAGCAAAGATTTAGTGACATAGCTTTTTTAAAACAAAACTAGATTAATTGTATACCATACCCAACAACCAACCATCATCATATAATATAGTTCAATTCTATAAATCATTGAAATGAAATAAACTTGAAATAACCAAATGTATCAGTGTCAGACACCATACTCACCTTTAATGAATAATAAAGTTGGAAATTTAATTGATTGCAGCCAAAAAAATAAAAGTGAAACTAAGCCAATTTGATTTATATGAATGTGAATTTCTTACTGATAAAATCTATGATGAGACGGCCATCAGAAGCTCTTCCAGAGAGGCTTCCAAAGAAGGTCATACCATTTGGAGGCTTAACACCAGTGAATGTTGCATATACAGCTCCAGTATCTGAATTTGAATCACCAAAGTTGTAAATTGCAGGGTACACACATTTCTTAGAGTTATTATATACATTCTCACTTGAGACTTGAATAAATGTATATGACAAACACAAATTGAAAAAACTAAGTATATAAATTAGTCTTGTAGAATTCATTGTTGAAGAGTTTGTAGATTTACTCAATAGTAGGGATCATGGTTTTAGTGTTTCTACTTTTTATAATATATAATATATAATATAATGTATACACCGACAATTTTATTACAAATAATTATTTACATTTACATAGTAAAGTTTCTCCATAACTCATTACCATCATTTTAATTTTTTTTTCCTTTCTTTGATGTAAGTGCGAATCTATTAGTACTTAAAAATTAATAAAAAATTTAATAAGAGTTTGTTTTGGATTGAGTACAACTTTAATCAATTCTGAATTAGGTTTAAGTTTAATATTTCTATTAATTTTTAACAAATTTTGAATTTTAGCTTTCACCTCAAATACATTAATTGGACGGTAGAGTTTATGGTACAAAAATTAAGTTCAATTGAATTATATTAATGATTTAATTCAATTCTTGAAAACCATTTTTGAATCAAGTTTAATTCTGAATCGGTTTGAATTGGATTATAAATATATAAATCAGTTTAATATTTTGACAAATTTTTAGTTAAAATCAATTTCGAATTAATTTTTTGAGAAAAAAATTGTTCAAAATAAAAAATTTCGAGAAAAAAGAATATCGAAATTCTTTTAACAAAAATTTTTCAATTTTTTTTAGAAAAATAGATATAAAAAAATTTCGAGAAACAAGTTTCGATTATTTTTTCTAAAAGAAATTCAAAAAAATTTCAAAAAAGAAATCAAATTTTTTTGATTTTTTCTATATCTTCTATATTTAAAAAAGAATCGATATTTTCTATATTTCTTTTCTAGAAAAACAAAATTTTCTTTTTTGATATTTTCTATATTTAAACAAATTTTTTTTCAAAAATTTTTGATTTTTTTTCTTTTTCTATATTCAGATAAGTTTTGATATTTTTTTAAGAAAAGCAAATTTTAAAAAAAATCTTAATTGAGGTTTAAAAAGTTTTAAAAGGGTTAAACTGATTTTTGAATTAAATTTAGTTAACTGATTTATTTTAAATATGTGGTTCAATTCATAAACTATTTAATTGATTTGATTTTTTTTGTGTGCAGTATAATTCAATTTATCATACTTAACCATATATTTTGCACACTCTTATTTGCATGTACACCCACCCCACCACGAGTCTTCCGCGTCAATTCCAGTAACACATTTTGAATTCTGGTTAGGCATCACTAGATGAGATCATTCATTTCACTAATCCTCTATTACCACTATCAGTATGAGTTTCGAACAAAACACATGATATTTTTTTGAAGTAGTAGTTCATAACTCTATTTGCTATTATAGATAAGATGATGATTTAATTAATGTCGATTTAATTAATGATACATATTTTTATTTTTTTTATTTTTATTAAATTAATATCATTTAAATCACTATTTCAATTAAAAAAATAAAAATGATTATTAACGTCTACTTTTAAAAGATGTCATATATAATGACTAAAATTTTAAACATTTTTCAAAGAACACTTAATACATTAGAATTTTTCTTTATGATATACATCGGAATAACATGAATAACCATGTACTAACTCTGATATCTTTTAATTTATTTTATTTAAAATTGCCAATTCGTTAATAATATTAATACATTTGTAATACATTACAACTAATGCATAATTATTTTTTAAAAAAAGAATCTAAAATAATATGCATTTTTGTTACGATATGAACTATTTTTATATTAGTCTTACATAGATTTGCCTCAAAGTAAACATAATTACATATCCAACGACTTGGGTTTTCATCATTTTTAATGTTACCATTTTATTAGAAAAAGAAAGACACAAGTTTCATTGTAACCAAATCCACAATTATGTGATGAAAGATCTCATTTGATTTTGTTAATGACTAATCTTCTCTCAATCACATAATCACTTATTTTTGTTATAAAACTCGAACTCAAAAGATCTTAAGTGTAGTTTTACTCGAACCAAAGAAACTGCCAACAAATTTGGTAGTGCTAACTAATGAAATACTCCTTTCAATCATTATTATAAGTAAAAATATTGTAAAATTACACTTATGTCTTTTAATTATTTCAATTATTTTCTATGTCATTTAAGTTTATTTTATTATGATTTTGTTATTTAAGTTACATTTTTTTTGTATCGTTAATCATTTATCTCAATTTCGACAACAATTAGATCAACTAAAAGTTTATGATCATTTAAAACTCTACCAAATGCTACAATAATATGTCCCATAATATTAATTTTTCAGAAAATATTCATCAAATCTTATAAATTGTATATATTTTTTAATTTTCTCTACAATAATTTAAACTCGGATATAGCTTTAAAAATAAAGTAATAAATGTCTATCCACATAATTAACGTCTTTAACTTCTTTTATATGCAAAGTAGTTTGTGCAGTCAACTTGTTGCAATATTTCGATTAGATCTTATTATTTCATAACACTAATTCAATAAATTTTTCAAATTTAAAGGACTGCATGCTTAATTTAATATATATCAAAGGCTAATGGTGCAAATGAATGTAATTAAATAACCGAATTGAGAAAAAATAAACTTAAATGACCTAAATAAAAATTGAGTTAAACTTAAAGAATTTAATGGTGTATTTTTACCAGAAATAACTAATTTCATGATTATTAAAAAAATTAGTTAAATTCAATTAATTTTTTAGATTTTATATAACATAATCATTTCCCACTATTGAGATAAAAGAATCACATGCCTTGTACCAGTAGGACCAATTAAGTTGTCGTTATCCTAGACTCTTGGTAAAAAGACAGCAAGAACTCACATGTATTCACATCACAATGACACAAAATTGGCATGGATCTCAATGTGAAATAATAAATTCAAAGAAAATCACTATATTGAATTTAAGAAATTGAAAGAGATTTGCTTAATTTTATTCATTCATCACAAACTAAAAAAAATTACAATCCAATCATTTTATTGTTCCTTGTTTGGCAAGTGAAAAAAAAAATCATTTCTCCCATTTTAATTATATGTAAATAAACTTAAGGCCTTTCCAGGCTATTTGTTACAACTTATTTTTAAAATTAATAACAATTTTAAAATTAACTACTTTTAGAAATTTTATTTGTTTGTTACAATTTTTAAAATAATCAGAATCTGAAGAAAAAAAAATCTAAAATCGAATTATAAATTGTTTTAAGTAGTTTTTCATGAAAATTATTTTTTTATAGATGATTCTTTTTAAAGAAAGTCATTTTAATTACAATTTTTTTTTTAAAAAAACATCTCTAAATTAATTAAATACCAAAATTATTGTTTTATAATCCATGACTTCAGGTAATTAATTCATTTGCATTCATTTTTTTTTTTATTTGTAATGGCTATATATCTCTTATTAGGTATGTCCTTGGTTTTTTAGATTAGTTTTCAAATTTATCCACATAGAACTTGATTTGCCAATTGAACCATAATTCATGGTTGGTCCTATACTTCTTCTACCTTGTTGTGTAAGATAAAACATGAAGATAATTTTCTTCAATCCTTGGATTGTGTAATTTATTGCTTATGTAACAAGTATAAATTGAGAATTTGGGGTTTTGAATTGTTATAACAGTTTAATTATTATGCACGATAAATTTAAATTTTTTTTATATTGTCAGCACATCACAATCATTTATATAAATGACTTTAAATATAATTTTGATAAAAGTCAAACATCTATAATAATATAAAAGTTGTGATTTTACTAATATGATAAAAACTTTTTTCAAATTTATTGTTATAATGAGAGTAGCCATAGGGGTGGAGGCACATGTTGGCATTTATTGAAAGCCAGTAAAAATCACAGTGCATAGTCAATGTTTGGATCCTATAACTTTTCAATTAAGGCTCACCAATTCACAACTTAAGAGTGAAGGATAAGGTTCAATCATTGTCCTCCTCATGAACCATGAATCAATGGAACTTCCATTTAAAAACACTCACCCCCACAAAATATATTGCATGACATAAAGTATGAATGTGTTCTAACAGTATTAGATAATTGATGCAATTGGTAACTACATAAAATATATTTACATATTGAGATTTGATCACTATTATGCAAACAAACACTGCCTAAATTATTATTGAAGTCTATCTTGATTTTGTTTTTACAAAGTCTTTCCTGAATTTATTACTAAATAAACAAAATAAAATTATCAGATATTTTGTTAAATTATTTATCTTAACTATTTGTGTGTTTTCATTATCGTTAATACAAAATATAATAATATTTTAGAAGTTGTTTACATAGTAATAATTAAAATATATTAAAAGAAAAATAATTAAAATTACATTAAAAAATAATAACATGTATTCTGTATTTTTTGTTGTTGTTAAAATAACACTCGTTGTGAGATAAGTAATAATCAAGTTTTGATCTTTTTATCTTACTGCCCAAAATTTTATCTTCTTTTTATGAAATTTACTTCTTTTTTGTTATGCAACCCAATATTTTATCTCTTTCTCATAAAAATGGAGCTTTTTGCATTTTTTTTCTTCTATCTTTATACAAGATTGCTTTTCAGGCAAAGATATTTCCTTTTCAACAATGGCAGAACCATCTTTCAGCAGATGCAATGATAACGAGAATAATTAATATTATTCTTTAAATTGTTCATATATTGAGATAATAATTAAAAGTCTTTAAAAAATTCAATATCATAGATCTTGATTTTAATTTAATTTTTAAAATAACTCTTGAATTTTAATTATTCATGTAGAATTTCACCATTTAATTATATGACTTCTAATTATTCGTGTAGAATTTCACCATTCAATCTATATAACTTTTAATTCTTTATAACTATAGGATTTTTATACCCCACAAACATTACCAACTTCTAGAGCTATTTTCCCATTATATTCCTCACTTCAATAAATTATAAACTAAGCCACATTACAAGTCCATAATTTTCTTTAGATTGATTCAAGCTCAATTTTAACTTAACTCCAAAAAAACTTAAACTATTCTATCCTTTATATTATAACTAACTATAAATCACCATCAAGAATAGTCGAAAAATTAACTAAACGTCAAAATATTACAAAAATATTCTGAATGGTTAATGAGATAAACTCATATTTGTACAAGTGGTAAATGCATACAATAACTAGAATGGTGATGACATAAGTACCAATATATATATATATATATATATAAACTTATACATTAAGAGATTTTATCACATCAGAAACTCATACAGCTTTTAGAAGGGAAATTGACTCAAATTACCTATATATCTTGCTAATCAGCAAATAGTGAAAAATAATCAGTTAACTATAAGGGAGAGGAAAAATATTATGAATACTAGATTCTAGCCAATGATTATTCCCTACCCTTTTGAAGTTTATTTATCTATATTTCAATATATGTTTGGATGAGCGATGAGTATGTAAAATCACAGTAGCACTGTAATTTGGTGAAAGATCCAAAGTGTAGATTCTACAAAAAAAAAAAAAAGTGGTAGGTCGTTGTGATTCTGCCAATCTCACTATATATCCAAACATACTTTAAGTTCCCTATTCATATATGTAATGACATAAACTAATGCCTTATTGATACATAGGTTGCTTATGTAATTGTCTAGAACTCCATGAACTGTTTACAGGTGAACTTGGAAAAATGATTGTTGGAAATCTCTCACTTTCCTCAAGATGAGGAAAATCAACAGTGTAATGTAAACCGCGGCTCTCGCGCCTTGAAAGCGCACTGCTAATTACCAACTTAGCACAACAAAACAGGTTTCTCATTTCACAAATCTCAGCCACAACCATTGTTGGTTTCCATCCATGCTTAAACAAGTACTCTTCCCATTTCGCCTCGAGATTGCAAATTTTTCTCTCAGCAGTTTCTAACCTCATTGTTGATCTCACAATTCCTACATAGTACCACATGACAGATTGTAGTTCTTTCCTTAGTTCTTTTGTTGCAGATAAAATTTTGTCTCTGGCATTACTTCCAAGCAAAAATGGCACGACAGGTCTCGGCCACAAATTCGATGCAGTCAGGTCAAGGCTAGAGTTCTTCGTTTGATTGACTGATGGCTGGACAGCTCTTCGCGCGAAAACAAGTCCCTCGAGCAATGAGTTGCTAGCTAGTCTGTTTGCTCCATGCAAACCTGTGCATGCTACTTCACCAGCTACATGCAAGCCTTTCACGTTCGTTTCTCCTTGTAGCCCGGAGTGAACACCTCCACACATGTAATGAGCAGCCGGAACAACCGGGATTGGATGACAGGTTATGTCTAAACCATATTGAAGACACGTCGAAGCAATGTTGGGAAAGTGGGAGAGAATTTCGTTCTTCGGCTTGTGGCTAATGTCAAGGAGCACGTACTTTTCGTTGCGCTTTTTGAGTTGGTCGTCTATGCTTCTTGCCACGACGTCCCTAGGAGCAAGCTCTGCTCTCTCATCATACAAAGGCATGAACCTTTCCATGGCTAAATTATAAAGGATGCCTCCATCACCCCTTACAGCTTCGGATATCAGAAATGCATTATCTCTAGGCTCTGTTGGTTTAATAGGAAGTCCTTCATCGGCCAAGGCAGTCGGATGGAACTGCACAAACCTGCGCCAATCGCGATTTATAAAAAGAAGGAAAAAATCACAACAGGAACACAAAATACTATATACTTTATCATGAAAAACAGTACTGACTTGACACATGTATCCTTATGACTGGTATGAGAGTTGCATTGAAAAGTAAATAATCGCGGTTTTGAAACAATCAACTTACTCCATGTTCGAAATCACAGCTTGAGCTCGGTGTGCCATCGCAATTCCATCTCCAGTGGCTACCTGTGATGATAAAAAGAAAGTCAAATTAGCATGTAAATAAGACTAGCCATATAATGCAAGTGATACAGCATATACAAATCAACATATTAAGCACATAGCAGGAGCATTTTCAAGTGAGACGACTTTGTAATGAAAAAGTGAGAGGAATGAATCTTAGTCATAGATCAAATCATGGATAGTTAAGATTAGAACAGAAAGTCATATGATCCTTAAATAACTTTTAATCATAATCATCTATGTATGATTATAAAGTCCAGATAATATTGTGCTATCGTCAATGGTTCCATAATGCAATAAAACTACATTATAAAATTATGCCAGATTATCCTATGGGTTTGTAGAAAATAAAAAATGTCGCCTTTGAAAATAAACAGGGAAAAGAGAAAATAAACGAAGAGGAATAAACAAAGCAGCAAAACAGGGAAAAGAGAATTCAAACTTCAGAAAAAGAGGAATTACCAATGGATTTGTAGTTTTAGGATAAATATGTCCAGCTCCCCCTGACGCTAGTAAAGTCGCCTTTGAAATAAATCTTACCACCTAAAAGCTAAAAAAGATTAACGTTCAGAAAATATATTTCAATGATAGCATGGAAGTGATTTTGGTCTCAAACAATCACACATAATTGTTTTTCCCACCTCTAGGGTTTCAGTATTAAGTGTGTCAACACCAAGACAAGTTATATCAGATCCATCCTGCAACACCAGTGGCATGTTTCAGTTAGCGAATGCATCAAAACGTTCAAAAATGTTCTTAGGCCAAATTTGGACAGTGACTATTTCAAAAGGACCAACCTGACAAGTGAGAAGATCTATAGCAAAATGGTGTTGAAACACAAAAATATTAGGATTGTTGATAACTTCCTTCAATAGAGCTCGTTCAATCTCTTTTCCGGTCATATCAGCAGCATGGACAATTCTATTATGTGAATGACCCCCCTCCCTCATTAGATGCAAGTTACCATCTTCGCCGTGATCAAACGATGCGCCCATAGCAATTAGTTCTCTGACTCTCTCGGGTCCTTCGGTACATACAACCTGGAAAAACAGAATGAAAGTTCATGTAATGCTCAATGCAGTAGCAATAGAAACTAGTAATTCATCATAGTATTGCCTATAAAGGTACATTCACAATTCTTACATGTGCAATCATTTCTTAAGAAGTAAAGCAAAATGCCTACTTCCATCAATTAAGTTTACATCTGACGTTTCATGTTTCCATTTCCACAGATAAAATAAACATTAGAGAAGACATTATGGGTGTTTTTGAAAATAGATAGAGTACTTTTGAAAATTCTTAAAAAATTTCTAAACATTGTTTTCAGTGTTTTTGGAAATGCATTCTCTCTAGTTAGCTTTCTAACTTCTCTCTATCACAATTAAAAAGAAAAATTCATAACCAAATGTTATTCCAACCACCAACACACAAAGTGAACATTGAAAATGAGAATGTTGTAAGAAAGTAAACAGGCCCTAGAATAAAACATCTTTGTTTTTGAGCAAATGGAAACATACATTAAAATGAAAGAGAAATTTTCAATGTATAAAACAACTAAAGAAGAACCATTTTTCTGCAGCTCAAGGAATTTCAGATGTATTTGGTCTAAATTCTAATGTATCATGTTATAGATAAAGTTCTAAGAATGATTTATATGGTAAACTTAATAGGTCTAGAACATACTCGAACACTTTCCTCGTCGCAAAGATAAGCACCAGCTACAATGGTGTCCTTCATGTGACTCTCCACAGAATCTGAAGGGCATAGCACAGCACTTACACCACCTTGAGCATAATTTGTGTTGCATTCATGAGGCTCAGCCTTTGTTATCACTGCAACAGATCCATATTTTGCAACTTCGAGCGCATATGGAAGGCCAGCAATTCCACTCCCAATGACGGCGAAGTCAAAGTATTTTGTTGGACCGTCTGTTTTGCACGAGGAAGTGACTTTGAAAAGATTTCGATTCTTACAAAGTGGAGGTACAGAAAACTCACATCTGTGTATCTGCATTGCCTTGGATACTCCTTTAGACCTAAAAATAAACACCACAAAATATTTGAAAATTGTTAGTTTTCATAATTAGGCTCTAGCAAAGAAAACAAGTATTATTTCTTCGGCATGTTACCATCCCGGCATGAGGTCACTAATCATGATTCCTAGATCTAAATCTTCTAGCCATACCATGAGAATACTCTATCTAAAGGTTTTAACAGAAAAATGACAATGAGAGTAAAAATGATATCATATGATCTTATGCAAATAAGTAAAACTCCATTCAACAATGACTCTTCTTGAGAAGCAAAGAAGATTTCATTTTTAGATCAAAACTAGTGTTGCTATATAGCAATGCTATAACGGAATTTGATCAAATCACTATTGTTTTGTGATACACTGCTTAGTACAAAATTTTGTCAAATAGTAGCTATGTTGTGTAGTGGAATTTGAACGAACCGTGATTGACAACACTAATCGAAACAGATAGTGAATATGACATAACTACTAAAACATTCCTCTGTGAAAATGTTTTCCATGAACGGTCTTTTTGTAAGTACCTCTTGATAGGCATATCAGAAACCCATGCATTTCTTCTACAGCTTTGTCCCTTGCAGTTTTTCACTTTGTAATACAGTGTACCGGAGGGTATACAAGTTGCCATTGCGATGTCTCTGCACAAAAAGCAGAAAGAGATTAAATTTAAGAAAAACTACCAACAAGGTGCCTTCATGTATTTTATGCATAGCCGCCCAAATGAGACTCTGTTTGGATAAACAAGTTAATTAAGTGCTTATGTATTAACTATGTCCTAGGATTTGACTTACACTTCAAATTGAAAGCATGTCCTAATGTCTAACACATGTTAGCACCAACACATGTGTTTTCTCAAATTATTGCCAGTGTCTCATGTTTGTGTCACTGTTAGTGTTAGTGCTTCATAGAGTAAAAAACACAAGCAAGTTGAGTCAGAAACAAGCTAAAAATCCCTCTTTTACCCTTCACAGGTAGTGAGGATTGAAGATGAATAATAATAAAATAGGAAACATCCAACAGACAACAAAATTCAATGTTTTTTTACGATAACCATATTTCACAAACAACAAAAAACAGCAATTTTTTATTTAAAAAACATGAGAAGGGATTGAAAAAAAAAATATACATTAAAAAAGAGAAACGGGTTGGATTCAGTTGAATTTAAACCAACCAACAAAACACATATTATTAAAAAAAACAAAACATACATAGCCATCCACACAAACAAAAAAAAAACACAAAACAAAACATTTAGAATAAAAATATGAACATAATTAGAATTGTTTATCTTCCAGCAAGAGACAACAACTTCGAAACCAACAACGTTAAAAAATAAAAAATAAATAAAATGAGACACACACACACATTCTTCTATTTTAGATTTAATAAAATGGAATTGAACTTAGAAATGGCGAACCGTAAGAGAAAATCCGAAAGAACAATAAAAAAAAGAATGTACCTGTTTCTGGTTCTATGAAGTATGAAGAGTGAGGACACAAAAAGTGTGGTGAAAAAAAGGACTATGCGTTACTTTGCAGAAAATGAATCTTAACAAACCCAAACTGTGCCTACGAATAGAATAAAATTAATAATTACATTTAAAAATATTAATATTGTCTTTTTTTCCTTATAGTATTATATTTTCTAATTATGAGATTTAATTCAATATCTTGTAAAACTAGTTTGCATCGTAATTGTATGTACAAGAATATTTATTGGAAAATAATAACTTTGCGTACCTCATAAAATGTTATAAATTTGATGCTAGATATATTTGTAAGTAGAACCAAAAGCTCTAAATTACAAAATTAATTTTACGTGATTATATATATTTAAATATATCAAAATCTAACTTTATACTTTTAGAATTAATTTTGCATTTTTTAATAGTGAAATCAAACATGCGTCGAGAAAAAGCACTTTTGCCTTTTATTTTATTAAAAAATGAACACCTTTACAAAGTGCTACATACTATAGTATAAAAGATTAAAGGGGACATTTATTTTTAATTCAACTGTAATATACTAACATATATTTTTCAGCAATTGTTTTGTCGTGGTTTGTGACATGGCATACAAACACTAATAGGATAGCCAACCAAATTTGTTAAAAAATGTACTAAATGCAAAATTAAATAGTTTTGAAACTATAATTTAATTTATATACGCCGATTATTTATATAAAAGTTTTTTATATTAGAAGTCAATATTTATTATTACTCTTTGGTCTTGTAGGAATTGTTACTTTTATTCATTTAATATATATTAAAAAATCATTATATCTAAAAAAGATAATAGTGATATCATTAAATTATTCTTTTCAAAAATCGATAGGAAAGTGATATTATGACCACTCAAAAATCGAAAGGACTACGTCATAAAAACCGCTCTAAAAGGAACTGATATTAAAACCACTAAAAATCGAAGGGACAGAAAGAAATGAGAGAAGTGGCTCAAAAATATATCGAGCAGAATAAAAGAGAGAGAAAAGAGAAAGTTGGGAGATGCATCCAACTTTGGTGTGTTTTCACAATAGATTGACACTCTTTTATATAGTGATGGAAACAAAGTCACATATACTTTCTATCTAATGTGGAATTTTCGAAAAAAGTTTGAAAATCTTTATATAGTGATGAAAACTACTCAACATATAAGATTTTTTCAATGTCGAACTTCAACAATTTTTAATTTCACACACTATGTTTCAACAATCTTCCACTTAAATTAAAAAAAAATGTTTCTAAAGTAGCGTCAAACGCCTCTATAAGATTGTGCATAAGCAAATGTGTCTGTTGGCTTGAACCTTTGCATAGTAAGTGAAATTTAGATTCAACGAGAGTGACTCGTAGTCTTGAACTTTATCTCTGACATCAAACTCACACACAACCGTTTCATAGAGTGTATTCTCAAAAGTCTGTGTGTTAATGATCATGCACGTCTATCGCAGTATAGTGAACGCTATAGGAATTATGTCTCAAAATTCAATAGGAAGCGACCCACTTCCACATTCATATAGGTGAGTCTATCAAGAGTACTCATGTAGCTAGATATTCCACTCCACATGGAGTATAGATCTCATTAAGAGTTTCTATTATCGCATCTTATCATTGCTTCAGGAATCATGTCTCTCTGATATATAATAGCATGTTCATCTCACTTCACGACTTGTTATTACCCATTGAACATAATTATTGGGATCTCCAGTCTTTTAGGTCGAGTTACCATAATGAGTGACTCTATAGACATTAGTCCGATCCTTTTGGATGTATTTAAGATTTTCTCTATAGCTAACCCTTTCGTCAAAGGATCCACTAAATTCTCATTAGTGCGTACATGATCCACTATAACAGCTCATTTAGAAAGTAATTATCTAACTGTGTTGTTCTTACGACGTATTTGTCTTCTCTTACTGTTGTAATAATCATTCTCAATCTTTACAATAACCGCAGAACTATCGTAGTGGATCGACATAGCTGGCATAGGTTTTCCTATAAAGCGATCTCAGCTACCAAACATCTCAACTAGTTCGCTTCTTCACTAATAGTAGCTAGTGCTATCATTTTAGACTCCATAGTGGACTGAGCTAATATCGTTTGTTCTTCGATTTCCAAGATACATCATCATCGGCTATACTAAAAATATAGCCACTAGTTGCATAGGAGACATCTGACAAGGTGTTCCTATCAGCATCACTGTATCTTTCAAGGACTGTATGAAATCTTTGATAATGTAATGCTAGACTCATGGTCCTTTTTAGGTATCTCATGACTCTTTCGATAGTGTATCAATGCTCCATACCAGGGTCTACTGGTAAACCTGCACAACAGTCCCACAACGTAGACAATGTCAGGTCTAGTACAATCAGTGGCATACGTTAGGCTGCCAATTATGCTCGCATATTCAACTTGTTTAACACCTTCACCAATGTTCTTCAAAAGTTTCACACTTGAATCATATGGTGTGCAAACAGGTTTATAGTCAAAGTATTTATATTTCTTTATAATTTTTTCAACATAGTGAGATTGATCCAAAGAAATTCCCTTTTCTGACATAGTAATCTTGATTCTTAGGATTACACTCGCTTCTCCGAGGTCTTTCATATCAAAGTTGTTACTCAACAATGATTTCACAGTATTTACAACATGAATGTTTGAACCAAATATGAGTAAGTCATATACATAGAGATATATGATAGGACAAATGTCATTTTCAGATTTGTAATAAATGCATTTGTCACTTTGATTCACTTTAAACTCATTCGATATAATCAAGTTATCAAATTTTTCATTTCACTTATCTAACTTACAGACTTTGTCTTCTTGTCCATGAATTACAAAACCTTCAGGTTGTTCAATATAGATTTCTTCTTTCGGATCACCATTTAAAAGGTTGTTTTAGCATCAATTTGGTGTATCATCAAGTTATGAATAACTGCTAGAGAAATGAGTACCCTAATGGATGTTATTCTAGTGACTGGTAAAAAAGTGTCAAAGAAATTTACATTTTCTCTTTGTCTAAAAGCTTTGGCTACAAGACGTGCTTTGTATTTATCAAGAGTGTCTTATACAATCAGTGGCAGCAAAGCGTGCCTTGTCTAAAAATGAATTTATATTCTTGGTAACTTTGAAGTGGAAAATGAAGAGGATTAGAAAAGTACTCCCTCTCTCCATTTCTTCTTTTTATTATTATTATTATAATTAAAAAAATTCAATTTTTTTATTTTTTATTATAAGCAATTTTAACTAACTTTTCAAATTTTTCATTTATATAATATTCTTTATTAAATTTTTGTAACAATTTTCTATACATTGGGTGAATAATTCAAGAAAATTTTTCAGATTATCTAGTTCTAGATAGACGGTGATAGATGAAAAAGAGCCAAAAAATAAATAAAATTATTTTTAAAAATATATATACTTTTTATTAAATTAAAAAAATTTATTAATTTTACTTGATTTATTATAATAAACATACAATTAGTTAAAGAAACGGAGGGAGAACCGATCTAGATTGAGGATATAGCTTGTGAAAAAGTAAAAAAAGAAAATTTGGTAATTGAAAAATGGAAGAAGAAAAATTAATAATTCTCAATGTGTACAAAAATTAATGACTTGTGCATGCGCTATTAATGTTTCTTTTTGGAAATAAATTACATTGAGAAGAACAATGATTAGCATTTATGGATAAATTTAGAAAAATAACATTAAAAATATATATTTGACACCATCAATTTTTGTGTGTTATATTCGAGATTAGGAGAAATACTCAATTAGCTTATTTTGATAATTCGATACTCATGCACTCAATTAATAACTTGGTGTGTTTTAATACATTTACACATGTTAATGTGGATAGGTTCATCAACAAGTTATTAAATAACTTCGTTTTCCAATTGATTCCCAATAATAATTCTCAATGTGTATTCAGGGCTCTCTATATATATACTACTCAAAATTTTCAATATACTTTTTCTGTGTTTCAAATAATTGTTAGATTTTTGAATTCGAAAATTGTTTGAAAATCAATTTATTTCATCGAAAATACTACTGAGTTGAGTCACGGACTAAGTCGCTTTCTTTAACACGTTTCGTGGTACTGTCCAAATTGTGCAAGACAACACAAATTCACTGTATCAGAATTCCACTGCAATGTAGAAAAACGTTCTAGAATTACACTCTCAATATGACGGTTAAAGTTACTCAATATAACAGTTAAAGTCACTCTCAATATGGTGGTTAAAATCACTCACAATATGGTACTATGACCACTCATAAATTAAAAGAACTACGGCATAACAACCGCTCTAAAAGGACAATGATATTATGTGTTGGAACAAATGTGTGAATTTAAAAATTGTTGAAGTCCCACATTGGTAAACTCTCATTTTGAATAGTTTTAATCACTATATAAATATTCTCAAAATTTTGTTAAGTTCCACATTGGTTAGAAAACATATGTGGGTTTGCTTCCATCACTATATAAAGAGTGTCAATTTATTGTGAAAAGCACATCAAAGTTGGATGTATTTCCCAACTTTTTCTTTTCTCCCTCTTATA
The DNA here is from genome assembly GCA_037974295.1 of Cicer cuneatum. Taxonomy (NCBI): domain Eukaryota; kingdom Viridiplantae; phylum Streptophyta; class Magnoliopsida; order Fabales; family Fabaceae; genus Cicer; species Cicer cuneatum. The sequence continues at coordinate 744,587 of JBBPBO010000003.1, read as the reverse complement.
TTTTGCTCAATTGTTACCGAGCCACTTCTCCTCTTTCTTTCTGTCCATTTGATATTTTAGAGCGGTTGTTATACCGTAGTCCCTTCGATATTTCAAAGCGGTATTATACCGTAGTCCCTTCGATATCTTAGAGCGGTTGTTATGCCGTAGTTCCGTCGAGTTTTGAGTGGTCATAATACCACTATCCTTTTAGATCGCTTTTATACCGTAGTCTCGTCGATTTTTGAGTGGTCATAATACCACTATACTTTTAAAGTGGTTTTTTATGCTGCAAACCTTTAGAGTGTAGTCATTTTGATTTATGAGTGATCATAGTACCATATTGTTATGCTTTAACCCCCTTATTGAGAGTGACTTTAACCGTCATATTGAGAGCGACTTTAACAGCCATATTGAGGGTGTAGTTCTAGAACGGTTTTCTATTGTGCAGTGAAACTCCAATACAGTGAATCTTAGTTGTTTTATCTTGGGGACGTCGTGGTTGATAGTCTGTCTTGCACAATTTGGGCAGTGCCGCTAAACATCTTAAAGATAGCGACCTAGTCCGCAACTCAACCTAGTAATATCTTCGGTGGCACAAATTGTGATTTTTAAACAATTTTTTCAAATTCAAAAACAACATTATGACTATTCAAAAATTGAAGGGACGATGATATTATGACCACTTAAAAATCGAAGGATAATGATATTATGACCACTCAAAAATCAAAAAGACGGTGGTATTATGACCACTCAAAAATCGAAGGGAGATTGATATTATGACCACTCAAAAATCAAAAGGACAATGATATTATGACCACTAAAAAATCGAAGGGACTACGACATAAAAACTGCTCTAAAAGGAAGTGATATTAGAACCACTAAAAATTTTATGGACAGAAAGAAAGAGGAGTAGTGGCTTAGAAATATATCGAGCAGAATAAAAAATAGAGAAAAGAGAAAGTTGAGAAATGTATCAAATTTTGGTGAGCATGCATCCAATTATGGTAAACTTTTCACAATAGATTAACATTCTTTATATAGTGATGAAAACAAATTTACATATATTTTATATCCAATATGGGACTTCTTAACAAAAGTTTTAGAATCTTTATACAGTAATGAAGACTGTTACAACAATAACACATTCTAAAAATTATTAATTTGGCAAGGGAAATTTTGAATTAAGTTCTCTGTCGCTGCTCACTACCTACATATTTTGAATGTCACTACTCACTACTTACATATTTTGAAGGGTATGTATTTGTATCTTAAAAACTCACAAAAATCATATTTGATAATCGATATGTGTTTGATTATATTCTTATGATCAATGTTTATGATTTATTTTATTTTTTTCTTTTCTAAAAGCACTTTTAAACCCAAACGTTGTTAAATATAACATATCACTTGGAATTGAAGCTTAAGAATGTCCGGAGCAATTGAAGCTTAAGAATATAACATATCACTTTAGAATTTGATTTTTCTTTCGAAATAATATAAATAAAAATAATAGTTTGAAAAATTAACGTATTTAATTAAAACTTAAGAATAAATACATTAACATTTCAATTACATTTTTTGTTTATATTTTATTTTAAAATAGTATGATTTTCTTTTTACTTATGATTATTTATTTTTTAATTCTGAATTCTTAGTTCAATGATCTTATTGTTCAACTATTTTTCCATGTTGACAATAATTTTGGCTGTGAGATACAAAGTTATATATAAATAAGGATGATTTATTAAAATTTTAAATATTTTATAAAAATAAAAATAATATATTTACAGTATAAAATTTTATACTATAATTTATTTATAATTCGTTACAATATCAAATAATTAATAATTAATAATTCATGTATGAGAATATTGTAGGTCATGTACCACCTTTACGCTTTTTTTTATGTCGACAATGTTTTGTATGAAAATTAATATTTTAAAATTATTATATGCTAATTTGGAACACTTTGTTGATAATGAGATGGACCCTCGCACTATATTGATTTTGATGGGAAAACGCCAAGCAATTGGAAGTAGGATTCCATAGGAAATAATGTCACTTTTTTTGTAGGCATAATCATAAATTGATTTTTTAAATGGACAATGTATTCCACGAACACAAATTGGCCACCATTTCTTGGAATTTTCATTTTCAATTACAGTAAACTATCAACTACATTTTGAATATAAGTAAAAAGTTCTCATATTTAGTCATGTTGAATATAAATAAATAAATCAAACATATCAAATAAAAAAGTATAATAACTATAATTATTTTTATCATATTTAATAATGTCATTCTTAAAATGTCCTTCAATTAATATTTTTTTTTTATTCAAATGTTCTAGTTTACATAATAAAATAAGTTCTCTTATACACAAATATACTTATTTTTTATGAGATAAAGAAAATTAATTGCACTTTAATAACTTTTTTAATAAATGTAAATTTTTTTACTTTTGTTTAAAATCAGGATATATGTAATTCATAGTAAATTTCGCAATTTCTTTTTAGGAAAGTAAACTTCACTATTGTTTATGGTGAATTTTGGTTTGATGATATATCTAGTTAGCAATTCTAACAACAAATAAATGCTTAATCACTTTATTTAAAAAATGCTTAATCAATGTAGAACGTACATATCAGCGTATGTGTCGCGTGTTAATTGTTATTAAGAAGATGGTGTCAGATTTTTATTGATATCTTGCTTTGTAGAATAGTTCATCAATTTCTTTTTGTTGTTCCGAAAAATATGTTTATTTTATCTGAATTGGAATAAAAAATATAAAAAACTAATAAATAAATGAAAATTATATAAAGCAGGTATATTGTAGGGTCCATTTTATAGGAATTTTATGATGGCCACTATTTTTAGTAATTTTATTTTTATTCACTAAACTATCAACTGCATTATCTAATTTTGAATACAGACAAGAAAAGTCTCATATTTAGTGGTATTAAACCTAAATAAATATAACTATTTTTACTATACATTTAATAATGTAATTTACAAAATACCTCTCAAATTAAAATTATTATTTTTATTTACATAGAATAAATTCTCATGAACGACACTTTTGAAAATATATTTATAAATTTAATTTATGAAAACAAAAAAATTAGTTATACTTAAATAATTTTTTAATAAATGTAAATCAGCAATGTTAATCACTCATGCTTATAAATTATAATCAAAACAAGGAGGAGTATGTGATTCAAAGTAAATTTCAGTATTCTGAGCTGAATAAACAAGAGTTGCAGATAGCACTTTCCTATTTTAAACCCAATCAGCTAAATGGGCCAAAATAGCCCATTAAAGAAAAACCCAGCCCAGCTTTACAAATCTCAGAAGAGGGTAATACAGTAAATACGCATCAAAGTTGAAACCGTCATGAAGCGTGCGATAATGGCGCCACCGCCATTCGAGAACGTCGAGTCCACCTCCATCTTCATCTTCATTTCCATTTTCATTTCAATTTCATCTTCATTTCGAATTTCATTTCAATTTCTCAAATAACAGAAACTCAAAACCTAATTTCGTTAGCAATGTGGAAGTGGTTCCGGAAAGAACCAGAAGCACCACCGCCGGTGGTTCTCGTACCGCCGCTCTTCGATTTCCCTCCGCTCGCCGCACGAAACAGAATGCTTGAATCATCATACGACGTCGTTTTCGGGAAACTCGCGTTAAAGTGTCTCTTCAACGATTACTTTCAACAACCGAAGCATTTCATCACCAGAATCATGCTCAAGCCAATCGATGATCCTCACGTCGATCTCATCGCAACAGTAACAAATTTGCAACGCTACTGAATCTAACATTGCAAAAAAACATAAATTAATAATTAATTAGTGATAATGTGTATTGTTATGAATTAATTTTTGTTAATCTGTTTAGGTTTCAGGTCCTCTCGATCAAAAGCCTGAAGAAAACATCACTGGAAATGCGTCGTTTCGTTGGCAAAGGTATTCTTCACTCTTCTTCTATTCCATTTTTTTTTTAATAACATTGCGTTTTTACTTTTTTTCCCCCTTATTTGAGTAATATCTCATTTTCATCTTCAGCTTCAACCTCAACGTTGAATCCATGCTTATTATATTAGTCATCGCACAAAATAAACACAAATAAAATTTGAATCCATGCATAACTTTCAACTTATGCATAGATTCAAATTTTATTTGAATGAATAGAAAATATAGTTTAATAGCTTTACACCAACTGTGTAAATTAGTTTTACACTGACATGGAGACATCTAATTAGAACTCATCATATGTACTAGATTCTAATTTGGACGTCAATGTAAAGTGTAAAGCTAGTTTACACAGATAGTATATGGGAATTTTTAAGTTGTTCGACAGGGTAACTACTTTAATTAAGCACTTATTTGATAAACACTTATGTTATAGTAGAGCTTATGAATTAGCTATTATTGTAAGCTATCTTTGAGTATATGAAAATAAGCTGAATGTAGCTTATGATATATCTTAAGCTATTTTATAAGCTCTTCCAAATACTTACACATTTGCTTATGTCACAAGATTAGCTCAAATAAAGTCTTCTAAACGCTCTCTTAATTGAGCACTGATTAATAAGTTATTTTGGCATTTTTTTGGAAATAAGTTGACATCAGCTTGTAAACATGTCACAAGTTATCTTTTTAAGTATATCTAAACGATAATACTATAAGTATTTATGTCATGAAATAAGTCTAATCAAGGTATTAAGCTTTTCCATTTGCTTTCTTGCTTGTGTTTATTCAGTGTAAGGACTAATATGATAATAATGCATACCAAAGTTGAGGATGAAAACAAGATTTTGCGCTTCTTGTTTTACTGAATGTTGAGGTTTTATTTCATTTCATTTTATTTTGGCAGGCGTGTACTGTGCAGTGACTTAAATGATCCTCATACATTCATGGACCTTTTTGTATCGACGTCTGATCCGTAAGAAGCTCTGACTAGAATGAATTATGACAATGCTGTTGATATTTGCTCCAATCAATTTGAATTGAAGTGGTGTGAGTGTTGTGTGTGGTTTGTTTGTTTAGGGTTTTGCGGATGAGATTGTGTGCTTACTATCCTAGATATGGATTTGGGGCCTTCGGAGTGTTCCCTTTACTGTCGAAGAAAAGGTGTGTTTTGTTTGATGATGAAAGAAGAAGCGTGTGTTAGTTTCTTGTAGTTTTGCACTTCATCACTGATAGCACCATTATGCATTGACAAAGTTCATCAATTATACAGAGAATCCCCCCAAGATTATGGCATGATGGGATTGAGATATGGTTCTGGAAATCTATCATTTGGAGTCACACTTATGCCTTTTTCCAGTAAGTTACATGGTTTTATGCTAGTGAAGACTGTATTGGATATATAGCTTTTTTAGATTTTGGATGTAATCGTAAGATTTTTAGTATGATATAATTCTAGTTCCTTTTAGCTTTTTTTGGTAAAGATATATAGATTTTTCATTCCCCAAAAGCTACTCTTTCTGAACTCCCAGAAATTCTGTTAGGATATAGAAATAGAGATAATTAGGAGTTTGTTAGTAGTTGTGTTCTTAGGTTGTTAGTAGTTGTATAGGTGTAACTGCTTTGGTGTTTCTGTTATTAGTTAGTTACCTTGGACTTAATCCCTATCCTAATGTATTGGAAGTCTTTATATAGAGGCTTCCACTCCTTTAGAAAGGATCTTTTATCAAATTTAGAAATTGAGTGGTGTAAACCATTGTAGGAGCGTATCCGCTCTTTTGTATCATTTTCTTTAGAGAGATTCTCTCTTGTTATTTCTTATTTTTTTTCTAAATATTAGTGTCCTTTCTCTGAATCCTTGGAATCAAATTATTGGGTTCCTAACAATTGGTCCGACCTGCCGAATCTCTAGGGGGTGCCAGTGTACATGGAAATGGAGGATTGGTGGGCTAAAAAGGTGGAGCTGCCCAACTTTTCAGGGACCGATCCTGTTGGGTAGGTTGCAAAGGCTGAAAGGTTCTTTCTGAAGCATGAAATTCACGGGTTCGATAAAGTGAAGTGGGCGTTCATGAGCTTGGATGCATGGATACTGTTTTGGTTTCGTACTTGGGATCAAGAAAACCCAGATCCAACCTGGGAATATTTTTGCATAGGTCTGATCCGTAGATTTGGCAATCTAGAAATAGAAAACAAAGCCAAGAAGTGAGTACAAGAGGCCGTTGAAGAAGCCACATCAGCAAATCTGCTGTGTAATGCAAGGGGGTTGCGGTCCGAAAACCAAGAACCATCAGAAAAATCAGAATCAATAAAGAGTGGGAAGTTAACAGAGCAAGAATCGATGAAGAAAGATACAGAAAAGGAAGAAAATTCAGTCTCACGTTTGTTGTTGAAGAAGGAAAAATTACACACCTTAAATGACCTGTTTGGTTGGATGAACAGTGCTAGGAAGTTCTTTTTGATTCAGAAAATTAATGAAGATGAACATTCTATCAAAAACCAAAATTCTGGAAATTTGGATATGGAGGAAATAATGTTTATCGACAAACAAACAACTGTGGCAGAGGAAGAAGGAAGCAGCCACCGCATCCTGCGCAAAGGCACTGGTTCTTGGTCCTTTAAGATTCTGGCAAGCCTTGTGCTGTCGTCAGATTGGAAAGCGAAATGAGAAACAACAGGGATCACAGTTATAGGGAAACCGACCACGCAGGAACTACATCTGATGGCTTATTCGCCGATCGTGGCTCCCCCACCACTACCAAAACTACCAGATCTACCGCCACCAAAACCACCAGACCTGAAGGACAGCAGCAACGAGTTGCCACATCTCAAGGTTCATCAATGGCATTGTTCCTCTTTCTTGTCTTGTCTTTGTTTATGTCTATTTTTCTTTTTGGCGGAGCTTTCCCCCATTAAGCCATACTTGACACAGCAAATGTTCTCTTCGATTCAAACTTTGTCTCCTTGTTCCTCACACTCAAAATTGTGGCTTAAAAGCTTCTTGAACATTTGCCTTCCGCCACCACCTTTGGTCCTGTCCAATTCCGCGTTTGAGAAATCTGACACAACCAGATTGGCCGACCACCAATACGTTTGAGCTTTCCATGAGGTCGCAACTGAGGGGAGCATATAGGATGCGTTGGTTCGAGAGTCTGAGTTCAACAAAGAAGAGAGAGAAACAAGCAAAATGGGCCTCGTCAATGTTAGGTCCAATTTTAGACTTAATGGGCTTGGGCCAATCTGATTATAGCCTTCTGGTTCAGGAAACAAGGAATTTGGATAATCTAATTAGAGGCCATGCTTTGTTGGGTTTAACCCAAGGCATATAGGGTCCAATTCAGAACTCAGCGGGTTTGCAGCTATGGCAGGAAAGTGCAGAAAAAGGGTATATGAAACTGCCTGAAGCTGAAGTTGAGTCATCAAGTCCTCAACAATGGGATCCTGAAGGAAATTTTTTTGATTTTTAATTTTTTAACCATTGAACAAGAAGAATTTAGTATATGTCAACCTTGAGGACAAGGTTGTTTATAAGAGGGGTGTATTGTTAGGATATAGAAGTAGGGATAATTAGGAGTTTGTTAGTAGTTGTGTTCCTAGGTTGTTAGTAATTGTATAGATGTAACTGCTTTGGTGTTTCTGTTATTAGTTAGTTATTTTGGACTTAATCCCTATCCTAATGTATTGAAAGTCTTTAAACAGAGGCTAACACTCCTTTAGAAAGGATCTTTTATCAAATGTAGAAATTGAGTGGTGTAAACCATTGTAGGAGCGTATCCGCTCTTGTGTATCATTTTCTTTGGAGAGATTCTCTCCTGTTATTTCTTATCTTTTTTTTAGATATTAGTGTCCTTCCTCTAAATCCTTGGAATAAATTCTTGGGTTCCTAACAAAATCACTACAGGTGCCTATTTTATTTTTAAGATTTTCATTTTTCATTACCAAAAACTTGTTTAATAAATATGAAGTTTTTATTTATTTTTAAATTATAAAGGTGTTTTATCTTTCAAAACACAAAGGAACTGGCCCTTATTTACACAAGCAACCAATTTTATGACAAAGACTTGTTAGTCTAAGATGGGCAACTGATGTTTTTCTATGTTACTAGCATGTCTTAATGATAAGTTTTAATACAGCTTTGGATTATACCTTGAACTCAACATTGAATATCTTTCATTAAAGTTGTACGTAATTTTTCTTGTAAGAATAGAAGAAATGTATACATCACTCCCACTTTGTCTCTCTCTGTGTTTAAAGTTTGAAACTATAACTGTTCTTACCAAGATTGCTAAATTTTACATTGTTGTGATGGATTTTATGAAGCCTTGGTTTATGATCGAATTGCAGAAACAATGCTTATAAACTTTGTGTAATTGTCATACTATGCAGTGAAAGATGAATTACCAAAAAGCGCATGGTTGGTGAGCAAGATAGGAAGGGTGACGGCTGGGGTGCAGTATGAGCCACACCGTAAGAACTATGTAGATTTTTATTCCCTTAGATTGATTATAAAACTATATTGTACATAATACCTTGTGGTGCTATTTTTTAGATGGAAATGCAAAGCTTTCAAATTTGATGAACTGGAGTTGTGCCATGGGTTACGGTGTGGGATCAGGCAGTCCTTTGAGCCCGTCTTTCAATTTCAGTCTCGAGCTTGTCAAAAGCTCCCAGGTATATCCCACATAATTAAATTGATCTATGTTTTACAATTATTATTTGGAAAACTCATTGCTGGGTAATATTTGCGACATGTTTTTCTCTTAAAATAGAAAATATTGTGATTTGTGAAAGACTGGCTATATGTAAAATTTTCATTTAACCAACCATCTCACTGTAATCAATATTAAATATTGTATCAACCTCTTGTATGATATACAATGCAATTTAAACTTCAAGCCAAGTCTTTTTCTTCCCTGATAGTGTTCTGATTAATATTTTGATAAGGATTTTACTGAAATTGAAGCCTAAACTATGTGCAGTTTGTTGCCTCATTCTATCAGCACATGGTTGTTCAAAGACGGGTATGTTTTTTTGGTCCTTGCTCTCTCTTTTTCCATTGTATTTTCGGTTGTCCTTGGTCTCTTCATATTAGTCTCTTGTTTATTTTTTTCACAAACACTTTGATGTTTACATTTTCTTGATTTTAGTTATATTTTTTAGAATTAATTTTTTTGACAGTTTGATAGAATTCCATCCTAGATTACTTTATGCGTACCCTCATTCAAATTTTTTGAGATGTTTTTGGTCTGAGTTCTAGTGAACTATTGTTGTTGAATCAGAATATCAATGTATAATACAATACTTTAAATGACTCATACTTGAATTGAACAGGTGAAAAATCCTCTTGAAGAGAATACTGTTGTTGGAATTACCAACTACATTGACTTTGGGTTTGAGTTACAAACAAGGTGGTAGTCTTATTGGCTTCAAACATATTCAAAATTCTGTGCAGTTGTACCATTGTGGTAAATCTAATTTTCTTTGTGTTGAAGTGTTGATGATGCGATAGCAACAAATAATATATCAGACTCCACTTTTCAAATAGGTGCATCCTGGCAAGCCAATAAGAATTTCTTGGTGAAGGTAAAAATTTGATGCAATGTTAGACAGGTTTTGTTATAGATTGTTTATTGATTATATAAGATTTACTCAAGTAGATTATTTATCATATTTTTAGGCAAAAGTTGGACCTCGTAGCTCAACAATGGCTCTTGCATTCAAGTCATGGTGGAAACCTTCTTTCACTTTCAGTGTTTCAGGTGTCAATAGAGGGATTTTAATCACTCTGTTTTTATTTTATTTCATTCTGTAATCATTAGTCCTAATTATTACTTTCTATAATCACGTTGAATTGTTCTAAACTTCTCATCCTGTGAAATTTTCGCAAGTGAAATATGATAATTTGCGATACTTCTTCCAATATTTAAGCAAATAAATAGAAACGATGATTCTAAAGAGTCATCTTGGTTCTCGATGTTTGATGTGCTGATAATGTCCTTTTTCTTTCTTCAGCCACCAGAGATCGTGCAGATGGTAATGTGCAATGCGGATTTGGCGTCCAAAGTGAAAGTCTCAGAGAAGCCAGGTTCATTTCGTTGGAAGAACTTCTATTTTTTGATTCAGTAGATTATGTGTTGCTACTTAAAAAAACGAGAAATTATTTTTATTATTTTCTTTTGTTAAGCTCTGTCATGTTGATGAATAAGATCTTTGTAAAAGCTGTATCGACTATTAAGTCGATAGGTGAGTTTGCGTGTTTATTTCCACTTTTTTGACTTGTTTGCAGTTATCAAAGAGCTGATCCCAATTTCGTAATGCTCACACAAAGCAAGGAGCACCTAGCTGAGGGCATTGTTTGGCAAACAGGAAAACGGCCTATGCTACAATCTGACATAAATGCGGGACATTTTGAGGGCTTACCCAGAGAATTAAGACCTCTTGACAAAATTTTGTAACTTCTTTTTTATATCTTTATATTTCTTCTTGCAGATAGTGAAAATTGCTTAAGGAGTTATGATGATAGATGAAAATGTTCAGAAGAATGTAGTCTAGTTCACTGCATTTGTCAGTATATTTTGTTCCAGTTTTGTTATTGTGAACCACAAATATTATTAATGATTATTAATTAATTAATGTTATTATAGGTATATCATATGCAAAGAAGCCCTACGCGTTTAAATTTACCTTACTTACCGATAACTTGCCTCGTTTTTTGCATAAGAATTCTATATTCACCTATATGACATGGAGCTATTTAGCATACTATATATGACAGGACGTATAAATAGAGGGTTTTCTTGGACATTTATTTAGACTGACTATAGAGGAATGCCAGCGGTACGCAGGAGTTCAAAGTATTTGGACCATAACATGAGATATACACGACATGAAAAGGAAAAGATCTATTAAGATTATTCCACTTTCTATGACAGTTGAGTTCAACTAATATATAAGAATAGATGTGATTAATACAAGTTTAATTATCACTTTATAAAATATTTCTGAGAAATCAACTAAGTCAACAAACATGTTAGTAAAAAAAAAAAACTTGTGTGATGGTTAAAATAATGGTGCCCTCATTGTCCACTGGTTATAATCTACTATGCAAAGCTTACATAAGACAAATCATTAACACTTTAACACTTATGCATAAAAAGAGAAGATTTTGTTTGGAACTTGAGACACATACATAATAGTGACCACATTTAGTAGCAAACAATTATATTAAAAAAATGATAAGATAATTATTCCTCTATAGTCTTTTTTTGCATTGGTTGGATGGTTATGAAGATAATTATTTCAGTCATATCATTGTTTTTGTCTTAATACTTTAGAGAGTGTTGTCAATGGTTAGAATTTCAATTAATTTTTAACACTAATTCATCTTATATAATCTATAAAATTGATTCAACTTAAAAATTTGCTTTATTTGATTAGTTATGATATATGTGATTATTACAAAGGTCCATCACATTGATCTAGATTCGCTATTGTTACACATTCATGCAGTTTCACGATGTAATAAAATTTCGGTTGTTGTTCTACGATCTAATTGCTATGATAGTGCAGTAGTGATCTCAGTAACTTCATACAGTATTAGATCTCAGCCATACATTTCATATCCAACGGTTCAAATCTGTCCTGCATGCGTGGAATCCAATTCCCCATCACACAAGTAGACACATGACATATGGAAACGTAATCCAACATTGCAAGAACCACAAACAACGTTTACTTTACAACATAACAAACAAACACCCTCAGTCCACCCAAAAAAAAAAAAAAAAATAACAATGGCCACAACTTCTTCCTCTTCACTCATTTCCACATTCTTCTTCCATTCTTCTTCCTCATTTTCACGTTCCACAATCACTAAACCAAAATCACTTCAATTCCATAAACCAACTCACTTAATTTCCTATCCTACCCTTTTCCTCCTTCAACCACCTTCTCAAACCCCATCATCACTTCCAAAACTCACTATACCCAAAACTTGTTTTGATTCTCTTCTCATTTTCTGCACTTCACTTGCACTTTCTTTCACTCTCTTCATTTCTAATCCTGATTCAGCTTCTGCTTTTGTTGTTACCACTCCGAGGAAGTTGCAATCTGATGAACTTGCTACTGTTCGTCTCTTCCAAGAGAATACTCCCTCTGTTGTTTATATAACCAACCTTGCTGTCAAGTATGTTTCTTTTTCTGCTTTTGATCGTAAAAAGATTGGATTTTTAGATGACCCTTTTGGTTTTCTGAATGTGGGTGGGTAGTTATTTTGATAAACAAATTTGACAATTAATTTCGACAACAAATTTTTATGTCAAAACCCTTTTTAAATATGTGGTTAATTATGTTTAGTAGATTCATGACTATGACAAAGTTTTGCATCTCATTAACTATCAACTAAACATAATTAAGCATGATTTTGAATATCATTAACCACGTTTTTTAGGTGTATTTTATGATACAATTTGTATCTAATGGATATCATGTATATTTGAACAGATGAAAATCATGTATATTTGAAAACAATTTGGATGGTTAATAAATATCATGCATATTTGAAACATCTAAAAATTGTGGTTAATGATGTTCAAAAGTATGGTTAATTGTGTTAACCATGCAATTTGTTGTCGAAATTTGTGTATGAAAATATCATTTCTGTTTGTGTTTTGGCAGGATCTTCTTCTTTTGATTGAAAAGACTGAATTTTGAGATAACCGTTTTGGTTTTCTGTATGTGGGTTATTTGTGTTTAGGCAGGATGCATTTACATTGGATGTGTTGGAGGTTCCTCAAGGATCTGGATCAGGTTTTGTTTGGGATAGGGAAGGTCATATAGTCACCAATTATCACGTTATCAGGGGTGCTTCTGATCTCAGGTTGGTAGCTTTTGCTTCTTTTGATCCAGTTTTCTTGTTGGTTTCTCAAATTTATACTTGCAATGCATTTGGGTAAACAACTTAATTAACTAAGTTCTTATTGAATAAGGGTGTGTTATTGAATAATGCCATGCATATGATGAGGTATAATGTGAATTTTATAATGTTAAATGCATTGGTTATGAAATTAGGAAATGGTTTTTTTATTGTAAAGTACATCATTTAACGATGTTGTCAATTGCGAATCACAAAAAATAGCAGTCTGTCCAAAACTTTGTACTTTGCACGTTATCACTGCAATTTGACAACACTTTGTACTAAATAGCTTATTGTGGAACAATAGCGATTTGTTTGAATACCGCTACGCTATAGCTGCTTTTTGACAACGCTGACATTCAATGCACTAATATATTAAATGCAACACTTTTAAATAAAGAAGTTTTATTTTTATTCCTTAACAATAACCCGTGAAAACAAAATGGAGATGATAATGGTTTGTTACTTTGTGTTTCCTTCAGTAATGTGTTGAGTTAGATATTAGATATACTGGATTCCTTTAATTGAACTGAATGGTAAGAATGTTCGACGATAGATTAGATACATGTGTGTGAATTGAGTACTCCTGTTCAAAGAGATGCTAGTTATGTGCAGGGTCACTCTTGCTGACCAATCAACATACGATGCGAAAGTTGTTGGTTTTGATCAAGACAAGGATGTTGCTGTGCTGCGAGTCGATGCGCCGAAAGACAAGCTCAGGCCTATACCTGTTGGGGTCTCTGCCGACTTGCTTGTTGGTCAGAAAGTGTATGCTATTGGGAACCCGGTGAGATGTCCATACAGATTTATGCATATTGTTATGTAAATGTGTATTAACCTAAGTAGCACCGACACTTTACATTGAAGACGTGTCAGGTGTTCCACACGTGTCGCGTCCAACACTGACATAAGTGGTTACATACTTACATTCAATCACTTCCATTTTCTTAAATTATTATCAGTGTAGGGTCTGGTTCTGTGGTGGAATGTCAACATAGCTGACTATTTCATGAATGTGCTTATGTGATTCTTGCAGTTTGGACTTGACCACACTCTTACAACTGGAGTCATCAGGTATGAGAACTGTAAACCGAAAATTTATTCCAATTATTTCCTCAATACCTAAGAAAATAGTTTCTGCTTTTTATTAGTTTTCCTTTCCACATATATCATACCATATGGACAAAATACATGAACTTTTGTTGACCAAATTTTAACCCAAGTGTCTCTTATAAAAAGGACCAATGGGAGTATCACAGTATACAATTGTGCTATGGCATTTTATTTAGGTGTCTAAAAATAGCAAAAATAGCAATCTTGTTCTCAAATCACACTTTCTTGACTAAAATTTCAAGATGATACAATACCGTATTGCGCAACATCTAATCTTTCACTTTCTTTGAAACTTCAAGGTATTCCGTATGGTAAATAAAGCTTCTTTTTTTGAATTGCGCGTCATAAACATATGCTCAGCTGATACTGGATAGCTTGGAAGTTGGATACTTTCTGATAATTTCTAAGTGCCTTTTGTGTTGATTGTATTTTACTGATATATATTTTCTTGATAGTGGACTTCGGCGAGAAATTAGCTCGGCGGCAACTGGTCGTCCTATTCAAGATGTTATACAGACCGATGCAGCAATTAATCCCGGTAACAGTGGAGGCCCGCTCCTAGATAGTTCCGGAAACCTCATCGGAATAAATACAGCTATATACTCCCCATCTGGTGCATCCTCCGGTGTTGGATTCTCTATTCCAGTGGATACTGTGAGCTCTGACTCTTGCCTCTCTTTACACCAATGTTTTAAAAACTGAACCAAACCAAACGGCTCAACCAGTTGAACCGTGAACCTGCACTGTTTACGATTTGGTTATTTGAGCGGTTTGATCACACTTTTGTCATGGTTCGAACAGTTTAAAACAGTTGAACCATGACCAAGAGGTATCATTGGTTCGACATCTGGTCCGGTGTTTAAGGAGACAACTTTCCATAGAAACATGCAGTCTTTTTTTATTCTCTTAAATAGTTCATGTGCTTATTTATTTCATGTATTTAGGTAAATGGCATTGTTGATCAATTGGTGAAGTTTGGTAAAGTTACTAGACCTATCTTAGGGATCAAGTTTGCTCCAGATCAATCTGTAGAGCAATTAGGGGTAAGTGGAGTGCTTGTCTTGGATGCACCTGCCAATGGTCCAGCTGGGAAAGCAGTAAGTTTATTATTTATCTATTTGCTACCTTCATCCCTTTTTATAAGCTTCTTTTAACACTTTTCACGTATATTAAAAAAAGTTGGTAGTGTAATTAATGTGTACATTTTTTGTATGTTTATTTCTAAATTGGCCTTTGTGTATAGGTGTGTCAAATTCTGACATTTCATCTCCCCAAACAAATTAGTAATATTAATATAGGGTAATTTGAAAAAAATAAATAAATAAATATATCTAGTAATCTGAGATAAGACTTATACGTAGGAGCAAAGGTAGTATTTATTTAACAACTAATAGCATAGATTTTACATCACAATACCTAAAACACCCCTGATTTGATTTGTTCTTATATATGCTTAGTTTCTAGTTGGAATAATTCTTGACCATGTTTTACTTATCTTTTGATTGAACTCTGGATTACTAGAACCTCATTTCCCTAAAGATTGGAGGGTTAAAATGAAAAATATATATAGTTTATTGCATCTTTTTTAGGGCAGCTACTTTTTAAAATGCTTCAGCTTGATCTATTGCATTACAATTGGTCAAAGGGTGAGGAATTTGGTTGATGGAGGTGGTTAAATTTCTAATTTGTAGGGCTTACTATCGACAAAGCGCGATTCCTACGGTAGACTCATTTTAGGTGACATCATAACATCTGTGAATGGTAAGAAGGTTACTAATGGAAGTGATTTGTACAGAATTCTTGACCAGTGTAATGTTGGTGATAAGGTATGGTGGTTCTGATTCATTTGCTTCATTCCTCTTGTGTATCTATGTGAAATCGACTCGTAAACTAGTTTTCATTTCGTGTTTTCACTTTTAATTACAAAACCGTCACAATGTTTTCATTTGTCTATTTTCTATAAAAATCATACAAGGCGACGATTTGTAATTAAAAGTGAAAACATGAAGCGAAAACGGAAAACAAGCCCTTAGAGATTGAAACCCTAGTTGAAGCTGATTTGTTATCCTAATTTAATACTTGACGGTTGGTGATTTCATTCAGGTGATTGTGGAGGTGTTGCGAGGCGACCACAAAGAAAAGATCCCCGTCGTTCTCGAGCCAAAGGCGGACGAATCATGATGTGCAACAACTCATTCTGCATCATGTATATATACACATTTTCATTTGGCAAGGAATGGAGCTGATTGATGTGTATTCTTATAGGTTGTTTCACAATTGTACATATGTACTATGGGACTATCTGCTGAAAGGTGTGACAATCTAATGTATGGATTATCAATTATTTTTATTTGGTATAGCAAGCAATGTATAAGTTTCCCTTAGTTATATGGTTGTGTTTTTTAATTTTTATCTAACACTGACATATATCATATATACAAATACCAAATATCAGATATGATGCCAACACAAACACCGATAATAATTTGATAAAATATACGATATAGAATACGATAATATCATTAATATTTGTCGTAATGCATCTGCCACTGGCATGCATGTATGACGCTATACACATCTTTGGTGCTAAAAATGCAATTGAAATAGTAATTATGTTAAATCTGAAGTGACAACCTAATTTAGTGTATTCTGGCATTGTTAAAGATATAAGGCTTTGTTCAAGTTTTGTTACTATGTGATATGTGATAAGATAGCTGTAAACTTAATTAAGGATGTCATAATTAACATACTTTCATTTTAAACTTTATAAATCAAGTTTAGAGGAAGTTTGGAAATAAGCTCAAATTTTGATCTATTCAATCCTAATTGGATAGTACATATTTAAACTCATTGTACCATCAAATCAAAAGTAGTGAAGAGGAAAAGAAGACAAAGATTCTTTTAAGTTTTTCAATATTTTTAATAAAAAATTAATTAAAAGTATCATTTTTCACTTAAACTCTAAATTAAAATTGTTGCTTCAAATCCATAGCAGTCACATGCACATTTTTGTAATGGAACGACTTAAAAAGGATAGCACTAGACTTAAAATACTAATTTGTTAAAAACAATTTTTAAAAAACTAATATAATAAAATTAAATAATTTAAAGTAGGGTAAAATGTATTTTGCCTTAATTATATTTCAATATCTAAAACATAATGCAAATTAATAGTATCATTTTATAAGACGTTGACTGAACAATTATGTCATTAACACTATTAGTGTATAACTATTAAAGCTTTTGCCATATAGTGAAAGAAAAAAAATTTATCACAGGAATTCCAAACTCTTATTTAAGATGAAATATCATATTATTATTACATAATCCCATTTCATAGTTTCTCATATACATAAAATATCATATGATTAAAGTAGGTAGGCCTCTTCATTGCAGACACAGGACCTCTAAGCTTCACATTATAGCTTCCAATGTAGAATCGTGGCCACATCTTTTACCTAACAAACAAAAAAAATTTAGTGGTGAAATACCATAAATTACATCTTGCTTCTAATTTGCTTAGTTGCTTATTTATTTATCTATGAAATAAAAGTAACATTATTTTTTAATCTGCAGCTTTATATGGAGAATGAGTGATGAATGAACAAGTTTCAATTCTCCATTTTGAAAAATGACCACTTTTAGGAGTCTTCTTCTGTTTGTTACAGTTTCTAAAAAATTTAGAATCTGAAAAAAAAATTTAATTTTTAATCAAATGAAAATATATTTTTAGTAGTTTCTCGTAAAAATCATTGGTAATAATTAATTATTTTTTAAAATAAAATTTCATCACGATAAACAAACACAAAACAAATTTAATTTTTTTTAAAAAAAATCTCTAAATTATAATACATAACAAAATGGTCCTTATTTTAAAATTTAGGTGATAATTAATTAACAAGGGTAATTACATGATAGTACATTTTAGGGAGGAGAATACTTAGAGATGTGGTCATTGATATATGGTTGATGTTCATACGGAGAAAGTGGAAGAAAGTCCAAACTCAAGTCCCCAAAGCTCAAAAGATCCTTTAACAAAGTCATAGTATCCTCCTTTCAATGCCAATGTTTTGTTCACCAAACCCTCTCTCACAAATGGGTAGGTTAGAAGGTTTCCAAGAGAAACATTCACTGATTCCTGCACACAATCCAAATTTAACTTATTAGATTCACTAACAAGTGTTTCAATATTGTAAAAAAAAAAAAAGTGTTTCATTAATCCTCTCACACTATTTTTAACATTATCTCTACTATCATATAAAAGTTCTACTATTTTATAAATTAAAATTCCCGTGTGTTTCATTTTTTTTATTATGGACCAGACATGAATTTCAACTAATAATAGTGAGTCTTAGACAACATCACAAAGGTTTTATTTTATGGTGGGTCGGACATAAATTTCAACTTAAAAATAGTGTTATAAAGAAAACGTCAAAAATTATCCTTCTAACATTCTTTTTTATAAACTAAAATTCATGACGTTTCATTTTTTTTTTTTATTTGTAGTGTGACTCATGTGAATTTCAACTTATAATAAAGAGAATTAAAAATAGTATATTGGTTCGCATTTAACTTTATGCATAAGTTAGCTTTCTATAACAAATATTGAAAGATATTTATCAAATTAATGCTTGGTTAATTTGTTCTCTTTTTCTCATACCTTCTCACAGTGTGTGCATAGCTCTCCAAAAGGTGCATCTCCATGTTGTGATTTCACCTTTGCCTTTGCTGGTAAACCAATTTTGACCCACTCCTCAATGAAATCACTTCACACAACAAAATAAAATGTGAAGATATATTTTTTTTAAGAAAAAATGCAAAAGTATATTTTTAATGTAAAACAAAAAAAAACTGACTTACGTAGAGTAGGTTCCATCAAATGGAAAGGACAATAGTCCTTTAATACCACCACAAGCACTGTGCCCAATGACCACAATGTTGGAAACCTATATAATAAAAATAAAAATTTATTGGATTAAAAATTCTTGACAATTTATCAATTTTCATACTATGTACAAAATTGTATGTAGTTAATTTATTTTGTAATAAACCTTGAGATGCAGAACTGCATACTCAATAGCAGATCCAGTTCCAGCATATTTTCCCTGTTAAAAAACACAGTGAAACAAATATTGAGTATAACCGATATTTCAAATTAAAGGCATATTTAATGTTTGATATGTGATTATATTTAATTATTTTATTTTTATTAAATTATTATTAGTATTTTTTATGTGTGTGTGTATAATTGAAAAACAAACCTGGTCATATGGTGGAACCATGTTAGCAACATTTCTAACCACAAAAGCTTCCCCTGGCTGGAAATCTAGCACATGAGATGGGCAGACTCTTGAGTCTGAACATGCAAACACCATAAACTGAAAGAAAAAAAAAAGAGAAAGAAAATATTGTAAATCTTCAAAAAAAAACCTAGGACAAAATCTAAATTCAAAAGAGTTTTATTCTATAAAATTTAATTAATATACATTGAAAAATACTAAACAATTTTTGTTTTTTATGTATTGTCGTTCAATCAAAAGATTTACAGAAACTGTAAAATTTGATTGAACGTTAATGTTAAATTAATTTATATTGATAGTGCGTATTATAAGTAAATAATTAATCACAATTTATTTACCGGTGGGCTTTGGCCTTTGGCAAGTTCACCATACAAAGCTGGATTCTTGCTGTAGAGAGAAAAAATAAAAGTAATAACAATATTAACATGATTAATGAGAAAGCTTAAGGTATAAGAAACTACATAATTAATTATGAAAGTAAGGTTTAGTGAATTAATAAGTGACTAACTCGTATTTCTCTTTCTTGAAGTGAAGGAAACCAGATTTGATCCTCTCTGAAGCTTCTGATGTTGGAACACCATCAGATGCTGATGTTGTTCCAAGTTGAGCTGTTATTTTCTCAACTTTTTCAGCTGCTGTGGCTTTCAATTCAGTCTTCTCCCTATATTTAAAATATTATACTATTAGATATTGCATATTCTTTATATTATGAAATATGAAATATTGTGTATATATAATTTTAATATTAGAAAGTGTGAGATTTTACCTCAACAATTTTTGGAGCTCTTCAATAGCTTCCTCATAGCCCTTTCCCATTTCTTCTCTCTTAAAAGAAAAAAGAAAGAAATATGTGTAAGTTGAAAGAAATAATTATAAGTCACCTTGAAAAAAAAGAAAAAAAAATAATTTTGATTTTCTAATAAACATATAGTGAAATTTTAGTATGTAACTATGATACATATGGAAAACTAAAGGACGGTAAATTTAGAATTCAACCAAGTAAATAAATAGTATTTTATTTAAGTTTGAGAAAAATTATAAATTGAAAATGATATATACTTAAGTTTTGGTGTTTGGGGATTATTAACTAATTAGTGTTAACTTAGCAAAACATGCATGGTTTTGAATAGACCTTTTCTTTGGTCCCTCATGCAAGGCAAATTCATCTAAATATATAGTTTTTATTTTTGTTATAAATTTTTTTCTAATTAAAAAATTGGTTAATTGTATGGTTCTAATTGGTGACAAATGTAATACATGAATAAATCCATGCCACACACTTGTCCCTCAAAACTAACTAAACTTACCAATTGATAGATGTTAAAGAAAGATAAAATGGAGTTCCACGTGAAAACTATACTTTAAAAAAAAATGAAAACATTTGTTTTACAAGTAGCAAGCAAATTCACCTCATAATTGTACACTATTAGATTTTTATGCACATGATTGCCTAATAGCTTGAATAAAATATATGTCAACGACATTAATTTTAGCTATATGTATTAGTGAAGCTAGAGATTTTCCATTAGAGGGACCAATAGCTAAAAATACAACAACAAAGACTTATTAGCTAGTAGGGTTTATAACTATATAAACAAAATCCAATAATTCATTATGTCACACAAAATAGTCAAATATTAAAAAATATGAAATAGTAAAAAAAATTGGTTTATCTATACTAAATGAGTCAAACAATGTTGTCATGCACTATGAAAAATAATGTCTAAATTATAAACTGTTTTCTTAAATCTCTCTTAATAGTGTGATCGAACGAATGAACAATTTTTTTTGAATTACTAAAAAAATATACATTAACGCGACTATATAAGAGGTATTTCAATCAAGTTCACGAAAACAAAAGAAATCAACTAACATAAAGGAGAATAACAATACAACTACACATAAACAAAACAACTAATGTAATTTCAATTTTGAAATGTATATACCAAAATTGGAGTGATGATAGGGGAAGAGGAAGCGAAAACTGGCTTGTCTTGAATCAAAGAAGGGAAAGACGAGGAAGATGAAGAAGAAGAGTTAAGAGTTGCGAAGACAACGGGGCGCAATGTAGCCTTCTTGATAGAAGTTTTGGCAGAGGACAAAGAAGAGAGACACCAACCGTTTATGGAAGAGGTAGACATTGTGCAATGAAGACTCAAATGACAATGCTATATAGATGTTGTAAGGTATGATGATGTGTATTCCATTTGGTCAATTGGCTATGCCCATTTTAATGTGACTAAGGTAGATAATGAAAACGAAAGTTAAGCTAAGGAGAGCTTCATTCCTATCTTTTTAGATGAGGTTTGAATGTTGGAGATTAACTATAAGAGAATGACCATAACCTCAATGTCACTTTGGATCAACCCTTCTTGTCATCTACCCTTTCTTCTCTATTTTCTCAATTTACCTTCACAAATATATCATCTTACATATACACACATAATCGAAATTGTTATATCCCCAATGTATACTACTATAAAAAAAATCGGAAATAACGAGGAGAAATTACAGACTAATTATCTTTTATGATTTTTAAATTTCCTTCGTTATTTCGACTTATTTAGTATTATTAATTTGTATCATACATGTTACATATTTGAGTATCTGACTAATTTTTTTAAAGTGAGATAAATATAAATCTAAGAAATAATAATTTCAATGAGGATAGTAGTATGTGTAAAAAAGAATTTGCTACGCCTTAAATTTTCTTTTGAAATAGTTACTATAAATTTTGGATTTATTAATTTTTTTTTAGTGCTTAACATACATTGTTGAATATGGACCATACCATTGTGTTACTGTGTAGATATTATCTATGAGATTCACGTTAATTCTTATGAGAATTCAATTCAGAGATATATGAAGAAAAGAATTAGTGGTAGTGAATTTCAATGTGGTTAGAGGTTTATTAATGTAGGGTATAAGGTTGTCTTGTACCATTGAATTTGTGTGTATGTACTCAATGCCGGTTTGCCACGTAGCTGAAAATGCAACCACTTTTTTTTTTCACCTGAAAGGGACAAAACATATGGTAACAATATTTCTCTATTGTAGTAACTTTATGTTCTATATTCTCTGCTTTTCCTACAACTTAGGAGGACTAATTCCATTTATAATACAATTGTCCAAAAAAAATTCACATTCCATAATTTTACCAATATTATTGTGATTTTTTTAAAATTATCAATATATAGTTATTCAACTCGGATGAGATACAAACATGTGATACAATTGATTATATTTGTCTCCTTTTATTTAGTAAAAAGTTGGAACGCTCTATTTTTTTTTTTTAGCATTAATCTTATTTCATATATATGAACCTTAAATATTCCTGAATTTAATAGAGTGATCCAACAATTTTCTAAGTAAAAGGAAATATACGTCTTTTTGCATTGCTGAAAATTTAAGATGTTAATTAGGAAATTTGGAGATTTATTTATTTTTTTCTTTACATTAAACTTAAATATAGTACAAATTCTAATTCATAATTACAGTAAGTTTGTTACTGTGATTTTGAAAAAAATACAAATTATAATTTTTGTAAAACTACGATGGATTATCAAGATTATGAAAAAACTCACCTTAATATATATATGCTTATATAATTTGAAAGATAAGAAATCATTTGAAAAAAGAGAGAAAGAAAAATGTCATTTTTGTTAGTGGCCTCTCAAGAATGAAATTGAGCAACTATATTACTGAATTATTGGACATAATTGAAAATATATTTTAACTACCATGATTTTTCTCTCACTTATTTTATCATATCAACAAATCAATTTGGTTATTATTTTAAAAATATAATACCAAAATGGCCAAAAAGAAAAAATGTTGAAAATAATTAAGTTCAAATTTTTTGCACTATAATAAAAGTTGATGACTCAAGAAGAAAATATTGAAAATAATTAAATATATCTTCTCTATGATCCGTTGGTAAACAATGGTTCATATATGTGATGGACCACACAAGCAATGGATGTTATTAATGATAAAACCCTATCCTTGAAGCTTCAAATTTGTGGTTCTAGTTCTAGTTCTAGATCTATTTTTATTTATTTATCAAAGATCTATTATCTATTGTGGCCATAGTGTTGTGTTGGGCCTATAAATGGTAACAATAATGTAGACTAAAAAAAGAAAAATAGAAATTATGAAAAATCCTCTTACAAAAAAAGTATTTTATATTAACTTACCATATATAATTTTTTTATCATGAGGTTAATAATAATATATTAATGGTATAAATTAAGATTAACAATGATGTTTAGTAAAAAGAAATATTAACAATGACGTCCTAATTACCAAAAAATGATATACAATGATATCCAACTATATTTCACAACAATATATAATAATGCACGTAAACATATTTTTAAAAAGAATATATTATAATTGTGATAAGATGATAAAATTTGATTAAACGTAATGTAAAACTAATTATATTGATTATTTAGTTCTGTAATTACAATTCAAATTCTAAAAGATTCAAAAGACATTTGATATATGTTGAAGTGAAAATTCAAATCTGAGATTTTTTTTTTCTTTCAAATATTCATTGCGTGTGTGAATTTTGCTATTAAAATCTGTAAAAAAAAAGCAACTAATCATACTATTAGAATATAGTTATTATACTAAATCATTAGACCAAGTAATGTCTAAGATTGAACCCTTAATTAATCAAACACTTTTCTTCTATTTCTTATATTTGAACTCCATTAACTTAACAACACATTAGCAAAGTGGTATGTAACCAAATTAGATGTTTATGCCCTTTGAATATTGTGCTTGCAATAAGCTAGGAGAGGGGGAAGGGAGAGAATAAGAGAAAAAAAGTGAGAAACATACACTCTCACACAACAAGGCTCCACCAAAATCAATGGCCATTCACCATGACAAAAATGCTTTTTGGTCATTGTAATAATAAAAAAGCAAGCCAAATTGAAAAGATTAATATTAATAAATAGGATCATCATATGAAAGATTTTGGTTTATGAAGAGAAATGGGTAAAAAGATTAGAGGTAGCAACTAAGAAAATTTGGTGTTGGTTTTTGTAATGAGTGATGACCAACTCAAGTTGTTATATTACACACAATTGCAATAGTGACATTTGATTTTGATGACAACATTCAATGTGCATTGTGTTGAGGTTATGTCAACATATTTTTTGTCTTGTTTCTTGTATCTTAATTACTTGTGCTTGTGTAGTTAAAATTGTTTCCAAAGATGTGGTGTTGCCACTTGTGTAATAGTGTTGCCATGTTAAGATTTCATTTTTGTTGTCACCTAATTATGATTTTTTGTTGGGACAAAAATAGCTCATAACAATAATTGAATGTGGTTTGAATTTGAAAGTTTTAGTGAAAGTAAATTTTTTTTATATATTAAAAATGATATTTAGTCATTCAAATAAGTATAAATTATATTGATCGACAACAATACAATTTAAAGTCGTTAAAATAAAAATGATAATCTACAAAGAAATTCACAACACTTAAGTTAATACAATAAAACAACAAAATATATATAAATATGACAAAACCATACAAATGCTTCTAGAGATGTAACGTTGGACATCAAAGTTATTGATTGAATTTACACTAGATCGAAGTTGATATGTCAATATAAACCAAATAAACATTGCAATAAAATGAGAAACCAAAACAATAACACACCAAGACGATAATAACGACACACTAAGACGACAAAATTACGAAAGAAGAATTAAATATGTGTGTAAATCACTTATTCAGATAAAAAAGAAGAAAAAACTATTTAAATGGGTGATTTCAGACAAAAAATTGACCATAAATCACCTCTCTTTAGTGAAGAAAAACAGAAAAGAAATAAGAGACAAGTGGCTAACTATACCTAGATCACGATAAATTTGTCCCTTTTAGTAAAATTAGTTATTGGATGTAGAATTTACTGATAAATCTCAACTAATTTTTTATATATAAAGTATAATATCATGCATTTATTTTTGTATCTTTTGTCATTCTATTGATATGGAATTTAGTTTAAATTTAAATATTTTATTTCTTTTATGAATTCTAATATGGTATCAGAGCATTAATTCATCATTATAAAACTTCTAAAAAATAGTTCAACCACGGCGTAAAAAAAAAAAAAGAAAGAGAAACAAAAAGAGTGTGGAGAAATACAAGATCTACATCTTCAAGAGGGTGGATATTATTACTTTGAAGTTTCAAAGAGTTACGGTTCTTTCGATTATATAATGCCACTGAATTGTAAACAAGTCATAGATCTTCATGGCAATTCAAAGTAATTTTCTTCGTCAAAGTAATTTTCTTTTTAGCTGGTGTAGTTTTTTGCTTTTCAAATTCATTTAGTCAATGTTTTTTCAGACTTTTTCTTGACATTTTACAAGCTGAAAAAATAATAAACACATTTTGACTTGTGAGAGGATATTAGATGTAAATTTTAGTTAGTTAGAGTTAAATGTAAAAGTTAGTTAAAGTTGATTTTTAGTTGGTTAGTTTGTTATGTCTCTATTAGTTCTATATATGAAGTATATTGTGTATTCATTTTGTATCTTTAAATCTTTTCTTATTCTATCAATATATAACTTTTTTAATTTAAATATTTTCTCTCTTCCATGACTTGTATTAAAATTTTAACATTAGTCATTAAACTTGTTAAAAAATATAAAATTTGAATTTTTTTTTGGATAGTTTTAGTAAAATTAGCCAATAAAGGACTATTATTTCGAAAAACATGAGTTTGAATCTTGTCTGGAACAAATTATGGTCATACTATATTGACCTCTTGATCGACTCTAAATTATTAGAGCTCCTCTCTTGGAAATTGAATGATTAAGACAAAAAATTAACCTCTTTGATGAGATTGTTAACTTGAGAAACGGTTAGTATTCCCTCTTAAATTGTTGGTGCACTATAGTCAAGTCATCACAATACTTCCTGTAACACCCCGATTTTTAACAGCGCGAGTGTGCATGTGTGTATATATATATATATATATATATATTTAAACCATTTACTAAAAATAGTACGTCGTAACACAAAACGACAAAAGTAATAAATAATTACATCATATAAACAAATAAGCTAAAATAGTTTTCGGGATTAATATTCAATATATACAAATAGAAAATACACCGGGGCTATAAGATCTATCAGATATCGCTCATACTCCTGGAGTATTCTTGGCAGACACCTGCACAGAAGTACTGCTCCAAGAATGTTATCCCCCATGGTCACGTAAAAAAAATGGAACATGGACCCACCAACAAAAGTCACTGTCAAAGTATGTCATAGGTACATTCATCTCAAAACAAAATAAGTACAACCACTAAAACAATAAGGCCTTATACAACAAAAACTAATTTGATCATCCACTAACAACTACAGTA
This sequence comes from Cicer cuneatum, assembly GCA_037974295.1. Classification (NCBI taxonomy): domain Eukaryota; kingdom Viridiplantae; phylum Streptophyta; class Magnoliopsida; order Fabales; family Fabaceae; genus Cicer; species Cicer cuneatum. The sequence continues at coordinate 717,919 of JBBPBO010000003.1, read as the reverse complement.
ACAAGGGTGACCTCCACACTCTGCGCAAGTCTCGTCCGACGCATTATCTCTCTTCGAAGTGACATCCTCCTCCTCATCAGCCATAGAAGGATCAGTCTCCTCCGAAGTCAGATCCACCCATGATATATGTGGCTTCGGCGGCGCTGGAATCTCAAAACAGTCATCTACTTCAGTGACAGTCGGTAGAGGATCGTTCACCAGGAGTGGAAGCTCAGACTCAATCTGCGGTGACACCAACTAAGGCACTGATGGTTCATCAACAAAGTCCTAGTCCCCGACTGGCCTAGACGGACCTGGAATGTCTTCTCCCACTGGCATTGGCCCCTTACCCTTCTCACCCATTCCTGGTTCAAGCACCACATCCCCTGCTACCATAGTAGGAGTTACCACACCTACGGTGGCCTCCGTCTCACCTCCAACTATAGAACTCTCTACATTTGTATATACCCCATTCGCCTCCAGTACTAATCCTGAAGGTACAAGAAAGTCGATCCGCCCGTGAGTGTATTCCACATACGACACTGCCTCGGCACTCCTACTAGTTCTCACCACTCTCCCCGTATAAGTAGCCCTGCTTGAGATGGGGTCGTATACCCAAACAGTCAACGTATGTCAATCAAGGAAGTCTAACGACGTCTCCGTCGTTAGGGTAACCGTCGGTGGAACGAACTCGGATATCATCTGAGGGCAAAACCCAATTTTCCACAATAATGTAAAGGATCACCAACCGAAAATAACAGTTAATAATTAACAATTATGTCAAAAGACAACAATAACCACTTAGTAGTTCTAGTAAGATAACAACAGTGACAAAATAAGTATACCCCCTAATTGAAAATGTACAATATCTATGTTTTTGATGAAACAAGAGATTAAGAATGCAAATCATGTTGCAAGCCCCAAGTACAATCAACAATCACAACAACTTATTAGGAACTTAGAATTTAAGGTACTTGCATATATCATTTCCACATATCATATCATAACAATCATGACTCGCATATCAAACACCCTAATGCAATGCGTATATGTCAGTGCACATGATCCTTGAATTCTCAAAACAAAACCCTCCTCGAGGGGCGTAAATCATAAGCCTATCACAGATCCTAGTACTAATTATCGTGGTGCAATCGCATCACAGACTAGCATGATTTACTCAGAGTGTAGTCTATCACAGGCCTTACACATAAGTTAAATCCTCGTAAGGATAAGATGGACCATCTAATCTCATGGAACCACCACGTATCCCATCACGATCACTACTTAACTTCGTGGTCCATCACGGTCACCACAAACACTGTGGCCCATCACGGTCACCACTTAACCCTCCTCGAGGGGCGTAAATCATAATTGTATCGCTTATCACAGACCTTAGTACTAATTATCATGGTGCAGTCGCATCACAGACTAGCACGATTTACTTAAAGTGTAGCCTATCACATGCCTTACACACAAGTTAAATTCTCGTAAGGATAAGATGGACCATCTAATCACGTGCAACCACCTCGTAGCCCATCACGGTCACTACTTAACTTTACGGCTCATCACGGTCACCGCTGACACTGTGGTCCATCGCGGTCACCACTTAACTATGAAATGCATGAGCGTACTATGACTCTTTTCACTGTAATCAGTATGTAAATGCAACAACGGAACTCGAATACTTCATAACCATTAAAGAAACAATATCAAGAGAACCTCATATAATTTAGCATATGCCTTAAAAATGTTTTCCAAGTACTTAAGTGCATAAACAAATATTTAAAAATAGAATTTTTGACAAAAATCAAGGTTGTATTCGAATACAGCTTCTCGTAGCCGAATACAGACACTAAGTCAATGGCAAAATCTCCAGTTTTGTATTCGAATACGAAGAGTCGTAGCCGAATACAGATGACAAGTCAGTAGAAAAATTTTCAGTTCTGTATTCGAATACAAGAGTCGTAGCCGAATACAGATGACAAATCAGTAGCAAAAATCACGTAACTATATTCGAATACGAAGAGTTGTAGCCGAATACGAGGTTCAAAATTTAAATAAGAACTGAACTTTGCATAAGTGTATTCGAATACGCTGGGGCCGTATTTGAATACATCTTCGAAAATAGTGTAATTTTTCTAGTAAATTTCGACTTTAGCTCAAACTCATTTACTTGATAATAACTCATTTCATAACTCCAACACAACAACAATCAATCTCTTAAAATCCAACTATCTCAAAACACATTGATAATGACAACAACACAACAATAACAAGTCGGTTAAGAACTCCAAATGTATGTATTTTTACGTCGAAATTTATTTTCAAGCAAGCACACATTAATCATCCATTAATCACACATATAGAGTCCCTATATGCAAACAAAAAAGTTGGAAGGAGCCCTTTACCTTCGTTAACGATTCCTCAACCGTATTCCGCTACTGCGATCAAATACGGCGAAACTCTCATTCGTGCCGACGTCAAAAAATTAGCTCACAAGCACCATAGTGTGGAGAGGAGTAACTTTCCCTCTTGCTACTTCTCGAAGCTTAGATCATGAAAGAAATGGAGCTTTTGAGTTTGTGGTTTTTTTTTTCTTTTTCATTTTCACCAAACACTTGTTTCTTGCGAAACAAAGGAAGAAGAAGTATTCGCGGTAGGTGAGATCTTTTTCCCTTTCTGATTTCGTTTCTCTTCCTTCCCTCACACACACACAATACTCTTATACACATCACTTCACTCACATTTCAAACTATTTTGATAAAATATCTACTCTCGTCGCAATTCTATTGCCAGATAAAATTTTGATAAACTGTCCGGTATTAAATTTTTCGTAATATAATTAAATTATTCTTCGACAAATAATTATCGTCGGGTTTTCAAAATATATATATAAATATATATATATATATATATATATATATATATATATACATATTACAAACATCTCAAAATACATTTTTAGTACTAAATCCATAAAATAATTTAAAATTGACTAAAAGTCCAATTAGTTTTAACACAAAATATCCTAAAATTGTATAAATTGAAATTTAAAATTAAGGGTCTTACACTTCCAATACTTGAGAAAGGAGGATGGACATTCCAATATATTGGACTTTCTCTTTAGAATAAAAGAAATTACATCAAGACATGTGGAATTACATCAAAATGAAAAAAACAAAAGGGTAAAAGACTTAGGTTAGAGTAAAAGAACAAGATGAATTAAGAAGGAGGCTTGTGACAAGAGGAGACTCACCTATGAACAAAATAAAGAAACAAAGTAAATATAAATAAATGGAGGTAGTGAAAGTTTTATCAATGAAATTAAAATAATTAAAAATCTTGAGAAGAAATTCAAAATAGTTGAGCATTGAAAATCTAAAAGGTGCATTGGAAATTAAAACAATTTATTCTCACAATAGATAGAGAATAAAAACAATATTAAAAAAGTATTAAAGATGCTTTGGAAAAGAACATTAAATGTGTTACATGTGTTGTAAAATGTAGATTTCTTTTGTGAAAATTTTTTTAATAGAGGAAATTGAACCTAACCAAAACCCATATCTAGATTTTAATACTTATTGTTTTTATTATTAGTATTAGTTGTTATGCTAATCTATTTTAAATTTGAATTTTTTTAATAATACTTATTAATTAATATATTTGTACTATTTCATAGATCCTAAATACAACTATTACTTGTTATTCTTGTCAAAAAACCAATACTTGTTATTCTTGTCAAAAAACCAATACTTGTTATTCTTGTCAAAAAACCAATACTTGTTATTATGTAATATTATTTTTTTATTATAAATATGTAATATGTTGATTTTATTTAGCTTGTAATATGTTATTTGGATCAAATCAAATTTTTAAAGAAATAATATGAACATATTTTAATTTTTGATATCAAAATGAAAAAGATAAAACAATTTTATAAAAACAAATATTTATTGTTTTATTTTGTGTATGTCTGTAAAACAATTAAACTAACAACATAAAAAGGAATGGAGTTATAATATATTGATGCTTATTATATTTCTAGTCAACATTTTCATCATTGCATTAAGTTCTTTTCATGCTTCATTCAAAAGTCTTACAACCTCTCTTTCATTTTCATCGGAGAGGTTCTTTAGTTTCGGAGAAATCCAACTCAACTCTATTCATTCACCTTTGTGTCAATTCATTACTTTGGCTAACCCATAAACATGTGACTTAAGCGTACTTATTAAATATTTTTATTTTATAAAATATTATTTTATAAATTACATACACTAAATATTCATTCACCTTTGTGTCAATTCATTACTTTGGCTAACCCATAAACATGTGACTTAAGTGTACTTGCTAAAATATTTTCGCCATCACTATTAAATATTTTTATTTTATAAATTACATAGACTAACTTTTAAGAAACTATAATTATGGTCTTTCAACCTAAGCTTAAACAATTTGAATCCACTATTGAACTAAATTATGCATAATTGGATGTTTAATCAATTTTCCTCGCTCCCTTAAAAAACATGATTTGAAGCTATATTCTATAAATTATTTAATCTAATCATTTATCAATTTCCGTCGTAATTAAAAAAAATAAAAGACTAAAAAGTGGTTAATGATTTCTTTCTCAACTCCACACAAAATGACAAATAAATACATCATAATCTAATTTTTATAACCAAGACAAAATATCTCAATACAAATTGAAATTCATATACCAAACACTTGCTAGCATAGAATTTTGTATAAGCTTCGTTTGGATCAAATCCCAACTAAATAATTAATAGACTCAATTATATCCCATTGGTTTCGAATCATGTCCATCATAATCCATGTACTAAATTTTCACACATTTTTCATGGATCATGATTCAAAAGTTACAATACATTAATATTACTATTCACTACAATATTTAACATCAAACACCAAAACAAAAAAAAAACAAAAACTATCAAAATTTCACTCTCTTTTTTCAATATTTCCCTACTCCAAAACTGAATAACAATACTTTACAAAATTAACCTATAGTCCTAATGTAAATATAGTTAAAATTTGAAGTAAAAAAAAAATAAAAATTAATCAAGAATGAAGAGGAAAACCTCTTCCAAAAGCATTAAAACCAACGCCAAAACCAACTAACTCTTGTTTATACGGTAAATACGATTTTCTCCTCATCTCTTGCTTTCTTCCATAATACGCTTCAATTGCCGTCACCGGCGCCGGAACTTTCTTAACCGTCACCGGAATCTTTTTTCCGGCAACTTTAGGAATTTTACTCTCGCCGGAATGTTTCTTCGAATTCTCCTCCTTTTCTCCCTTCTTAAACCCTAACGATGAATTCAACAGAATCAACGATTCTTTTCCGTCGCTTTTACTTCGCCGGAGTAAACGCAGAAACTTCCATCGTTTCGAAGAAGACGAATTTGAAGATGAACCAGTCGAATTACTCTTCTTGCATTTCGTCGGTGAAGTCATCGGCGAAACTGCCGGCGATTTCGGTGTCCACAAGCAATACGTATCCCGCGGAACCGCATGCAGATCGTCCTCCACTTCCGACGAAGACGACGATTGCGAATTGCGAGATTCGCCACTCTTCTTCTCGTCGCCGATCAACAATTTCTTAAACGAAATTCGAATCTCCGTCGCATCGGAATTCCATCTTCCACCGTTAATCTCGATATCGTTGTTGAAGATCGGGATAGCGTCTTGATTCGCGGAGATGTAGCGGTTACTATCGAAGAAAATTTCATCTGAAGACTTACGAAACGCGACGAATTCGAAATCGTCGTTGTCGTTTTGGTTGGTGTCGTTTTGAGAGTGTGAGTTGTCGTTTTCTTTGGTGATTTGATCCGCAATGTCGTTTACGTTATTAATAGAATAAGTGCTGAAACTTGGACACACGAATGAGTCCATTGCACTTTCTTCGTGGTGTTGTTGTTTTTGCATTTTCGTTTTTTAAGTTTTGTTTTTGTTTTTGTTTTTTTTGTTATGAAAATTGACTTGGTTGTGTGTTATTTATAGTATAGAATAGTATACGAGGTTGAGTGTATGAAGGAAGATGGAAAGAGCAGCCAACAACGTGTGTGTTAAACATTACGTTAATTGTTTTATTAAAAAAATCATATACTATTTACTATATAATCATGGATGACGGCATGACGCTTTATTTATTTTCTACTTTATACATGAATTAATAAAACCCATTTTGGTAGAGTTATTACACCCCTTAAAATTTGGAAATATTTCTTAGAAATTAATTTTGTTTCTAAAAAGCAACATTATAAATTAAAATAGAACTTATCCCTATACAAGACGCGGAAAGAATAACCAACAAAAATCACTAGTAGCATAAAAAATAAATAAAACATCTAAAAAGTAAATAAATAAAGTTAGTTAGTTAGAGATATAGATGAATATATATATAATATTATATATTTGTAATTTAATACTCAAACAATACAATTTATGTGTCAACATTAGCCCTATTTGTTAAAAAAATGATTCTTAAAATCACATATTCATTGAAGATGATGAGTTGTTAAAGTGAAGAAATGATCAAAGACTAAAAAAAATCACATAGATCTTAATTGTGTTAGTTAACTAAATAAAATTAGTGCTTTTTATGTACAATTATTTTTTAACTAAAATTGGATTAAATACATATATTTAAGTATTTTACTTTGCCGTGTTATGGTAATTTTAGGATAGAAGGGAATATAAAACATAAGAAAATAACAAAAGAGGGTAAAAAATCGGGAAGGTGGAAAATCTATTTTCAGCATATTTATATTTAATAGTAATATTCAATTACTCTTAATTAAATACTATCTCCAAATTAAGCAAAAATATAGTATCTGAAAAATTGATTTATCTAGTTAAAAATTAAAATAAGATATATTAACTTTTTAAATATTTTTTTTTTATATAATTCATTCCAAAATAGTAATTCATTAACAAGGTGGCCAAAGTAAACCCTTTTTATTTTATTTTCTTCATCTTCAACTAATTGTTTTTCTTTGAGGGTCTATATATCAACCATTTGTATTCGATTATTTGTAACTTTTTGTACACCTTAAACACATTTAGCCTTTAGCTGTACTATATTTTCACACACCAACAAAAACCCTTTTTTTTCTAACTTTTTTTAAAGTATTTTACACTTGAAAATGCATAATAATTATATGAAAATTACGTTTTACTTTGTTTGGCTTAGGGAAAGTCGTGTGGTTTATAAGAGGGAAAGAAACGGTTGTTGGAAATAAATAGCTATGCCTTTTTAGGATAATCGAAAGTCTTAATCAATAACCGTGTAATATAAATTTTAGGTATATTCCTGTGTATTAGTGGTACATGTTCCATCATATGTAACGCTATATATTGTTTCTAGATTTGATTATTATGGCAATTTAATTTAATTTAATTGGATGGGCATTAATTGGTGGATACTTTGATATATATATATATATATATATATATATATATATATATATATTATGTGATGAGAACAATGCTGGCTATGGTCTTTTTTAGTAAGAAATATTATAGATTAAAATTTGCTATTATGTAAATACCAAATAAAGATTTGTAATTATCTTTGATCAAGTTTCTAGAATATTTACATTGAATAGTTTGAGCCATTTCGAGTTTAGTATAAAATAAAATAATAAAAAGAAATTATGTTTATAAATTATAATTAAAAGATGTGTCTATCTTTTTTATCGAAACAGGTGCCTCGAGTTTACATCATTCAAACAACATCAATGGATTACGCTAGACTCCAATGGTAAAGACTCGTGTCTATCTAATTTAAGAAAACTATTGATGAATTATAATAAAATAGACAAATATGTAATAGCCAACAAACATATATATATCAATCATTTTTTTGTTTTAGAATATAAATATAAGAATTTTACACATTAATTATAAAGATTTCATCTATCTATATATATATATATATATATATATATATATATATAATTCAAAAAATACTATAATTTCAAAAAATATTATCGTATTAGTTGTTTTTATTTAAATAATTTGTCATGTTAAGTCGTGTGATAGCCCTTTTAAATTGCCTATAATATTTATTAAAAAAATTGAGAACAGAAAGTTTTTATTAATTAAAATAATATTATTAGTGTCCTTAAACTCTAGTTTAACTGACAAATATTATTAGGTCTTGTTTGATTCAAATTAAAAATCTCACCACACAATTATGTGAATTAATTACGATAAAATTTGTCATTTCTCTTAAAATTAAAAAAAAATATTAATAATCATTTTACCTGTATTTGTAAATTTGATAATATAACTCTTACCACTAAATTGATAATATAATCTATTTTGTTAAATAATTTTTTTTAAAAAAATATTAATCTAGCAATTGACTCCTACATGACACTCGGCTAACACATCCACAAATATCATAAAAATAAATTTGTTGTACTAAAAAATAAATTTGATTATGAAGTGCATTAAATTAAATTAGAAAAGTCTTTAAATCTTAATTTAAATGATAAATACTGATGTTATTTTATCGAATATTTTATCTCAAATTAATTTAAACTCTACAGTTTTATATAAATTTTTATGTTACTTAAAAAAAAAACTAATATATAGAAAATTTCCACCTCTATTCTTTTTAGAGAAAAACTATTCCACATTTTGAAAATAATTAGAGTGGCATGGATATAGTGGAACACACCCAATTGTTGATCACTTAAAAGCACCAGCACTAATTACCACTTTATAGGCAGCCATGTCACTTCTAGAAAACTAACATGAATCATCGATTGGTGATTATCCTCGACGAACCTCTTTTGAACACGAGGTTGCTTGCAATATTGACTTCATCTAATATATGTTTCTAGTGGAATATTTTAGACATAGTTGCAATTTTACTATGCTATTTTTAATAATTTACTTCTATTTTAAAATTTAACAATTTAGCAACTTTTGTATTTGATTTTTTTAACTAAAATATTATTATTGACATGTTTTAAATAATGTGTCATATGATATATAAAATAATTAACATCCATAAAATCGCAATAAAATCATCTAAAAATTAAATTTTTAACTTCAGAATTTTATCATTTTTGTAATTTAATTAATGACATATGAATAATTAATGTATCTAAATAGTTCTATATGATAAATTGTATGCAACATTATTTAAAATATGTTAAATTATCATTTTTTAGTTTAAAATTAGAGAGATGAACCAAATATGTCGACTTTTAAAATATGTGGACTAATTTTGTGAATTGGTAACAATAGAGGGACCAACACTACAATTAAACCAATATTTTATTTAATTATTATATTTCAATATTATTTTGTGGGCACATATGTTTATTTAATTATATTAGTTATTTATCAATTAGGAGCCTTAATTGATTAGTGATCAAATTAAGTAATAAAATTTATTAGATTTCTATTTTGATAATTAATTACTTAAATTGATACGATCTCAAATTCGAACTCCAAATAAAACGTTCAATCTAACAATATCGATATTTGACAATTGAACTATGATTTAAGGACTCAGACATCTCTATTTTAGTTTATCCTTTTGTATATTAAATTTTGTGATAACTTGGTGTTTTGTTAAGCTTCATGCTTGTATAGCTATGATATCTTTGGTATCCATGATTAATTTTTGCTTGGTCGAAGTCTTTAGCTTTATTAGAGAAAGTGTTCACGAGAAATGATGGATTTCTAAATTTAAGTTTTATTTTTATTTTTATTTTGAACTATGTTAATGGGAAATGAATAATTTTTCAATTTTTTTTTTCAGTTTAAAAAACAAATTACTTTAAGTTTGTTTTGTTTCTTTCAATTCAAATTTGAAACAAATTTTTGTGTTTCACTTTCTTTTCGAATATTGTTGTCTTTTATTCCTTAAATTATAGACCTAATTTTTGGCTTGATTAGGCATTTTCAATATTGCATCCATTTCGTTGAAACTTGAAATATAAGGTTGATCGTAAAAGTTTATGGGTTAAAATTTTTTTAGATGTGAATGTGCCATTTTTTATACGGTTTGTATTTCAATTGGTTAAAGAAATAAATATGATATGCTATACTATACTTTACTCATTTCGATTGGCAAATTTTTTGTTTCATTCTAATATTAATTTGCACTTATTGATTGGTTTGACCGAAAATACTTAGCTTTAAAATTAAATGGAATATTATGCATATAGATTGAAGAGTTAATTGCTGAGCATATTTAATTCAACGATTGTTCCACCTTGTACGTAAAATATGGAATTGGGATATATAGTTTGTTTCCTTATTTATTTGAAACAAATATTTAGATATCATGCATATGTTTTCACGTCAATTTTAAATTGAAAATCTGTAATTTATTTGGGGCTACTCGTAGTCCCTTAACTTAATTTTAATTTTAGTTAATATTTTAGTTTTTTATTTTTTTTTTCAATTTGGTTATTTATTTTAATTTTAAATGACAGTTTGATCTTTTATGTTTTAAAATGTCAACGTTGTTATCCTTTTTTTTACAAAAATTCATCAAAATTTTCAACCAAAACCCATAAAATTAATTATATTCTTTAATATAATACAAATTTTATCAAATTCGTAACTCAAATCTTCAAATAAACTCATATTTTTATTCTTTATTTGATTTTGCTAGAGATGAAAATATGAATTTATTTGAATATTTGAGTTTCGATTTTGATGAAATTTATATTATATTGAATAATATAATTAATTTTATGGGTTTTGGTTGAAAATTTTGATGAATTTTTTAAATTTTTGTAAAAAAAAAAGATAACATTGTTGATATTTTAAAACATAAAAGATCAAATTGTCACTTAAAATTAAAATAAATGACCAAATTAAAAAAAAGAATAAATGACTAAAACGTTAACTGAAATTAAGTTAAGGGATCACGGGTGCTATTTAACCTTTATTTGGAGATATATTTTCTCATTGTGAATATTTCAATTCAAGTGTTGAAATTTTGAAATTATGGATATTTGGATACAGTTATGATATATATTGGATTTGATTTTAAATATAATTTGGGTGATTTTCTGTTTTATCATATCAAATCTTTCGGTTTGACTTATTTATAAAGTTTGTATATTATGGATTTTATTTATGATATAACAATACCGTTTGTTGTCACAAAATAAGGATTTAGGTTTTATTTAAGTGATTTGATTTAATTTTTGAAATTGAAAAGTTTTAAATCAAATCTTTTCACCTTGACTTATTTCTTGAAATATTCTTATCATAACCTAGAGGTTGTTTTCTATTTGAAATTAAAATGGATTCATAGAGATTTTGTACTATAAAGTTTATTTTTGAGAAATAAAGCATATAAAGATTTACTATATATTTGAGTATCATATATTATTTGATGAATATGTGCTGCCTTTATCTCAAAATATTTTGAACCAATTTAGCTGTACATTAAATAAAAATTTGATTCTTTAAATTTTGGGAAATATGAATTTTAATTTGTTTTTGTTTATTTATAAACATGTAAAGATTTATTTCCTTTGTTTAGGAAAAACATTAATTCTTTAATTATTTGTTTAAAGAATCCTTCGGTATATACGTGAATCTATGCAGCATGAATATTTTTTTGTTATTTTAAGATTAAATTTTTATTTGATTTGAAATTGAATATATGGTAAATGGTTTATGGCATGGTTATAATATTTGAGTATATTATTATTTGAGTTTGAGCAATAATATTTTTTTTTTCAACACGCTCTTCGAATATATTTCATGCAATATTTGTTTATTTGTTTTTGAGTGTGTTCTCACACTAAAGGTTGTCACATAATTTTATAACTACTAAGCAGTGTATTAAATAAATTTTACTAATATTTATGAGTAGTGTTATGTAAATTTAAGTCTTTACACATTTAATTTAATGAATTAACCTTTTTTAGTAATTTTGGCAGAATTGATTGAAATAACAAGTTGCAGAAAACAACATATGCTTCGTAGATTTGACTCAACCAATATTATAAAAGATATAATACGAAATTATTCATGTGAACTGTCGTCGACTTGAAGGAAGACACAACTTGATAGAATAGTTACATAACTTTAATTTATTAAATTATCTAGTAATTTTCGTTGCATCAGTTGAAGCAACAAGTTGCACAAAGCAACCTCTTTTGTGTAGATTTAATTCAATAAAAATTACGAAAGACATAGTATAGAATTGTTCATGCGAGCTATTTGAAATGACAATGTTGATCACAAGAAAAAGGGGGGTTTGAATTGTGATAACTTTAAAAATTTCTGCAATGAACTTTAAAACTCAAGATTGATCTTGGTTTGATAAATAATATAAGCATATCGTTATTTGTTAGAATAAATAAAAACTTTAATATGTGATCAGTGAAGTGCACGTGATAATTAAAATGAAGATGAGAGAAAGAGAATTCACACAGCGATGTATCATAGTTCACCCAACGTAGACTATGTCCATTCCTCACAATCTTGTGAGCCTTTTCACTAATATGGTCAAAACAAGATTGTTCTTGTTTTTCCACAAATGATCAACCTTGATCTATTACAACAGATTGTCTTTCACTTTGAAAGATATTTCACACATTACTCCCAACACTTGGAAGAGTAGTTACACTTATCCTTTTTACACACAAGGATTTTACAACTTTCCTCACATTATTTCTACCTCTATAGTGTTTGAGTTTCAAATGTGATTTGAGATGAGTTTGATTTGATCAGTAGTTACTCAACACTTGTTTGAGTTTCTGTTTCGAACAATCAGATTCTGGAACTTGATCTTTGAATCTAACGACAGAAAACTTCAGCTTAGCTTGCTGTTTTTTTAGCTTATGATTCTCAAGAATGATGTTTTTAGTGGAGATTGATTGCACTTTGAGATGACGATGTTTCCCTTGCCTTAGAGTTTCTTTTATAGGCATTTTGAGGGTCTTTGTCAGCTCATATAGCCGTTTAGAAACAGGCTGTAAAGGTTATTGAGTTTATAGGCATGTGACACATTTGAATGAAGACTGTTCTTGCTGATCTTCAAAACATTCTTCGTTTCCTGTTTTGAAATTTTTCTGATTTATGGCAGTTCTTTCACTTGTGTTATGTGCTTCAGATTTTCATCATATATCTTCGTGATGCAGTTTTCTCCTTTGTTTCAGTCTTGTGTCTGTTTTTTACAATAACTATTGATCTCTTAAAAATTAGGCTTGCATCTTGACGCTTTGATATTGAATTCACGTTTTTACTGTTTCTGATCACAGTTTATTTGCTTGTTCATATTATGTTACTTGCTTATGTCTTGCTATGAATAATCTTGACTTTATGGCGGTCCGATCATGTCTTGTTTATATGAGAAATTGTATACTTGAAGAGTTCAAGATCGTTCTTGACAAAGATGTAACAATCTTGGTTTATGCTGTTTTGTCAGGGCAGTTTGGATTCTTTTGATTTTCTGCTCTTATCTTGTTGCATTTGAAACCTATCTTAGATTAAAAACACTCAAGAAAACACGTTAAGTGCTTTATGATTATAATCATAATTCATAGATTAATTAATTTAATGTTGTTCATCATTAAAACCTTTAAAAAGAGATTTTTGTCTCAACACTATTATGGTCGGCCAAAAGGCAGACACAATTTGGCCGGATAATTCCATACATGTGGATAATGTAAATGTCAAAAAGCACCCATTATTTGACAAGACTTATTAGCAATACTTGATCATTGCATTGAGAGTACTGCTGTAATTAATTCACGCATTCAAAAGATTGTGGACTAATTGTGTGCTTAGTATCTTGTTTGATTCTTTTAATTCACAAACAAATATAACTTGCGTGTTTTTCTATGTTGTGCCTGCTATGTTGTGTGTGTAGTTAAATCTTTTAATTATTTGACCGACTTTAACTAAAACGTATGGTTGCAGACATGTGGTGATTATATGTATTTATTATTTAACAATGTCAATTGTTAGTGTATGCTCATTGTAACAAAATACCACTAGCAATTGATGTTGTTATCTAAAAATTTAACATTAATGGCGCGCTTGGTATTTTGGTGAGTACATTTTGCTACTTTTGTTCTCTTCAAGTTAACATAGTTTATTTATCTGTTAAGTTGAATTGATTTTTTATTTCTTAAATGTTATTAAAGGTACTTTTAATATAAAAAAGAATATCAATATTGTTCTTGAATCTTGATCTTGTATAACAATGGAGAAATTCTCATTCTCTAACAATTTAGAATTTCTAAAGTGAGAGTTAAGTATGAAAATTGAGTTTTCTCCAAAACACATAGGTCATTTAATCATGATTTTTCAGAGATATTAGAGGTGTTAATTAAGATGATATATTTTTGTCATATTTTCTTTGCTTAAATTAAAGTGCTTTTAAAGCAATAAAACAAAAAATAAACACTCATTTGAGAGCAAGTAATTCATTAAGATTATTAGGCAAAGAAAATATAAGAAGCACATTGTGTAAATATTTAATCTTATAAATACGCTAAAGTTTTGACTATTTTGTTACTTATCAAAATCGTAATATTCTAATTGCACAATTAAGTTTGTAATTGTTAAAGTTAGAAATGAATAATTTAATAAGATTATTTCATAAGTTGCGCAAGAAAGAAAATAATGAAACAAGATAAAATAAAATATGTTTATTTGAAAAATACCTCAAAAGATAAAGGCAAATAAAGAAAATTAAGGGAATATAATATGATCTGACAAATGTTTGAAAGACACATCAATTTAAAAAGGGCAAAGTCGGCACAGATAAAGGATTTGGTTATTTTAAATTGTCGTTATTTGCTTATATTTAAAATATATTTTGGTTGAATTATTATTTTGATAAAGTTTTGTTTTAGTTTCTTTACAAACAAGTCAAAATAATTTTTTGAGTTTTATTTTGAAATAATTGATTCCATTTATTTTTTAAATTTTTATATGGTTAGAGTCAATTCAGTTATGACTTGTAATAATCTATAATATTTGAAAGATTTGATAAATATAAATTTTGGGTCCCAAATTAAAGAATTGTTTTTTTTAAATAATAGAAGCATTGTTCTTCGAGGATATTGAGTCTGGGGAGAGATACAGTCAAAAGAACAAAATTGAGTGAGGAAGAATTGATTTCAAACTAATTCATATAATTGGTATTAATATAGCAAATTTTGGTACTCATAAGGATATTATTGTTCTCCCTCTTAATCAAGTTGATGAAATTATTTATGAATATCAAACTCAACACCCTCAAGAACTAGAGCATTATGTGTCGCAAATGATTGACTATAAAGAAAAAATTTATTTGGTATTGTTAAAATACTCTCTTAGGACAGTCATGACACTTGTTGCTCATTATGATTTTTGGAGTCACATAAGATGATTGTCAATTCGGTGTTTCTAAATGGCAACATTTATGTAACAATATGGTGCAATAAAAGGAAACTTTATGTCAATAGACACAAAGTAAATGATTTACAAATCGATGTAATTCATGTATGAGTTAACAAATAAGTCTAATTAGTGATGCCACAAAGTTTGATACGACAATTATCTCATTTGATTTTGAGATGATTGTTGCAGACAATTGTGGGTATTATAAGATCAGTGAAAGTAAATTTATATTTCTAGTATAATTTTTTGGATTTGCTATATTTATTTAACAGTGATATATACTTGTTGTGATACTTAAAGATTATTCTCATGGTGTCATTGAGTTATCACAAAAGAGCTATATCAATAAAGTTGTAAATATATTTGACCCCAAAAATATTATACTACAGGATATCTCAATCATTAAAAGGAAACTATTTTAGTCTCAAATTTTGCCAATAAAAATATGAAGATTCATAAACTTAACTATTCCTCTATGCTTTAGTCGTGGGGAGTTTTATGAATCATTTTGTTTATATGCATTTGTAAATAGCTTATATAAAAATATCATTTGGCGAATATTTGAGCAATTCATGTTTGAAAGTTGGCAAAGGCAACCATAAGGATTGTTAAAGAGAATAATAGTGTTTATGTTCACCAATTAGAGATCTTACAATTTGGAGATCACCAATATATTTCACTATGTTCTTTTGGATGTCTAAGTAAAGTGAGTATCTTAATTCATGAATTGGTTGATTTATTTATATCACTTGGTTGCTTATAGTAAAAGATTTTGAAAGACCACTCAAATTATATTACTTTATAAGTCAACCTTACAATGTTTCAACAAATTTTTATAAAATGTATTGACATACAGGTCATTGTTGATGAAGAATAGAACATATAGAGAAAACTGTATATTACTTGACCCACTAATAAAAGGTTGGAAAAACTAAGATCTTTTATATGGTTGTTATCATTAAGGATGTTTTAGATTAGTGGAAGTCTCTTTTCCATTATGTTCTATACTTTTGTTTCCAGTACAAACTTTTTGTGTTCTAATTTTATGCATAAATAAAGTTTATGTGATTGTTACTATACCCGTTTTTATATCGTTGTGCAAATATTGAATTCACACTTCAAGAAATTCAATTGGATCTCACTAAAGATTTCAGTTGTACTAGTTAGAAATGGGCATGATATAGAGATCATATTACATAAAATTTCTATGCAACTCATTCATATTGATCTATGTCATCAAATGCATTGTGGTGGTGGCCATCAGAGTTTAGTCACATTATATGTCAGTGACGACAGCCGCGGTTGTCCCATTATTGATGTATAAAGTGGACTAGATTGTAAAAGAGAAATCTAAAGATAAATAGCATTCGAATGCGCGTCTAAGGAATTCTGATTAAGGTATACTGCTCAAGTGAGAGATTGTTGTAATATTTTTTAAATATTTAATTTAATTGTTATATTCCAATATTATTTTGTAGCCACATATCTTTGTTTAATTATATTAGCTATTAATCAATTAGGATGATTAGTGATCAAATTAAGTAATAAAGCTTATTAGATTTCTATTTTAATAATTAATTATTTAATTAATTGATATGGATTCAAATATGAGTAAATGTCATTGATGGCCTATTTGTGATTAATGGATACCCTAATTGGTCATCACCCTATATATAGGCTATAGTCCCCAATATATTAGACACACTTCATATTGCCTCTTCTCCTCATCTAAAAAGTGATTAGGTCATCAAGAGTCTATGTTAAAGAATAAGCACAAGCCAACATTTGTTCGTTATTCGTCTCTCTTTTCAAGATGCTTAGAGACTAACTAAAATTGTCGTCGAAATACTATCAACACATAAATCCAAATATTTCTAATATATAGATCAACCATGTTGTAGATCTTAAATTATGCATGCTCATCTATTTATTTGATTTCCACACCAATATATAATTATATGTTTAATCTGAATATTGAGAATGTCTGGATAAATTATTAAACTTAATTTCAACGGTTTATACCTATAAATATGGGGTTCTCTCTTCATTGTGCAATTTTCTCATATTTTTTTCTCCAAAAATAAACAATAGGAATGTTAACTAAACATCATAAAATATATGGGTCTAAAAGAATTACTTTTTAATAAATAAAAAAATATGTTTTGAATATTATAGTATGAGTTATTTATTTGCCTTCCAAAAGAAAAAAGAGTTAAATAAAGTTTTAA
Source organism: Cicer cuneatum (assembly GCA_037974295.1). Taxonomy (NCBI): domain Eukaryota; kingdom Viridiplantae; phylum Streptophyta; class Magnoliopsida; order Fabales; family Fabaceae; genus Cicer; species Cicer cuneatum. The sequence continues at coordinate 700,307 of JBBPBO010000003.1, read as the reverse complement.
AAAAAATCAAAATTTAGTTATATAGTGTTGCATTTTTTATAAGTTATTAAAAATAATAGCTTGTAAAATAATCTACAAAAAAGCCGCCGTGTCATATAATTACTGTTTTAAATATAAAGCCAAGGAACCATAGTTAGTTGGTTTAATTTGTCAAAGAAAAAGTTGGTTTATAGTTCAAACACATACAAATTACTATCTTTTGGTGTTTCGAGGGCTTATTTTTTTCTTCTTCTTGGTTTTTTCTAAGGCATGGGAGAAAAATGAGTCAAGTTTTGGTGTTTGAATGTATAAAGTGTTAGTCTTTAGATATATCAATTTGTAAATATATAGTTTTAAATATTTTTTATTAGTAATTTTAAAGATTAAGTTTACCGACGAAAAACACATTTAAAGACTAAAGTGACACTTAAAAATATTCAATTACTAACATAATTAATAATAGACATTTTATGTTAGACAATTTACATATTAGACAGTTTAAAATTTTAATTTTTACGTATTAGACAGTTTAAAATTTTAATTTTTACGTATTAGACAGTTTAAAATTTTAATTTTTGGTGATAAAAGTACGTCAAAAACTTCAAATTATTTGGTTTGTATGTGTATAGATTATATAGAAGTCTCCTAATGAGGTAGTGTTTAAATAAAGCAATGTGGCATCACTTGAGTTACTAGATCATGTTAAGATTGTTTCTCTGTGGTGACTCAAAAAGGAGGTTAAAATTTTTTTATTATGACTTTAATATATGGTTGCAATACTGGGTAGGATGCATTGGGTTTGTTTTGTAATTTATCTTCTTAATTTCTTTGATTTGTATCGTTGAACCGTATAACAAGTTCAATTGTAGTGTTTTAGCACTTTAGTTGTACATGTTTTTTGTATTCTTGGCATGTCTTGTACTTTTAATATCTCTTTTCTTTTTCAATATATACATATAATTTGACTTTTAAAAAAAAAATATACACATTTATGAATGTTTTGTATGTTTGATACATTCAGAAATTATAACCACAACGTATCACACATTTAGGGATAAGTGTTTATTCCAGAAAAATTCTATCTTAAACTTGACTTATGGGTTTTAACAATATGAAATTTGGTTTAACATTCTCATAGTGATTCAATAATATTCGCTTGATTGTTATTCAACGGATAATTTCACTTAATGTAATGGATTATCATATTATTTGTATTCTTTATTAATACATTGTGATTACAAAAAAATATATATCGACCCACAAAATGCCATATGTATTTACATTTAAACACGACTATAATTTGAAGAATCAATTTGATAAAAAAAAATTATAAATAAAATTGAGTGAAAAAATGATATTCAGTCCAAAGTATAAAAATACCTTATATTTTTCTTTTTTCAATTACACTATATCGAACTCACAACATATTTAATCATTTAATCATGATCGGATACAATTATATTAACATAATACACAATAAGAAAAAAAACAACAACAAAAAAATGCCCTTGTTTTATGGTTGGATCTTTCGTACAGTATGTAGCACGTTCCATAATTCACGGCACTCTCCATAACGCTATTCGTGTAAAATATTTCGTGTAATATAATTATCTCTAGATTCTCCAATATTCTCTCCCTCTAACATTAATAAAGTAAGTCCAAAGTCCAAACCATTTGGCATAATGCAATCATGAAAAGGGAAAATACTATATACTATATGAAAACTCCACTAAATACCAATCCACCATTTTTTTCCCTGACAGCTTCAATTAAAAGTGTTTGATTTTGAGTCTTCATTGATTCACTCATTCTAGAATAGTATATGTTAATTAATGATGTTTGCTTAGGGCCCAAAACATGGACCTTTTCTAGAAGCAAAAATCCAGTTCGATATATATAAATAAATAATCTCCGCCATGGTTGACGTTCATGAATGACAAAGTAAGAGTGAGCATAAATAATCACATATTTTAAATAGTATATATATTGCTATATAGCACATATGATCCTTTAACTTAATTTCAATTAACGTTTTAGTCTTTTATCTTTTTTTTCTTTCGATTTGATCATTTATTTTAATTTTAAGTGACAATTTGATTTTTTATGTTTTAAAATATCAACAATATTATCCTTTTTTTTACAAAAATTTAAAAAAAACTCATCAAAATTTTCAACCAAAACCCATAAAATTAATTATATTCTTTAATATAATACAAATTTCATCAAATTCGTAACTCAAATATTCAAATAAACTCATACAAAAATTTCATCAAATTTCTTTCTTTATTTGATGTTGTTAAAAATGAAAATATGAGTTTATTTGAAGATTTGAGTTACGAATTTGATAAAATTTGTATTATATTGAAGAATATAAATAATTTTATGGATTTTGGTTGAAAATTTTGATGAATTTTTTGAATTTTTGTAAAAACAAATGATAACATTGTTGACATTTTAAAACATAAAAGATCAGATTGTCACTTAAAATTAAAATAAAGGACCAAATCGGAAGAAAAAAAAAAGATAAAAGACTAAAACATTAACTGAAATTAAGTTAAAGGACTACGAGTGCTATTTAGCCAATCAAACCTCCTAAAAAAAATTGAATTGATATATGTGTCAAATGGTTTTATGTAAACGTTTAATCAAATTTCACTATTTAGGTATTTATGGTGATATTTTAAAAATTAATAGTATTATGATATATCTATTAAAAAACATTATGACATATTTAAATAGTTAAATCTGATTTAATTTCTATGTACTTTTTTTATTATATTAACAAAATATACAAATTAAAGTTGATTAGATTATTATTACTGCTTCATCTCATACTATGTAAATCGCATAAGATTTTGGCACATGAACTGTGAGAAATATAGTTAATATTGTAAATTTCATAAAAATAAATATTTTGTGTAGTTTCTTAATATATCATTTACCATGTCATATTAATTTTTGTCAAACAAATCTCTCATATTAATTACTTAAAAATAAAAAGTAATTGATAAAAAAAAACACAATAATAATAGTGAAATGTAATTAAAAAAAGAAAATTGATGTTTTATCAATATTATAAAGAATTTAAATTATATATACTATCGATATAAATAGTTTTTATACTGAATTAATCACAATTGTTAAATCATTAATAATTTTTAATTTTTATTTTAAATATTACTAAAATCACGTACATGATTGCTCATGATTTATTAATTATGTAAAAAAATTTACACCAGTGTATAAAAATTAAACTCTATTATAAAATAATATAATATTTTATATATATATATTAAATATAATTAACTATTATTATTGGACGAATGAAATATTAAATGTACAGTTTTATTTTTGGTAAAACAACCTAGAATCTCTTTTCTATAAAATAAAAAGATTATTACCGTCTACTTGCTGGGCAAGAAAACCAGGAGACCATTTTTATAATAAAATTTAGAGGAGGTCTTTTGAATGCTGACACAGACATGTTGAGCATTAATTAATATTATAAAATTAAAAATCAAACTATATTTTCATAAAAAAAATATATATATCAAACTATATTCGAACTATATAATATATGCACCATAAATCAGCTAGATTCAGATGATTTTAAGTGACGACAGTGCTGATCGATTCGAATACGAGTTGTCAATGAATATTAAAATATATAATTCCTATAATGTTTTTTTTCTTTTTTATTGAAGGGAAAATTTGGCAATTTGCTTGTTGTTGATTGATATTTTGTTACTATCAATTTATTGCACACCTAAATGCTGACGATTTTCCACCCTTCTGACGTTGATATAATGATAGTTGAAAATTTGTAGTGTCGTTGGTAAATATATTTTTATTTTACCAAAAATCATTGGTAGTATTTGAAAATTGTAACATTGAATTTTAAGAAGATGATAAAGTGAGTGAATTAATAATTGATATTATAATTACTTATAATTAATTATGTATATGTATATAATATTTATTATTAATTTGATCAACAATAGTTGATATTACTTATTTTACTTTATAAAGTGAATTGTTCATTTTAAAAGAATTAAATCCTAAAAATTATTAATATTGATTATAAAATATAATATTTCATATATTCAAATTCTAATGGTTGAATAAGTTTTTACTCATTATAAAATTTTAAAATTTTGTTTTAAGTTTCTATAAAAAATTAAATATTTTTTAATCTCTATAAAATTATTATGCAAGCATTTTAGTCTATGTTTGAATATAACATATATTTTTGAATGATTTTTTTTTTTTGCAAATATGTTAACACCATTGTAAGAAGTTTCTCCATAAAAAATGGGTTCAAAATTTGATTTCTAAGTTTATATTTTCATTACTTATCTAGGGTTTATGGCATTTAAATATTCATATTTATTTCATCTCAAATAAAAAAATTTTAAATTTTTATGGAGAAACTTTTCTTGATGTTCAAACATGCTTAAAAAAATTATTCAAAATTCAAAAAAAAATTAAACATATATCTTTCTACCATAGAATAATAAAACTTTTTTTATGTGTTTTGATATTATTTTTAACTTCATGTATGAGTTACTTAAGAGTTAATATACAGTATTGATGTTTTCTAATTACAACCTAATTACAAAAAATATATTAGTTTAGGTGATTAAAAAATCCTCAAATAATTTAAAGACTTATAAAATAATTAAATATTATAAAAATATTTTTGACGTCTTGAATATCTATTCTACTAAGTTGATGTTATGTTTTTAGAGATGAGATCAAATAAAATTTAAATGAAATAATATATATATATATATGTATGTATAATAGTTACAAAAATGTTATTTAAACACAATTTCAAACACAAATACAAACACAACTATTGTACATCTATATATTATATATTATACACACTTATAATCTCTTTTCATTAATACAATTGTAATACTCTCTCTTCATTAATTAATAATAAAATCGAATTAAACAAACAAACACCACATTTTCTCTCTCTTTTCTCTGATGTGAGGATTGCAGTGAGTCTATAAGTAACTCTTGTGTTGACCTATATTCTGTTTTTCACATGTATTTCTTACACATTGCTCTCCAAATCTACACTTCTTATATTTTTATTTTATTTTTATAAATAGATTTTTATTTTAGTTATTTTCTTAGTTGTTTACTCTTGTTGTTCTTGGCTCATACAACGGTTTTTTTGGCTCATACACGGTTTTTTGGGTTTTTTTTGTCTTTCTTTTTCTAGTTAACAATGTAAACATTATTGGTTAATGGAGTACAATATGTGGTTAATGCATTATTTTTGTCTAAAAATTAGGGCTGTGAATTTTTGTCTAAAAATTAGGGTTGTGAATTGTAAATAATACTATTGTTGTTTTCTTTTTCAGTTGCTTTTACAAGCATTGTTGTTGCTTCTTTGTGTGATTGTTGTTTCCTTCAATTTAAGGTTTTTAGTTAATAATTTAGGGTTTCTTAATTTTGGGTTTAGGGTTTTTGGTTATTCAATTTAGGATTTTTTTTTCTTTTTTAGTTTAGGGTTTTTTAATTTTGGTGATTGTTACTTATAATTTTGGTCATTGTTGGTATACTTCTTATTCAAGTACATTTCCTTCTATTATTTAAATTTAGACAAATTTAGTATCATAATTAATGAGCTATTTTATTTCAATGTTAATACTTTGGTGTTTATTGTTTTCATTTTACTTTGTTTAGTGACTATTGTTTATTTTATAAACAACTTTCACATGATATATTTTTTATACACTTATAATGCTTTAAGACATGACACCGACAAATGAAAAAAAATATAAAGAATTTATAAACTAGTGGTATTTATATTGTTGCAATTTATTTATCAATATTAATCATATATTCATACTTTTCATATACATGCGAGACATACATGTTTACCAAATATATTGCATGAAATCAACTGTCATTTGTCAAATGCACACCGAACTCAAATTATGACAACCTCATTCAAGTTGATTTTAGATATGCCAAAAAAATTATAAATTTATGGTGCTCTGTCATGGGAGTTGGCTAGTAGATGAGATGGACGTAGTGGGGGTTTAAGATTAGGGGTAGGATAGTTCATTTTACTCCACTTATTTATCTTTTTATAATAAATACTTAAAAATGTCATTGACATAATAATAATAATAATAATAATAATAATAAATATTATTGTCTTTTAAATATAATTAGAAATAATTTTTTTTCTAAAAAAACTACAGTAAATAAGAACTAAGAGAGCAATAAAATAGGTAAACTACTATTTTAATTCTCTAAATTATACAACCATGTAATTTGGGTCTATCATTCAACAAAAAATTTCAAACTAACTCTCGAATTATTCAAATAATTCCTTAAAGATATAACTTAACATTATAAATATATCTAAAAAATACAATTTATCGTCAAAATAATTTATAATCATTATAATATCAAAAATTAAATTAACTGACATTTTAATGATTAAAAACTATTTTAAATTTTTTACTACGTCAGATACTACAATTACACTATCATATACTTTTAAAACTAAAATAATAATTTATTATAATAAAATATCAACGATGAGACTCTACACGTGCATGCAGCCGTGCACTAAGTTGCAAGTAATGATGACAAAACAGTAAACAAATGATAATCACAACGTAATTGTTCAACACTCAAATCTTGAAAAGGGAGCTCCTTTTTTATACATGACCATTAAAATCTAAATTAATAATTAATAAATTGTGGATATGTACTACTACAGTATATGCGAAATAAAGAAATGATTACACATTCAAAACAATGATTACTATATAACATTAGCCACCCCGTGATTTTCTTCACATTACTCATTGCAAATTAATTACACTAATTTATTACATTAATTAGCTAATTAGATATACAAGGCTATGATATTATTTTCATCGGTGGGATTCAGATTTATTAAGAAAGATAGAGAATCTAATAATGCTTAAATTGGTATTATTTTGATGTGTATGTGAGATTTAGAATGAAATATATTTTGATATAGGTGATAAAGTGACGATTAGATAAATAGCAAAAAACGAGTGATGTCAATTTTTTTACCACTTTCAAACAAATATTATATTAATTTTTTATAAAAGTTACTGATTAGAAAAAAATAAATAAAAATTATATTGAATAATAAGAGAATAAATTATATCAAATAACAGTACATAAAACTTATACATAGCAAATAAAAATAATTAATTAATTATTTATTGTGTTTATTTTATATAATTAATTAACTAATATCTCTATTAAATCGATACTATTAATATTTGGTGTGACTTATTTTATTACTATTTTTACATCTGACTTTTTTTTTTTTATAACTATCCAATCATATATTTTACTTTTATAACTTACACATATATATTTACTTTTGACAACAAAAACTAAAATAAAGCAAAAATGTGTCTGTCTAAAATCTAGTGTCTAATAAATGTAATAAGATGATTTTATTTTTCCGATGTTGTTTGTTGCCCTCACTAACCCACTTCCAGCCTCAGGAAATTGTGCCATCAAAAAGTAAGAAACTAAATCAATTAAATCTGACCACTATTGATTTAGCTATCGATTTTATTTAAATTTGATTATTCAAAACTCAAATTAAATTATTATACTTTATTAATATTTCTTTTATTTTACACTGTACTTTATATTATAGTATTAATTTTACAATAAAAAATTTGTAATCATGTATTTTATTAATTATATATTATTATCTTTATTGTAGTTTATGTTTTTATTTTTATTTTTATTTTAACAATATAAAAAATTTATAATGTTTAAAAATATTTGATTTATTTAGATATTTTAAAATAAAGTTTCTTAAGTTTTCTAAAAAATGTCAACATACAATTGAACCGGTTCAGTATAATTTACTTTTCATCGGTTTAATTTTATTCGTATTTCGTGAAAAAAATTATAAAAATTAAAGTGATTATTTGTTATTGATTTAAATATTTTTTCATTCCAAAAATCAAACCGACTCGTTGCATGTACTGATAGAAGGAATAATATTACAGTCATTTTATGTTTCCTTATTATATTTCCATTCCCATGATGATAGGGTATAGTCCCCATTTAATTTGGAATAAAATATGTTTTTTTACCTTACAAAATATTAATTTATCTTAGTTTCTACTAAATATTTTACTCCTTAGTTTAGTCTCACTTTTTTTTCTAGAATTAATCCTAATATGCTTATTTTTTACTAATTGAACTGCAATCATTTGCCTTGTGGAATTTTAGAAAGCCACTTAAAGAACCATATCATCTTAGTAAGACCACTTTTTTATTTGACAAAATTTAGTTAGACCACTTGATAAATGCAACCTGCTTTTTCATTTGTTTGGTTATAGTGAAAAGCATGTTGCAAGGACCAACTCTAGAGTAGAAATCTAGAAACTTAGGGATAAATACTGTATATATGTCAATAATGTTGTATGTATGTGTTAAAAATATATTTAATTATTTAATTTAACAAAAAATAACATTTAAATATGTTTAAGAATAATAAATTTATAAACAATAAACAACGGCAAATCTTCTAGAGAACACAGGGTAAGCATAATTATTTCAAAATTTTCTTATCCTTAATAGATAGATATATACATAATTGATTTTTACTTATTCCGTCATAGACAATAAGAAAAATGAGGAGACATGCAATGATAGTTTTGTAGTAAATTATCTATATTAATGAACTAAGTTTAACTTAACATTTTTGGGTTTTTTTTTTTTTAATATAAAGATACTTTAAGCAATTAACTCCTTAATTATTTGGTCAAAGGTTTCATTCGTGATATGCGCATATAAAAAAATAAAAGTCGAAAAAATCAACTCCTTAGATGAGTTTTAGTTAATTCGAATGATAATTCTCCACGTACAATTGTGCGAGACACTTTAGTTTACTAAAAAAGAATATTAATAAAAAATTATATTAAAGTGAAAGGTGTGGTGGGTAGCAAAAATTGATGTGTGAGTAGCACTACTACCCTCAAACTTTGGAAAAATTTCACCTATATTTTCATATTTATACTTATACCTCCACAAATTTTTTAAAATATCAAATATATTTTTGATTTTTTTATTATTTTACTAAATTTAATTTAATTTTTTTTTTATCGTTCAAAGATTTCTGAACCAAACAATTAAAGTTTTTCAGTAATTAAAAGTTTTTTGAAAGTTACTGAAAAACATTTTAGAAGATTTCCGTTACAGAAAGGTTTATTGGAAAGTTTTCCGGTACCGAAGGTTTCTACTGAAAAACTTAAAAAAAGTTTTTCGGTACAGAAGAGTAAAAAGATGTGTACTAAAACACTTTTTTTTGGGTAAAGAAGCTTCAAAATATATACTACCGAAAAACTTTTCACAAGATTTCCGGTATATAAGGGGTTTATTTTTATAAATTTTAACAGGTATGGATAAACCGCTACTATTTTGTGGTAAAACATACGTCGATACTACCAACGTTTTTTACACAGATCAGATATGAATAATTATAATTATAACTAATATTAATATTGTAAAAATCTATTATTGTGATTAATTATTATAATTTAGTTTATATTTTATTTCAGATATTTGATACACGGAAAGCTGTTATGAATTGAGATAGAGAAATCGGTATAAAAAACAAAGTGACCCTTATCATCACAAGATCAGATAAAGAGACAGAATAGATAAGGAGAAGAAATAAATTAATATTAGGTTGTGACAAAGGAGGAAAATACAAGTGTGTTGATAGTTTAACTTGAAGTTCAACAAAAAAATTGTGGTTGTTCTTTCAAGCTTAGATCAAAACCATTAAAAAATGGTTCATGATGCACAATTAAATTAATTTGTGAAGTTAACAACCACGAATTACCTTATACTTTGGAGGGACATGCATTTGTTGGACGTTTAGATAAAGAAGAGAAAAAACATGTTCTTGACTTAACAAAATATAATGTTGCACCGAGGTACATATTACTCTCATTGCAAGACTGAGATAAGAACAATGTTACTTAAATCTCACAAATATATAAACAGATGAGTATAATTCGATTGCACGTGAGATATCATAAGACAAAGATGCAACATTTATTCAAGTTAATTGAAGATACAAAATATGTGTGATGGAATAGAAAGCGGTAAAACTCAAATGTTATAAAAGATATTTTTTGGGCTCATTCAAATTCAATAAAGTTGTTGAATTTGTTTCCTATTGTGTTGATTATGAACATCACCTACAAAACCAATAAATACATAATGTCATTACTTGAAATTGTTGGTATGACATCAACAGAGATGACATTATAGTTGGATTTGCTTATTTGAAATGTGAGCGGAAAAAAAAACTTTTGTTAGGTATTAGAGAGGTTGAGAGAACTGTTTGTTACACAAAACAAATTTTCCCATGTAATTATGACAGACAGAGATCTTGCTTTAATGAAAGCAGTTGGTATTGTATTTCCACATGCTATTAATTTGCTTTGTTGGTTTCATATCGACAAAAATGTTGGAGCAAAATGTAAGCAGTATGTCTTAAAGGATAAACAAGAGTTAGTATTGAATATGTGGAAAGACATGTATTGTAGTGATGAAAAAGAGTATATTATGCGCTTGCACATGTTTAAGTAATCATGTGTCGATAATAAAGTGTTTGTTGATTATGTGAAAGAAACTTGGTTGATTTCTCATAAGCAAATGTTTGTTGAAGCATGGACAAATCGAGTGATGTATTTGGCGAACACAACGACTAATAGATATGTCATGTCACTATAAAACTTTGAACTACCCCATTGCAATGGAATGACATTATGTATTGCAATGTTATCAATCAGCTTCAAACTACTCTGTTGTAATGGGACTAATCCCGACATATTCATTCAGTTCTCTATAATTCGCGAGAGTACTTGCAGGAAAAATTTTATTTAACTCCTATTTTTACTATCATGGGTTTCACATTAGATGAAATATAACCTTAATATGAATTTGTAAGTGGAAATGGTTATCACCTTACAAATCAACTTTATAAAAGTTAAATTAGGTCTAACCCAAATTTTAAAAATCTACCTCGTTTTCTATTCAAACAATATTATAATTGTTGCTTAAAACTTTCACCACATGATAAGATTAAAACACACACACAAATACATATGGTAAAATATGTATAGTTGCTTCCATTAACAAATTCAAATGTTACACATGGTACAACAATTTACACAACCTTTACATACCTAACCTACATCAAGTGGCAATTACACACATCTTACCTCAACTAATGTTTGAGCCATTGGAAACCAAATTATAAAAAGTTAAAAAAAAAAAATCAACTTTAAAAAAATAACTATTTGCATTGTTTACTACATCAATCTCACTTCCAAACTAATCAAATAAACCAAATACAATTCTAATTACAATCATATAAATTTAAAGCATTTACATTTTACATATTTCAAGGTTCCCTTTGCTTCAATCTTTCTCTCAAATGTATTAACCTCCCTTGTACTTGTTTAGGTAACTCGTCACATATCTCAGTGTCACACCCTTCTACTTGTTTTCTTTGTATGATATCATGATGCATTGGTAAAAACCTACTTTGAAAAGCTCTATAAGAAAAATATGGTAGAAGAACACATACAACAACAAAAAGGGTAACTAACCAATATAATGGACTAGGAGCACATGATTCAACAAATACTCTATAAGCTGTTGTTGATATGGTTGGAGATATATAGCCATAAATCAACAAGAAAACATACCAAAATGCAATGCTACCCCAAATGAAAAAATGTTGGATCCATGTGAAATAGTTGATTGAAAGTGCCATTTGGCAATTCACAACCCACACGGCACAAGTGTACATTATGACACCGAGTATTTCGTAATCTACCAGTTGACCATCTTTTCTGAAGGCTTGATTTAAGACAGAGTTAGTAGTTAAGAAGAAGATGAGCAAGGAACTAATGACTCCGTTTAGCATCCAGCCGATTATCCGAGGCCAGCTGAAGAGGGTGTTATCTACTCCTTCTAGATATAGAAACGGATACTGTATGTAAAGATCATTTCATTAGTGCATGGTTGCCTGGGTTCCAAGTAATCACAAAATTTAATAACTATGCACTGATGATGTAAAAAAGTTCTACACATACGTTCAGTCGTATCTCTCCATGTAGACATGTGCATACATTTTAGAAAATAATGTTGTGATGGAATGTAACATCATGGTAAAATTTAATTGGACGTCAGTGTAAAATACATGTGTATTTTATAGTAGTGCATATTTAGGGTTGAATGTGTGAGACAAACAAATTTTGGATTGATTAAAATTTAACCATATTATCATTTCATGACATTTTTTTATTGCAATTTAAAGAATGGCAATTTAGTACCTTTCGGCATAGTTTGGCAGAAACATCCTGATCAAAAACACCAAGAGCGATTACCGGTAGTGAAGTGAAGAACACGTTGAAACACGACATGTACCAATCGTTGTAAGCAGGTTCACCGGAGAAAGAAGCATATGCCTCAAACCAAAATAGGGTAAATCCAAATGCAATGTTTTTATAGAAAAAGTAACATATCTGCATCAACAAATAAAACAATTTATCAGTAACCGTGTTTTTCATAAGGAATTAGGATTCAATATTTTTTAGTCCTACAAAATATGGTAGTTTTTTCTTTTGATCCCTCAAAAAAAAACCTGTCTCTTTTTGTTCTCTCATTCAAGAAAAAATGGTTGAATCTTTGAGAAGAATGCATGATTTTACCATCATTGATATTCGCCTATAACACCAGTGGCCGTGTACCAACAACAACTGCTCCAGAAAACAGAATTGACCGATTGCGTAATCACTTGCCATTACAGCCTGTAGACAACAAATATTATTTTTGAAGTAAAACCCGTATATACTATCACATAATAGTTATTGAACTATGATAATAATGCTACGACCTATGAAGCAGTGACACAGACACGACACGACGCTGACACAGACACGGATAATAATTTAAGAAAACTGAAGTAACTGAATGTAACCATATTATGAGTATTGTGTTGGTGTCGGACAACATACAAGTCTTGAATCTTAGGTGTCGGTGCTACATAGGATATAACTATTTGATGGACCGATAAATAGCACAACCAAAAAAGGGTCAACAAAATGAATTTCGACCTGCATCCCTTCAGCACCACTAATGCCAACTCCAATATCAGCCTCCTGAAGCATGCCGACATCATTTGCCCCATCACCAATTGATAATGTTGTCTTCCCTGTTCCCAATTTCACCAATTTTGTAACCTGCATATTTTTTCCGCTGATGTGATTATATACATGAAATTTTCATTATTTCTATGAAGAAAATTTCAAATAGCACATCCGTAATACTCACGCGAGCTTTCTGTTTTGGTGAAGACCGACAACATATGACAGAAGCACAATCATTAGCCAGCTGAAAGAATGACTTCTCCAAAACGTTGTCGAGAGAATACTCCAAGGACCTCCCGTCAATTATCAATCCAAATGAAGAACTTTCCTTTTCTGCACTTGAACTCTCTTTTGATGACTTGATTTGCAAGATTCCCTCTCTAATTTGCTTCTCAATGCTTTCGCGAGAGGCCTAAGCAATTTTTTAAGAATAAATTATGATTAATTAAAGTGATACTAATAACCATTTTACAATTATCCCAGAGGGATTTAAACTTTATCCATTGAGATTACAATGTCAGCTCTTACCATTAAGCTGACATCTCATAGACAAAGACCTAAGCAATGATTGTATCAAAGATCTAAAATAATGAGAAAAAACTGGATGCCAAAAACTCGCAAGGTCACATACCTTTACTAGAGCCTCCTTGTCCCCTTGTTTCTCCAATGATAGAATATCCGGTGAATCAAGAGTGATCACTATCTGTTTCATGTCTTGTCTAAGTAAACTACAAGCATACCTGTAAAAACGGACAGGGAAAAACTTTAGTCAACTTAATAAACATCGATAGAAAGTTCCAATGTTGTCAATCGCATATCACATAAAATAGTGGCTTATTCAAATTCCACTAAGCAACAATACTATAGCTTCTATGCGACAACAATTTATATTAAATCGTATATTGCAAAACAATAGCGGTTTGTTGAAATTCCGTTATGCTATAGAACCTATAGTTCTATAGTGGCGCTATTTGACAACACTTATTAGAAACAGAAACCAGAAACTAGCTTGTTGATGTACCCTATGTTGACTGCAGTTTCCATTTTGTCCCCAGTCAATACCCATAACTTGATTCCTGCCATAGCAAGCTTTTCAATACATTCAGGAACCTGTATTTTTAAGTAAACATAGTTAGCTTCATCAAATAATCAAGCACATAATTAATGGTGTTAAGTAATAATGGATTTTTTTCTGTTGAGTATGACTCAAATTTGCTAATAAGTAGGCATTCGCCCGAGTGACGGTGTTGGTGCTACATAGGATATAACTATTTCATAGACCAATAAATGTCACAACCGAAATAGGTTCATATATTAACATTGATAGTACAAATTAGTTTCACTTAGACATCCATTCATATTTCATCATCTTGAGGTAAAAATACTCGAAAGAAATTTTATACTGACCCCCTTTTGCAGTCTATCCTCAACAGCCGTAGCTCCAAGAAGTATCAAATCTCTTTCCATCTTGTCAGCAGCTGCATCCACAAGTGCATCACGGTCGGCCGCTAAAGAAGTTTTGGCCATTGAGAACTCCTTGTCCCACAGTTTATATTCTTCTTCACCGAGTTCACGGTACGTGATTACAAGAGTTCTTAAACCTGCCTCAGAATATCTTTTGATATGATTCTTTGTTTCGGCCTCAAACTGTCTTCCATATTGTGAGAGCCTTTCAAACATAACACTTCACGGAAATACAAAATAGGCATCACAACACGCAACTTACACTCAACAACTCCATTATATAATAAACATGTAATAGTAATTGAAACCTGTCTGCACCCTTGCATAGGAGCAATATTTTGTTTTCGTCACTCCTCACTATCACCGACATTCGTTTGCGCGAACTGCTGAACTCTAAGATATGCAGAAGCTGGTAAACTCTATTCATTAAAGAAGTCAACAAAAGATAGTTAAACAAAAATTTAAAAAGAAAGAAAATGTACCCAAAATTACAATATGGATACATAAATGTATTTTGTATCATTTTAAATTACTTTTTCTCAGTACGCCAAATTATGGATCAAAATATCAAACAGGTTCAACATTCAAGCTTATCAATCGAAACTAACATAACTCGTGTGCGTGAGAAAAGAGACAGTGACTGAGTTCTAAGTCTAATAGAGAGGTTCAGAGTTCAAACCCTCACAATTAACATAACCACTGATTTACTAATATATATGTGTGCATGAGAGTGTGTGTGTGTGTAGAATATTGAAAAAAAATGGTAAAAGGAGTTAGCCAACCTGTCAACCTTTTTTCCACTTTCATAATTCAATTCATGCAACGATATGCTTGTTTGCGTCCTAGCAAAAAACTCAAAACCAAGCTCCCTCGCAGCTATGACAAATGCTGCTTCATCTGGTGATTCGGCTTCATAGGAAATTTCTCCCGGCTCTTTATCTAGATCAGGTAGAGCTGTATGACATATAGCTAACACTCGAAAGAATTTCTGTATGATGTCCGGATGTGGTTCATTAATCCATCGCCCGTTCATTACGCGTTCATCTTTAAAGTTAAATCCCTTAATTGGCTTCTGAGAGTCCACAGTGTCGCTATTCTGGCTCAAGAAATCAGACGAATAAGTATCACCTTGGGATTCAACGTCCTTCCCTCTTTTAGCAAGTGCCTTCTCGACTTCGGTAATACCATGACCGTATGGAATAGCCCCGACAGAACATTTGACAAACTCCATAGAATTACATGTCAAAGTACCAGTTTTGTCAGACAATATGGTATCAACTTGACCAAGCTCTTCGTTTAAATTTGATGTGCGCGCATGAGCTGGCCTATCTGATTCTTCATAATACATTTCCTGATCTTTGTTGATAAAAATACTCTGCAGAACTTTCACAATCTCAATCGACACGTAAAGTGATATCGGAATTAGATATCCATACAACATAAGGGCGGTTAGAAAATGAAGAACAGAAGCAAGGCCGGCCCTTTTAGGATCGTAAAATACGGTTGAATTGTCCGGATGAAGATACCACCTTCTGTAATATCCATCGCTGCTAATATCCCTTTCAGTCTCAACACCGAAAAACAAAGAACCAATAAAGGATATCAAAATCAATGTACTGAAAAGAATGTAGATTATCTTATCCATTTTTCTCTCAATTTTGCTCCTCTTTGATGGAGGATCAATCGAATTCTGCATCACTTTTGTATCGTGACCAGTAAAGATAACAACACCGTAGATATATTCGGTATTTCTCAGCTTAGAATCTCTTAAAAGGATCTGCTGCAAGGAAAGAGTATATTCTTCACCGTCATATTTTAAAGTTCCGATAAATGAGTATAGATTTTCATTAGGATCCTCACATTTGACCATAGCTCTAAACTTTTGGAGAGATTTTTCATTGATAAGATGAGTTGTCGCCTGCAATGCTTGCTTTAGTTTTAGATTAGTTTCTCCATCAAGATTCATTGTCTCGACAAAACAAACCCCGTCTTCGTAGCTTGACAAAAGCAGAAGAAGATCAGAAGGAAAGTATTCGTCCTTGTACACTTTAATCACATCGCCGACACGAAGTTTCTTCCATCTAGTCTCCACAAATGTATGGTTTCTACCATATACCTGAACCTTTCTGTTGTTCGCCCTAACATCCTGCAAAAATTTGGACAAGAAACCGATTGGGTGGCCCTCAACAGGACAAATTTCAAGCAAATCATCGACAGAAAAAAAAAATGTGCAAAATGAAAAGATGCACACAAGTTACTTAGGAATAAAGCAACACTTAATTATATGAGAGAATGATATGTAACAATATTGTTTCCTAGAATCATTTTTCCAAAAGTAAGGAAGATGAACATTGACACAAATTGGAATGTGCCTAGAATTTTATTACATGAATTCGATGAGAAAAAAAAGAATTGTGGGATATCTGTTCTTTTTCTAGAAACAAATGAGTATTGGGATATATATGTGATCATACCAATTTTTGAATCCTTGTGCATTGTAAGATAATAAAACTAGTTTTACTAGTTTTCAGTTTCATTAATAACAAGTATAACAAGCATTAGGTCTTAATTGATATTCTTAGGGAAAAAAAACTTGATTCCACCATAAAAAAATAAATGAAACTGCAAACTACATAAAGGGCCACTAAATTACTTGATCATCAAATCAACAATACTACCTACTTATAATTTTTCTAATTCACAACTGCAAACATACTCGAGGGGATTGGGTAGCTCGACTAGTTTGAGCTAAGGTTGAAGGACTAGAAGAAGTTAAAGGATCGGAGTTTAAACCCTAGAGTAGGAGAAAATACTAATAGAACAACTAATGTACTAATATTTGCCTAAAAAAAGGGTAAACCACCATTTTAATCATTGAAAGTGTAGGACATCGTCACTTTAGTCCCTAACTTAGTCAAAAACCCAAATTAATCATCGAATCATCAAAACGTCAATCAAATTAGTCCCTGGTATTATAATAGTCATAGACAATTTTGACGGTAAGTTGTACCTTTCAAAACTTTTATAAAAGTAAGTTGTATTTTTCATAGACTACTTTGATAATTCAATGGCTAATTTGAGTTTTTGACTGAATCAAGGACCAAACTGACATTGTCCTGCAGGGACTAAAATGGTGTTTCAAAATGCAAACTTACTCAGAAAAGCATGACACTGTGATGACACCAATTGAGTACACAGTCCAATTTTATAGGACATACACAAATGTAAATCTTTAAAAGGCAATCCTAAATCATGTAAAAAAGTTGCAACAAAAGTAGCATCAAAGAGGGGGAAAAAAAAAGCAGAAAAAATTACCTGTTTTCTCCTTCTCCAATCTTCCACAGCTTCCTTAACCATAGTAGCACCAATCACAACAACCAAAGGTGCAAAAATACTTAGAGGATTATAAGGTGCCAAAGGACTAAATGAAACACAAGCAACAATAAGGAAGTAGATATTTGCAACCCTTCTGAACTGTTCAAACAAAGACTTTGGTATAAAATTAAAAAGTGTATACTTTGTAGTTGAAACATAGTTTCCACCATAATTCAACTGAAGTGCTTCAATGTTATCAGGATCATTACAATAAACAACTCTTGAACACCCTTTTTTTCCAATTTGTGGATCACCATCTTTAAATGGTGATTTGAAACATGAAAATGAATATAGTTTGCTAAAATGTATCCTCTTTTTTCCTCCTCCTTCAGGCATTTTTTTTTCAAAGTTCCCTTTTTTTCACTTCAACTATAAATTCCAAATGACCCTTTTGTTCTCCTTGGAATCAAAGCAACACCCATCACATAAAACAACATAAAGTTTAGTTTTTTATATGAAAAACACCAAACTTAAAAAAAAAAATTAAAAAAAAATATTAGGCCAACCCCTTTACCTAAAAATGGTAACACTCAATTAATAAGAACAAAACCAACTTCACAAATTCTCAACCTGACTTTACTTACCTCTAGACCAAGCTTTTCAGTCAAACTTTAACCACAATCAAATTTTACTTTAACTCCTGACCAAACTCCGAATTACTAGGACCCTTGCCCTGAGAACCAGATTAAGACTAAAAAAACCTCACAAGCCAAGAAGAAAAAAAAGAAGCTTGATTTAGCAAAAATAAGCTGTGATCCCTTACAAGTAGCTTCTAAAAGTATACAAAGATTGAATGGAACAACAAACACAACATAACTGAGCTGGAAAGGGTAATGGAAAACCCTTCAAAGGAAGAATTTTATATAATTCCTTGCTCTAAATGAAAGGTGTTGAAGATGTCTCTTCCTTGTTTGGTTTGAATAGAATTGTGTAGAGAGAGAGAGAAGAATAAAGGTAAAAAAAGAACTTAACTTGGTTTGTGTGAGTTAATTAAGCTTGCCGATTCTATAAGCAAACAAAATGAATGAATGAATGAATGAATGAATGAGAGAGACATAAAAACATTGATACAACCAATATGAAGCTGTTCATTGCCTTCAATTCACCTTCACCTTAATTTCTTTTAACAGGAAGAAAGAAAAAAAGTATAGTACTAGATAGGTGAATGTACGCATTAACAATAATGTTAATAATACTATATGATTAATTTAGATAGAAGGAAATATTAATTATATATAAAGGTTGTTGAGATACAGATAAAAATGTGTATTATTGAAAAAGTTAATAATTTAATATAAAAATTTATTTGAGATAAATAGTTATTTTTAAAGAAAATATTTAATATAAGACGAAGGAAATCGAATAAAAGGGTATTTTTGGAAATTTAAATTTTATAAAAGTATATAATCATTATTTATAGATATTAAATCATAGATATAATCATTTAACAAATTATGACTGAAATAGACTTATAAGTCAAAGTTTACTTAATAGGATATTTGTGGAATTTGAGTTTTATAAACTTATATAATTATAATAATATGATTGAAGTAATTATAGATCAAATTTTACTTAATTTTTTTATTAAATTTCAAATTATCAAAATTTCTTTCTTTCAAAATCAAAGAATGAAGACTAAAAAATATCTTAATCAAACAACCTATATTTACACTTTGAGTTTTATATTTAATTAGAAAAGTCAAAAATCATTTTTTAATTTAAAAATTGATGGTTTAGACGGTGACACTTCTTCATAGTGAATATATAGTTCTTATTATTATTAGAAGTTAAAGTATATTTTAAATTTCAATAAAATTTTGTTTTTAATTTTATAAGTTTTTTTTTTCGGTCTCCACAAGTTTTAGCCATTAATTTTAAAATTTTATAAAATTAAAATATGTTTAATTTTTATTATTAATTGATTATTAAATTTTAATTTAATTAATAAATATCAAAATTATTATATTAAACATTGTTACTAATATTTATTATTTTTTATATAGATAAAAAATTATATGATTAATCGAATAATTAATACTAATAATATTAGTATAGACAATTTATTTTTCAAAATTGATAGTAGTATATACTATATACACTTTTGTTTTTGCATGAAGTAAAAAAGAGTTGGACTTTAAGATGTGAAAGTTGGTGCATCATCACTTGCACACTCGAAAATCAACAAACACTTTTTAACGTTTTTTAAGCTTTGTTGTCATGTTTTTGTAACACGTGTTGTTAATCTGACAATAGCAAAGACTGATAAAGATAGAAACGTCAAAGAAAAGTTAGTATACGCTACTTGTCACTAGATGCGTCACCCCTTTTTTGGGTTCATATTTTTTCCACATTTTGGAGACATTGATCTAAAGAAAATGGTGTCAACTTTGGAGCATATAATATGTTACCATCATGAAATAAAAAATTAACATGGTAGTAGATTATGGTCGCACATAACATGTTAGATCCAATGTAAGTAGATAAATGTCGAAATTATTAATTAAATATTATATTTAAAATCGAATTCAAAATTTCGTAATTATATATCTGAATTTTTTGAGATATTTAGTATTTTATTTATAGATAAAAGAAATATGAGTCATAGATTAATTAATAAAAAAATTTAACAAGTATTTTAAAAAATACATGTATGTTGAAAAATTAAATATAAAAATAGTGTTTTGAAATTTGTATATTTTGATTTTTTTTTTTTTTAAATTGTTCTGTTTTAATGCAATTTTCAGTTTTGATACTTTAATTATTTAATATACATATATGGAGAATTGTTTTACAATATTTTCTTTTTGTTTTAGATGTAGTGGTAAAGAAACTTGGATATAACCGTGAAGTAGTTTGAACCAAATACATGAAATTCAACCTAATAATTTTAGTATCTAATTGAGATAGGTTTTACGAATATTTTTTTTACAATACTTTTAATTAATTAATTACATAGATTAAGTATTTGGATATATTCAATTATAATTACATAAAAACAACTAATTATGAGATGTTACTACTTAATGCATAGCTAATAAACCAAAAGATTATGATTCGTAGTTAATCTATAATAATTAAATTTATGATCCACCATTGATATATTGTGTTACCACTTTTGGTTGATTAAACAAATTGACATAAATGCAGTAAAAGGAAATAAGTGTTATGGTTAAACTACTTTCTAGATTTTCTTTCATATTTATTTGTGCTAATTACTTGCAAGTTAAGGATAACAAAAATTGACATATTCCCTACAAGTTAATTTTTATTTTTATTTTTATTTTTATTTTTTAATTTAGTGGTGAAAAACTAACCACATAAAAGATGGTATTGTAGATTTAAATTTATGTTTCAACACCACAAATGTCATTATAGTATTTTATTATATGAGTTGCACTTACAAATTTTGCTACATTAATAAATTATCAACTCATCATAAAAAATAAAAATTATTTAGATCATTTTAGACAATGATGACTCATTTATCTCATAAAACCTGGATATAGTGTTTAACATATTTAATATATAACAACATATCACTAATTTTGCATAAACACTTATCCTCAAGGTAAATATCTAAAGTCTAAAATAATAGTGTTAAGAATTGGTCTGCGCGGGATTGTGCTTCTTGTTCATTCTTCTCTTTATTGATGAGCTTCGCGGATCTCATCAAAGAGTTTATAGGGTTCAAAATGATAAGGTTCAGGTCACCTTACGAGTTATTCGTCTCATCCTAAAACAAATTAAGGACAAGGATTTTTAATTATTTTATCTTATTGTTGATTACATTGCACTAACTTAACTTAGGATTTGAAAAAAATTATCTTCTTTGCATCCTTTCTCCAGCATACGACTGCATATTCGTTTGTTTTATCATTTCTGCATCATTTTATTCCTTATTATTATTATTATTATTATTATTATTATTATTATTATTATTATCATTATTATTATACGGTGTTGTTTTGATACTACTCTTAATGAAAGAGTAAGACTATTAGATAGTGAAAGATTTATGCGTCTAGTAGAAAATAGGTTACGTGTTTTGATTAAATGATTTATATTTTGTATGACAATGTTATAAGTTATTAGTTTTGAATGAATTGACAAGTGGTGGCTTGCTATGAGTTATTTTAAATATATTTTTTTTCCAAAAAAAAATTCAAAAATTACTAGTTGGTGACTCGTCTTATGACCAACTCGGTATCGTCTTATTTAGTTCTGTCTTTATTAAACCCGTAACTAATTGAGTTTGGTCGAGTTAATGGACGGGTTGGATCTTAAAAATTGGCCCAATCAATTATTTGGACCGGATAAGGGACACACCAAACTCGTCATTTGTACACCCCTACCATAAACTCTAGGAGTGACGAATTGGATTTTAGAAATGGTGGATATTTTGAATGATCGGTGGTGATTGCATAATCCCGTGAACCATCAAGTCTTTCAATGCAAAATGTGCTCGATATTATTATATTAAGGGCATGTGTACCGAAGCTCATTGTCAATTTCCTATTAGTGTTTTGGGTGAATGATGACTTCTCATAAATTTTTTTTGTCTCTCGGTTCAAAATTGAGACCATGATAAGGTATTGTCATTATTATAAATAAAAAATGACTTCAAATTTTAATCCCTATTATAAATAAAAGTTAATTATTTTGATTTATTTTATACAAATTTTCCTAATATTACTTTAATATAAGACATTTAATATTCATATCAAAATGTTTGATATTAAAAGGACAATTTTGTAAATTTGAGTTATTTTTTACATAAAATTAGTTGCATTTAATTAATTTTATTAACTATTGTAAAAATAATTATTTTTTATATAATAGTGGTCATAGTGACCTGGTAGAGTACGTGGGAGACATGGGCTTGTTGTTACAAAGTATGAGTGTTAACGTGGATAGTTTGAAATATGTTAGTCTCAAATTTATAAAAAACTTTCACGTTATATTTTAACTTAAAATTTTAAAACAATGAATATATAAATGTTATATCTTAAATTAAAATTTTAAAATAATAAATATATAAATCGTTTATATTATATTTTTAACATTTTTTTATTTTTAATTGATATAAAACTAATCACCTACTATTAAATTTCTACTTATATCATCCCAACAAACAAACCAATCACTACTCCTCATAAAAAATCTATTTAGATTCTTATTAAAAGCGGTGACTCATCATCTTCAAAGACATATCATGAAATGGCCATTTTTTAATTAAAATATGTTTCTAAACTTCTGCAAGATAGCTAAACTATGTTTCTATATTTATCTTTTGTTGAAAAAAGTGTCACATTTAACACCGATGACTTGTCCAACAGGATCACCTCAACTTGTAAGTTATTCTTTAAAAAAAGTTATCCTTATGAAAAAATTAGTATTAATTCTTTGTCTCTATTTATTCATATAAGTAATTTTTATATCTGTTTAATTTGTTTTTTATTTTTCCGTGTGATATTGTTTTGATTTTTTATTTTGTAGTGTTGTTTTAGTTTTTCGTTTTGTTGAGATATTCGTTTGATTTTAAATTGACAAATTAACTTTGATCTAATGCAAATTCAATCAATGACTTTAGCGTTTTTAAAGTTGCGGCTCTAGAGATATAAATATTTCAGACACATCAAATTTATCATATTTATAGGCTTTGTAGATTTGTAAACATTTTGACATTTTTATATTATTAACATGGATGTTATAAGTTTGTTCGCATATTAATTCTTTTTATTTTTTACGATTTTGAATTATATTATTTATCGAAGTAATTTCTACCAATTTGAATTAACGAATGTCATTTGTTTAGTAAAAAAATTCTTCATCCCCTATTATCAAATTTTAGTACAAAATTCAGGTGTATTAAAAAATGGTATTGGAGCAATACATTTGTTAAAGTGTGTTACTTTTTTCATATCTACTAGAATAGTTATTGATATTATAACTGAGAGAAAAATAATTTATATTTTTCAATGATAAATAAATAAGAATATTTTATAAATAAGTCATTAATGTATGTTAAATTTTAAAAATGATTTTATATTAAAGGGTATAGAAATCTCAAAAATAATTCTTACAAAAAGAGACGGAGTAGTACATACATAAAATTTATCACATTTAAAAATTTATTTTAATCATTCTTAAATTCTATTTCAACTGATAAATATCGACATTATTAAATTATATATTATATATCAAATTCTTTAAAAAAGACATATTCGAACACCTCTATAATACCATGAAACAAATTTTGATTTCACAAACATCTACACCAGTATTCTCTTTTCGGATAATGTGATGGATTTTGATTTCACAAACTTACATCTAGTTTTAAGTACATGTTTTTTTTTACAACCAAGAAGAATAATGGATTTTTATTTTACATTTGGTGGGTATTTATGTTTTGGAAGTTACTCTCCTTGTCTAATTTTTGTGTAGTTGTTCTTTGGGCTCTTGGCCCCTTTTTTTTTATAAAAGAAATCCTTTTAAACACTCAAATTAATAATTAATTTTTATGTTAATGTATTTGTTTTTTCTTTATCTAGATTTGAATGCAAAGTCTTTCAATATTTCAATTTTTAATTTAAACTAGTTGAACTACTCATCCCAACTAAAAATATATTATTTTGTTATTTATATACAAAAGTGCTAGTGAAATTTGAATTTACAACTTCATGTAAATTATTTTAACCTATTTAATAATAGACTAATTTTTATGCATTAATATCGTAATTCTTTTAAATAACTCTTTAATAAAGAAAATAGTGTTTTTTTTAATATACATCTAATCAAATTACCATATAATATCACTTTATTATGTTAATTCTTAAAATATATTTATAAATATCTACATAGTAAAATATAATTGGATAATGTATAAAAAAATTACATTCATAGTATATATAAATTAATTTCTTAATAAATTATTAGTTTTATTTTTATTGTACATTTTAGTTTACATACCATGTAAAATTTATTATATTCCATTTGTCATTTTAGTTTATAGTACAAAATATTCTTATACTTGTGTGCTATTTTGTCGTTATAGATTTTTTTTATTATGAGATTTACATCAAAAGTAAAAGACAGACACATTAATTAGAGATGTTTGAATAAAGATACATATTGATTCCAATTTTCAAACCGTAAGAAACAAGCAAAGATGTCACATCCTACTCATAATAATTTTTTGAGATAGACATATGCAAACGGATGAAGTTTAGAATTAATGTATAGAAAGTTTCGTATTTTTCTTTTTAACAATGGGAAAAAATAAAATAAAAAACTACTAAGTCTTCTATCCTCGAAGCATCAATTCGGAATGATTGTAAGATTAATATGCACATTAATATAATATTAATGTCGAATTATTGTATATTTAGTTAACGTGTCACTTTATAATATTTAAAAAATATATTATTTTACACTTTATAATTTATACATAAACCTATTTGTCATGTTGATATTTGATTAAAAAA
Organism: Cicer cuneatum; assembly: GCA_037974295.1. NCBI lineage: Eukaryota > Viridiplantae > Streptophyta > Magnoliopsida > Fabales > Fabaceae > Cicer > Cicer cuneatum. The sequence goes on along the minus strand of JBBPBO010000003.1, from coordinate 674,794 downwards.
ATCAATTTTTTAGAATAAATAAGTATTAAGAAAAATAATAATATTTAGGTGTGAACTTTTAAGAGAAAATTATATTCAAAATATTGACTTTGATATATCACCTACCAATTATTTTGCTGAACCTTTTGCGGTAGGTTTCTTTTTTTTTACGTGGCGGAGTTTTCCATCATATTTCATTATTTTGCTGTTTTTTAAGAAACAAATCAAGAATATACTATATTACGTTAATCTTTTTGTTAAGAACAAAAAATAAACGTTAATCTCTTTGATAAGTGACTCAATAACATTTGTCATTAAAAAAAAAAGTCTATTTAAATAAAAATTTAATTTATATACATAATTAATATAAAAAAGAAGTATATATTTATGATTCATAACTATTTCAAAATTCATACAAATAATATTTGTAATGTGTTGGTAATATATAATCTTTTATATCAATATGAATGTATTAAAATTAAACTCTTTAGAGAAAAAAAAAAATTAAGGGACTTTTAGACAAATTATATCCACGTGCATATTTGAATTATCACTAGAGAAAAAAAATTGAATCACAAATAATATTATGGCTAAATAGTACACGTGGTTATTTAACTTAATTTCAGTTAATGTTTTAGTCATTTATCTTCTTTTTCTTCTGATTTGGTCTTTTATTTTAATTTTAAGTGACAATTTGATATTTTATGTTTTAAAATGTCAACAATATTATCCTTTTTTTAACAAAAGTTCAAAAAAATCATCAAAATTTTCAACTAAAACCCATAAAATTAATTATATTCTTTATTATAATACAAATTTCATCAAATTCGTAACTCAAATCTTCAAATAAACTCGTATTTTTAATTTTTATTTGATGTTGTTAGAGATGAAAATATGAGTTTATTTGAAGATTTGAGTGCCGAATTTGATAAAATTTGTATTATATTGAAGAATATAATTAATTTTATGAGTTTTGGTTGAAAATTTTGATGAATTTTTGTAAAAAAAAGGATAACATTGTTGACATTTTAAAACATAAAAGATCAAATTGTCACTTAAAATTAAAATAAATGATCAAATCGAGAAAAAAAATTAAGGACTAAAACGTTAACTGAAATTAAGTTAAGGGACCACATGTGCTATTTAGCCTAATATTATATATATATATATATGTATATATTATGAAAAGAATACGTGCATATTAGGAAAACCATATATTATTTCCATACTATGCGGTCAAAAAAAAAATTCATATTTCAAACTATGTGATTGATGTGAAGATTACTTAATTTAGCCAAGATAGGTTCAAAATGAAAGGAAAATTTAACTTGCTGTATTTTTTATGTTCCTTTTTATTTATGTATTTTTTTAATCTACTTTTTCCTTTGATTAGTTTTATATTTTTCTATCGTTCTCTTAAGTTTTATTTTCATATTTAATATGGTCTTTTATAAAATCTAACATACTATGACATCTTAGTTAAATTATATTTTATAATGATGCCTTTATATATCTAAAATTGGTGGAAGTCAATATATAAAAATATATTTATATTTAATTGAGTAATTTAATCTAGTAGGTTTAAAAGACTTTCTCATTTATTCTTTGACGTGGACAAACTATGCATAAAAGTTAATGAACTTCAAGAACTAAGAGTGGAATAACCACTGTGTGAAGGAAAGACTAAGAAACTGAAGGCACAATTAAAGTAATAAGTTGTTAATTATGTTATTACAAAATTGATCGACATCATGTTAATATCTTGGTCATAGAACTATATTAACACATAATTTTTATTTTGAGATGTAATAATCATACATTTTAGTTATGAATTATGTTGACTTGTGTCTAAACGTTTGGTAGCTTCGACACCATGTCATTAGTTGTGTGTAACTTATGCATCATGTCATTTTGTATTGGATTATATATGTCTTTTCATTGTAAAACATTTGGTAACTTTGAAAGGAAAAAAGTTGTGTGAGATTAGAGAAATATTCTCGGAGGTTCTTACTTGCACCAAATTTAAATCTTATCAAGAGTTTCTTTAAGACAATTCTTCTTTGATTTTATCATTCTCTTAAAGAGTATGGTAATTTCTACCATTTCTTTCCTTCTCCATTCTTTTCTTATTTGTTTTTTTTTTCCACTTTATTTAATACTTTATTTAAAAATATCACTTAATTATATCATTTAGTTCGTATAAAAACATTAAAATTCATTCGTGTTCGACTTTTTTAACTAACTAACATAAAATATCACTTTAACAAAAATTTGACTTGGTAGAAGCCTATTATAGGCTAAGCCATAGGCATGTGTCATTTGATTTGACATATTATCACTTTTAATTTAATCATAAAAAAAGCTTCTTAATATAATAATATTTAGATACTATAAATAATACATTTTTGTGCCTATTATAACCACATTTTGAAAAGAAAAAAAATATTCTTATATATAAGCCTTTTTTAATTTATTAGAGTATATTGGCAAGACAAAAAAAAAAATAGCTTATAACGTTTAAATTAATAGTTCTATTTGATAATTATTTTTCTCACGAATTTATAGTGTTTTATTCTAAACTTTTGATAAGTTATTTAAAATAGTGTTCGAACTTATAGTTTAACGTGTTTCATTTTTTTTCTTCCATTTTTACCCTTGTTTATTTAATCAAATTTTTTAAATATTAATTAAAAATATTTTGTTTACATCATTTCATACTTTTCAATTAGTTCAACAACTAAATTTATCAAACAGATCAAATTAAATTAGTTAGTTTTATCAACTATGTGCTAGTTTATTTGTTATTTTGCCAAAGAAAGGCTAAACGTATTTTTTTTAAAAACATACATATTAATATCATTAATTTATAATTTATCTTAAGAGACCAAAAATTAAAGTTGAATACATTTAAATACAAAAGACATTCTTAGAGCATTTCAAAGAGTGTCATCGATCATTGTTAAAATTTCGAGTAAATTTTAAGTATTTATCCACATTTGTTTTGGCCCACCGATGTACTCGCCTTGAAACAAATAAATGTAATTTTGTAAGTTTTTTTATTTATATTACCTCTATCTTTAAATATAAGATCATTTAAAGAATTTTATTTGTCCCTTTTTACAAGATTTATTTCAAATTTTAAATTGCATTAATTATGTATTTACTAATATACATTTGACTATGATATTTAATTCGTATATATTTGTTGGGTTCAAACGTAAGTGGTTAAATTTGACGTTGGCTAAAAATAAATTAAATATTTGATATATAAAAGTGGTAACCCATATACTTAATGATGCATTGGAGTTTTGGATGAAAATGTTGTGTTAAAGTCATTTGTAAATATTGAGCATTTCGCCCATTGTTGCTCTCGATTCTCCAACAAATATCAATTGTTTTAAGATTTTGAATTGAGATATGGTTTGAAAGTTTCTTGCAGATTTAGTGTAAAAATATTTTACTCTATTAATTAATTACAACCACTACATCATTAAATATATTTGACTTTTACAATAATAATTACTAAAGTTATGTCTATGAATTGTTACGATGTATTAACATTGCAAAATATTTATACTTAGAATTAATCATTTAATTGTATGACATATGTTTTCTTTAATTTATAATAAAAATATAAATTAATTATCCCTTCTAAAGAATAAATTTAAAAAATAATTTAAACTGTTGATAAATTTAGAATTACAATCAATTTAAAATACAATAAACTAACAGTATTTTTTGTTTAAGATGAAATATTTATTTAAATTTCACAAGTGGATAATTGTTGTCGGTTGCAGCTTTCTGCAATAAACCACATTGGTTAGTTGGAACATTGAGATTCAATAAATATGACCATGGTACTAACGGTGTACTTTGTGGTCTCAAGGGTGCCACGTGTAAGCGGGGTCCTCTTTTTGCTGATGAGTCCACGTCAGCTGGAAATATAGTAATGATGGTATTACACGTTTCAAATTAGATGTGACCTAATGTCATAAAAACTGTCACAGGAGGCTTGATGTTAATGCGGTCACACACGAATAAATACGATGTTTGTGAAAGAAAATAAAAACTTATTATGAATAAAAGTTAATATGTTAATTAAGTTAAAAAAAAAATAATTTTGTCTAATTATTTATTATCTTAATGGGTAAAAAGAAAATGTCAATAAAGTAAAAAAATTTGTTTAACTATCGATAATTTTGACGAATAGAAATTAAAATGACAACTAAAAATAATAAAATTTACTTAATTATATATTTCTTTTTATAAATAAAAACTAAAATAATGACTTTTTCACCAAATTTTACTCGTATTCTTGATAAATCTTTAATAAATATATATAATAGTATAAAAAACCTTATATTGATTTTTTATTATACTCAAAAGTATAATTAGTATCAACATCAATCTTCTTCTTATTATTTTCATTAACAAAAATAGAAAGTTTGGTTTTCAGAATCCATCATTTCTCTTCTATAGCATTTAAACAACACCTACATAAATATATATGAATTAAGTATTATGTATTTTCGCAATTAATCATAAGTACACGTGACTTTAGGAAAAAATGCTGGGTAAAATAATAGATATAAAGAATGTGGCTATTAATCTAAAGTTATTAATTTGTTTGTTTTTATCATGTATGAAAAAAAAAATTATTGACTTTTATCTCTTTATTGTAATAGCGTCTTATTTTATTTTTAATTAAATATTATTTTTCTGTAAAAAAATAACTAATATTTTGTTTTAGTAAAATGTTTGTACCATTTTTTTTAACATGTAGTGGATATTTTTAGAATTATCCATTATTTTTATATTTTACTGAATAATCATTTTCGTTGAATATTTTTTGACATGTTGTAATTGTTTGAATACTAAAGCAAAAAAATGAATTATTTAACAATTTTGTGTTGTAAGAATCAAATTGTCTATTTAATTATTACTAGGGATTTATTTATTTTTATTTTATAATAATTCATATAAAGATTAATTTGTCTAGATTTTATTTTTTTAGAATTAATTTATTTTTATTTTTTTAGGAACTAAATTGGAAAGTGACTGAAATAGATTTTTCTCTCCAATTATTACAAAAACTTAATTGATATAAAAATTCAAATAAAATTGTTCATCCGCTATCGATATTTGGTCACTCACATTAAATACACTCTCCAAAGTAAGGATATGATAAAAATCTGGAAAAATGAGTAACATGGGGTGGGATTAGCAATCACGAAATACAAACAAATGAATCCGAAGCCCAATCCAATCCATTTACTATTTAGTGGCCCATCATTCATTCACTACCGCTGTGCCCTCTGTTGTATATCAGAAACTAGTTGGTCTCGAGTCGCACTTAAAATTAACTTCCCGCCGGAAAACGCTGCCGGAGTTGATCATCATCCCCCGCCGCCACCACCGCCACCGCCACAGACAGCCACATCATCCATTCAGGTTTTCTTCTTTCTTTATAATTTTTCGAATTTTCATTCCCCTTATTGGAGCACGCGCAAGAATGCGATTCCATCGCGATTTTGCGTCTGCAATAGAGAACTGCGTCGCAGCAGATCATAGAAAAGCTCCACGCCGCACCGCGATTGCGCGATAGGAAAAAGAGAGTAATAGAAGTTTGTTCAAGTTCCGCTATTGTACAGTGCTATGGTGCTGTTAGAGCTGCTATTTGACAACACTGCTCGAGGCTTTAAGTTCTGCAATTATATGATTCTTTTTGTTTCTTTTTTATGTATCAATTTATTTAGAATGTGAATGTGTGATTCATTCAAAAAATTACAAATAGGATAATGTGTACTACAGTTGGAAAAAATTGGGGAATGGGGAGCACGAGGAGGGAGAGTTTCCCTAATCCTTGTTGTCAGTGGCGTTGATGGCCTGTTCTCTGCCCTAACGGGGGATGGGTGCATGGATAGGGAAGGTGAAACCTGCCTCCAACATGTGCCATCGCCATTACTTTTGCTTATAACCTTTAATTTTGAAAATTTAGTCTATTTGGGAGAAATGGGGATTTCTATTTTTAGTATTTTCTTATTATCAGCTTTTCTTATACAAAAAATTAGATGTATTTTGAAGGTAATCTTGTTTTAACTCTTTATTGTTACAACAGAGATATCAGGGTTTCTAAAATGACCAATGAGAATTTGAGAGTCTCAGATCGACTAAAGATATGCTCCCTACTAGTGCTTATGGCTTGGGAAGTCCTTACCTTATGATCCACTTTTGTTGGGTAAAGTTAGGCTTTAAGCCCAAATTCTAACACGGTATAAGAGTCTGATTTAGATTTGTTATTGGGCCAAGATGTTCATTGTTCCACCCTCATTTGTCCACGCTCCAAATATCTATTTTTGAGCTTGAGAAACTATGTTGAGAGTCCCACATTGCCGATATTTATAGTATAGGTAGTGCTTATCATGCTTAAGCTTTCCTCACTTTACACATCGTTATTGTGGGGTTTAGTTAGGCCATAAGCCCAATTTTGAAGAATGACATTGAAACTCAGATAGTTGCACTACTGTTCTTTCTGACTCACCACCTGAGGTGTACGCGCAGTATCATTTTGTTAATTAATCATGTATATTATAAATTCACTGCTTTGTAACTGTAGCAGAAGAATGGTCTACTATAAACACCTTCAGGTTATCTTTGCCAGCTATAGGGAAAAATGTCATCATGTTATTTGCAGTTCAAATATCAAGAGTTCTTTGTTTTATCTTTTCCGTATCATCTTCATTGCTGTGTTTTCTTTACCTTATCCTGTATATGTTACACAGGGTATAAAGGTTGATGACCTCAAGACCAATTGTTTTGTCCTTGTACTGGAGGAAGGCTTCGGGGCCAGTTGTTGGTAGAATATTATAACACTTCTTGAAGAAAGTGGTTTTAAATTTACTGCCATAGGTTTAACTGATCCTGGGTTCATTCATTTGATACAAATTTCATTACAAGTCTGTCCCTATATATGAGGCCAGTAACATTGTTGACGAACTTCTGAAGGTGTAAAATAGTGCTGATTTTGTTACTTTCTGAATATTTTTCACATATATGTTCCATATAAATCCATAGTGGTTAGTGATTACTTCACTGCAATCCGTTTCATTTGAGGGAGTGTAGATAGAAAGCATAGGATGTCATTAATGTATGTAGCATATATTGGTTTGAGAATCACGAGTTCATGATTCTATTTGCCTTTCTGGACGAGAATGATTTTGGGAATTGATCGAAGTTTCATACAGCACATAAAAGTTGGTTTTTTATTTTGATTCCTTTTCCAATTACGGGATAGAGTACTGCCAAAAAAGAGTTGAAAGTACTTTTGCTGTTACTGTTAAGTACAGAATCTTAGACTGCACAATGTCTGATATGATTTTTTATGTGTTGCACTCTCTTCATTCTTACATAGTTGAGGTAGTTTTACCTAGATTTCACAAATCTTGTTTGTATGATAATGTTTTCATTGCATTTTAATATTCACTAAACTTCATGATTTCATAAACAAAAAGTATTTGCAATTCATTCTTATCAATGGGAAATTTCTGAATGTTTAAACTTTAGGTGAGAAGAAGAAGTGAGGAAAAGGAACTTGGCAGTAGGAGAATGGTGCTCCCTAGTACCAATCCCCACAATAAGGAGATGGCCATCAGGAGGAGGATTGCTAGCATGTATATATTTTTTTCTCACTGTATCTTGCTTGCTTTATGTATGTGACACCAGAAATACTAGACGCACTAATATTTTGTTGGAATATTTTGTTGGAATTTCTACCTGTTGTATGGGTACAATGTAAAAGCATTCAATTTAGAGTAATACAATCCTCAGATTTTGCTTGATAGATTATCTATTTCATTTTGTTCCGGATGAAAACATTATTGAAGTTGCAATATTTAGGAAATATCCCATAATCAAAGGGATTTGATTTCAGAATAGGCTATCAATTTCTTTCCTAAATTAGCTTACAAGCCACATATATATAACTGATGTACTCTCAGTATTATGTAATGAAATAAATTCATTCTACCCTAAAATTCTGTAATGCATAACTCCAGTATTACTTCTGCTGGGTAGTATTTCATTATTTTCTTTCATTTTCTCTTTCTGTAGTTAGTGTCGTCAGTGATGTTTATCATGTGGCGCAGCTGTAGTACTTCAGTACCCCATACAGAGCAATTTCAAATAAATTTATGAAATATAATAGAAAATTTGTACGCATTTCCAGAATACATGTCAATTAATTGCTGAAGAGTCTAATAATGAAACATATAGGACCATGGGCTTAGTTACTCTGGTTAGTTAAGTGAAGGAGAGCCATGGGATTGGCATAAAATGCAGAAACTTTTTCTTTCTTCAAACTGCTAGCTGCCCAGTCTGATCATTCATTTTTAGAGTTCATAATTGAGTTCATTCAAGTATTAAATTCTGCTTGCTTGATTGTAAATTTACAGATTCAATAAACGTGAAGATGATTTTCCATCTTTGAGAGAGTACAATGATTACAGGGAGGAAGTAGAAGACATGAGTAAGCTTTTATAATCATGATGACATGTGTGTTTCACTCGGTAATTTTTGCTTTATTTTTATGAAATTTCTCACCTTTTCCTCCTGCAGCGGTTAACTTGATTGAAGGAATAGATGTTGCTGTTATTGAAGCCTATATTGCTAAATACCAGGAAGAAAATGCAGAACTAATAATGGTTAATCGAGCCCGAAAGGTACTTTTATGGTCTCTTCAGTTCATTGGTTCAGGCCCTTCCATATTTCCCCATATCAATTTGTTATGCAAGTGCTGGTTTCTTGTTATATATCTTGACGTATTGTTGTGCCGGTAATAATTAAATAGGCTGAAGAATTAGCTGCAGCTATGGCAGCAATCAAGGGACAACCTGCCCAGACTAATAATGATGTAAGTAATGGATTGCTATTTTTATATACTCGTTAAGATTTACATTTTTGGCACAATATGCCAATCCTAATTGAGCTTAGCCTATAATTTGAGATTGAATTTATTCAGTTTTATCATGAAAATGAAACAGCTCAGATCATGGGAGCGTAAATGTAATTTTGCATGCTTGCTATATGTGTACATGGGCATGCAAATGAGTGCACTTTACAGAATAATGCAAAGTTATAAAATCAGTGGTATAAACTTTAACAATTTCATTAATTGTTATGATACAAATGCACACTTTTGCAGAAAGTCTTGTTCTGTTTTTTACGTCAACTCTATTTGGTCTGGATGTAACTGTGATTGCTTCTTTAGTCTTGTGCTAATTTGCTTGTTAAAGGGTTTGCTTTGTTATTGAAATCTTTTTAAGGGATTGACCTCTCCTAATTGATGGTCTTCCATTAAAGAGTTTTTTTTTTGAATAACTATTATATGTCACCTATGCAAGAACTTATTAATTTTATTTATTCTCGGCGCAGGATGCAAGCCAAAATTCTCAAGCAGGATTTGGTGCTGTTCCTCAGGGGCAATATGCACCTACATTTGCAGGAGGACAGCCTAGACCCACAGGCATGGGTCCACAACCCTTACCACTCGGAGGGGGTGACGCGGGCTACACAGCTGATGATGAGGAAAGACGGAGGTTAGGAGCAAGGGCTGGAGGATGGAGTATAGAAATAAGCAGGAAGAGAGCACTTGAAGAAGCTTTTGGAAGCATGTGGGTTTCTTAGAGACACATTCAGGGAAGGTGTGACATGCTTATCAAACTATAAGGGCATGGAAATTTTAGTATATCGTTAGTAATTCACATTGTCATTGTGATACAAATGGTGTAGAATGTTAGATTTGTCACATTTTTGTTTAGTTAACTATTGCTTTATAATTACACAATTTACACATCCATTGCCGACGACCCGTCGCAATATCGGTTATGTAAGAAGTATCAGTCATTTGTTACGGCGGGTTCGATCCTTGGCATTACTAATTACCAAATTTGAGGTACTTTGAAGTACATTCCTTTTACAATCTTTTAGTTTAGATATAGATATATATTTTTATCTAAATTGTTATAAAATGTGGATTATATGTAGCTTAGTTGTTATATTAAATATGCAAATGCAAGTTCTTGAACATTACTTAAAATCAATATATATATATATATATATATATATATATATATATATATATATATATATATATATATATATATATGAGAAATGGACAACATTTTCTTACTTGAACAATTATTATTTTTGACAGGAAGTATACAGA